>CAJNDS010000034.1:0-249459 GCA_905221605.1 Symbiodinium natans
GCGCTTGGAGATTTCCACGTACTTGGAACCTCTTTGGACTCTTTGGCGCTCAGAGGACGTTTTGAACTCCATCGCGGCAGACACCCAAGGCGTGGCAACATCTGCGAATGCAGAGGCTTCGGACATCATAGCTGAATGTGTATGGACTGTGTCCGTACTCATCCGATACTCAAAGATGTCCAATTCCTGGGCCGCAATGAGATACTGAGAGAGATCCGTGTTTCGAGGGATCAGCACGTGCTCGCGCGATGGATTCAATTTCTCGTGGCTCTTGCGGCCCCGTGTCAAGTTGCAATTCAGGAATACTTTCAGCCATTGCGCTGCACTTAAGGCATGAGTGTCCACGCACGGAACATGTGATCCACCGCCCGGAAGAACACGATCAGGCAGAGCGCACCTGAAGTCTTGCAACTGTCTTAGTTCCAAGCTCTTCCTTTCCCCAAGCTCTGGAATCGGAAGACGCTTCCTAGCAGCCTGCCCGGCCCGCACGCGACAGGCTGCACGGAGTTCGTTCGCTTGAGCCTCAGAGATCACCTTTGATTTCTGAAGGTCGTTCACGTCGGCTTCCGCGAGAGCGTCGGGGTCTAGGCCCAAGCTCCTCACTCTGTCTGCCATGCCGGGAAACTTGACGTGCAATGTCCGGCTTGAGCTGCAAACCCCTGCAAAGAATGCAACCAGCTTCAACCAATTCCAACAATGCGTTGCCGTGTTGCCTGTCTTTTGTCAATACATGCGCGCATTTACCGTAACGCAGGAACCACGCCAAACACTCAAGTATGTCCTATTCTAGATTTATTTCAATATCAGATAATTTGAGGAACTTTCTATACATAAAAAAGTGTGTATATATATATATAGATATATCGGCCAAGGAAAAAACAATAAATTGAATTTTTCTCGTTTAAGATATCAATATCTGGCGGAAGGGGAATGAGCCACTTTAGCAGGCAATGCGGCGCACATTCATGGCCCTGTCGGATTCATGGGAAATTTAGCAAGCAAGTTCTTACGAACAGATTTTTAATCTTGTGCAAGACCAGACGTTTTACAGCTGGACGAACCTCCATCTCAACCACCTCTCGCGATCCAGGACTTCCCCTTTTCGCAGAACTCGGTTTTGCCACCACAGCTTCAAGTGGGCCGTTGCTGCCCAAATCGTTTTCATCGAACGTCAGGCATCGGAACCTCGGACAACAAAGGCAGCTGTATTGGAGCACAAAGATGAGCCAAGCTCAGCCTCAGGCGTGGTGTGTCAAGGGCGGCGTTAGTGGCTTAATCAGCGGGTAGTAGGTGCTACCTGGTCATGCGCCCAAACAAGCGAAAAATCATGAATCAAAGCATCTTAAATCATGGCAGGCCCACGTGGGACATACAAGTCGCCAGGTCGCCTGGAGGTTGCACCGGACCATACCACCAACACTCCACCAGGAAGCGCTAGGCACAGAAGAAAGTACCTACTGAGCATCTGGCTCTATTCGCATTGTCTTCTGCCTGACAAGGAGGGGTCCATGGTCGTATGCGGAGCATGAGTCGACGTAATAAACATGTTCTTCTGCAGGCTCCCAAATTTGCTCTTCAAAAAAGAGGGCAGAGCACGCGCTCGCAGGGCGTAGCCATTTTTTTTTCCCCTGCAGGGTCGGCTTCCAAAGGCTCAGCGGCGTCCTCAATACACCCGATCATGAAAATGTTTGACATATAAACTTGAAGTTCCTGACCATGCCGCCAGCCTTTGCCCGCGAGCGTCTTCGAAGCCTGCTTCCAATGTTCCGGCTCCTGTTCTTTGCTTTGTTGCACATTGCAACATTCTGCTGAACATAGACATGACACATCTGCCATTCACAATCACATGACCGTGAGCTCAGGGTTTAGGGCCTGTTTAGGGTCTAGGGTTGAGGATTCACATTCAAGGTTAGGCGAACCCCAAACATCCCCAAACCGATTTCATCGTGTGGAGTGTATACAGCAGGCCCTAGACCTGGAGAGTGATCCCTAGCCGACATACAATTCCTCAGCAAGTCAAGATTTACACCTCTGGACCTTTCTTTGCAAGGACCAACAGCATTGAGCCCGTCCTCGGCGATGAAGCTCACCAGCACAGACGCCTGCAAAAAGGGGGACAACAGGACGCTTCAAAGGTGAACTCTGCAAAAGCAAACTGAGCTGAGCGAAGGCCGAGGATGGAGGTTGCACGCTCCTTTCCGCTCTTGTTCGCCATTTTCTCCTCGGCTTTTCGAATCGCCTGCGCCATTGCACCATACATAATTCCACGAATCACCGGAAAAAACTGGGGACAGATGCTGGCAGAGCGCCTCGGTAGCTTTGCCAACTTCATCTTCTGGCACGGGTGTGCCATTCACCTTTCAGCAGTGCTGCTCTTACCGGAAGAAGAGATCTCGAAATCTTTCCAGCGCAGGGAAAAGCACAAAAAAGTAGAAGTCTCTGATGACAGCTTCGGCGCCTCCAGCACCGTCCAGCCGATTTGTACACCAGCCGGTATGGCAGCACCTGAGTAGCAAAGCCCCCGATGGTCTCCCTTGTTCACATTGACAAACGTGACAAACGCTTGGGGGGCAAGCCGCCATCTGCAAGGTCCACCACCAATGCTCCATCAAGCCTCGTTTCGCTGGTGTGTCAGGTTAACATCACTTGCCCGACATGATCCATCTCCAATGCAAGGCAGGCCCAGCTTGCATCCAGCCAACAGCAATCAAGCAGGTAAAAACCAGGGTTGGAAAGGGTTGTGGCTCTTTCTGGATCGCACAGAAGCGTGGCCTTTCGAGCACGAGCCATTGAAACTGGTGTTCATTTCATTTTCGAGCCAAGGATCTTGTTTGCCAAAAGGGCTGAATGCCCCCTCGCAATGCAAAAGTTGGCATGTTAAGCTTCTGCCGGCTTTGCGCCAGCACTCTTTCTCATGCGGAGGTGGCCACCGCGCCTTTCTGCCATACGCTCCTTCAGCGTGCCACGTTCCCTGGAACGCTTCCCTTTGAGGGGCTCTTCGAATCTCTGCCCTGTCGCCGTCGGCGATGTGAAGGAACTGCGCAACTGAACAAAAGGAAAATGGGCTAAGTAAGCTCCAGACTCCATACCGAAGGGCCTCGACCTTGGGTAAAGTTTAGTGCTTCTGCTGCACATTGTACACAACAAGTTGCGCACACTGACCGTACTCAGAGACTATCTTCGAAACCGGCTTGCTAAGGCTAAGGATTGCTGATCCCCCCAAGTCCTGGGCTTATCCTTGAAGGCGCTGGCAGAGCAAAGCTGCACCTGACGTCTTACGTGCTCTATCTCTCTCACACACTCTCTCAATTCCTTCCTGCGCCTTTGACTCCCCCAAGGTGGGGGGGTCTCACTCGCTCACTCTCTTCTTCTTGTTGTTCTTCTTTCTTTTTCTGCTTCTTCTTCTTCTTCTTCTGCTTCTTCTTCTTCTTCTTGATGTGCTGGGGCTTACAGAACCCCTCCCTCTCTGGGCATGTCAATGACAGAGCATATCTCGTTATCCAAGCACCTCACTTCCTCAAGACTTTTGCACAAACCAGCGAGTGCCATGCAGTATTCAAGGTCGCCGCGCCTCCCGTGTTGCTACGGGCCCCGCTTTACCTCCGCTGGAACTGTTCCAAGCTGCATCCACATGCGACTGCTGCGCAGGGCATCGCCAGCATGGTCTCAGTCCCAAGCTTTTCTTCTCCTTCTTGTCCTTTTTCTGCTTCTTTTCCTTGGCCTCTGCCTGCCAAGAAAAAAGCTTCAGAACTTGAGCATGCCCGAAAAAGCCAATTTGTCTAAGGGCGGCTTGTGACCGAGGCTTTTAAGTAAACGAGGTTGAAATCTTGGACTTGATGGGCACGCCTCTGGCGGGAAAGCCTGTGGACCAACTATCCGTCGAGGTTCCGCTGGAGCAGGCGGAACTTTCGCCTGACCATGGACTCTCAAATGGTCCAACTACCGAACATGACAAAGTCTCGCACCTCTACCGGATGGGGATCTCGCTCCTCTATTCTTTGCTTCTTCTCCTCGGCTGGTCCATTGCTGCAGACAGCTGAACGTTCATGTCACCACCTCAAGACATCCCTCTCCTGCTCATGGTCTTTCTCCTTGACCTTCTTATCCTTCAAAGGATCTTGCGCTTGCCATGGGCAGTAAAGCGGTGGATGCAAACCAGAGCATGGCACAGCAGACTACACATGGTTCACAAGAAGTGTTTTGAGTCCTTCGCTTTGTCTTTTTCCTTTTCCGCTTTCTTATGTTCCTTGAAGCCACAAAATCACGCACCTCGAACAGCTCCAAGCAGGCGGACAAGTTTCGGCGATGCTCAGGCACGCACTTTTCTTCTTTCTTTCTCCTGAACTAGACTAAGTGTTCATGTTGCACAAGGCACACTTCCCCTCTCCACGTGCGTCAGGACAACCTAGGAAGTCCATAAGCCTCAGCATCCGGCAGCTCCGCTTTTGCCAACATCCGGACTGCTCAAGGGTCCTCTTCGTCATCTTTCTGCTTGTGTTTCTTGTCTGCTTTCTCTTTCTTGTCTTTTTTTGGCTTGCTGTCTATGTCGTCCTGCAGGTGCGGAGGCTCAGCATGAACGCGTGCGTGTTGTTACTGTTTAACGCAGACGTCCTTGTGCTTCTTCTCCTTCTTCTGCTTTTTGTTGGGCATGGGATCATCCTGGGTGCAAACAAAGCCCCAGACGACAGGCCGTCATGAACTGCGACAGCTGGGGAATAAGAAGATCCCCAACTTTTCTCCTCGAACTTATATCTGCCATGCAATGACTGAGCGCTCGCTCTTTAGCAACTTGCCTCACTCGAGTCATCGCTTTTCTTCCTCTTGCCCATGGCTCTAAGGCTGCAGGCAATTGACTCCGAATAGCGGTGTGCCAGGGCTTGTGCTAGACTTTAGCGGGGCCTTATGCAACAAAGCGCAGACCAACTCTGTTCCGCTGCGCGTACTTCATGAGGCTCCTTTCCATTTCTTCTGCTCATAAGCAGGTCGTCTCCAGCTTGCCCTTCGGCTCTGAATTTGCAGAGGCTTTGCATGCGTTGCACACTAAGCAGCTGTCCTTGGACCTGAGCAGCCTTGCTCATGATTGAAATTGTTCGAGAGATCCACTACACGGCTTGCCAGGCCATGCTTTCTTTCTCAATCCACAAGCTCAGCTTGCCTGACCACTCCGGTGTTGTGCAGGAACCTGGCTGCGAGATCATGATTCGGCTTATACTTGTTTAGCCCACAATGCATTCAGCACAGCGGACTTCGTTAGCAGACATGCCCTTACAACCATCACAGCTGTAAGCTCTCGTGCGCAATCCAGGCCGGAGCACGTGTCTTCCACTTCTTGTTGCACCTTTGGGTGTCCCCCCCAAACAAGGGAGTACCTGCCACATGGTGGCACAAGGCTGAGCCATCACCAGAGCAAAGCCTACATTGATCATCCCCGCGCACCAGCGGCCGTAGAAGATGTGACCTGAATCATACATCGTTGACCAAAAACGGAGTTGGGGTGTGGTGGGTGGCTACGCTCCGGACCTACACCCTTCTTGTGGAGAGGTCGGGCAGTGTGTCGCCAGCCCAGGTCAAGGATTCTGACAAAGCATGCAAATTGGCAAGCACGCTTGGGGCCAAACAGATCAGAACACCTTAACACCAGACCCTGGCCTGAAGAGGGCTCCGTCCCGCTCAACGATCACTCGTGAGGCTTCCCTCGAGGTCAGCATCTCTGCCAATTTTATGCAGCCAAAGCTTGTAGGGCTTAAGCTTCATGATGGGACAAGAAACCAGAAAACACCAGCCGAGGCGCTTCATGAGGAGCTTTGTTTCAGCGGCGGGAAACCTGCCGTGCACCTGAATGCCGCAACCGCGGAAGCCAGATGGAGGGCGTCTGAATCAAACTTTCCGCGCCCGAATATTCGCCTCGGCTTTCTGCCGAGAAGCGTTTGGAACAAGCAGACACGGGATTCGGTCTCCTTCCCCCTAACCCAGCCCTTCCCCCCATGCCAAATTTTGTGACGGATTTGACCCTCCCTAGAACTGCCGGACCCTCTCGGGACCCCCCCCAAGAGTCCTGAGTTTTTTGAGGCCTTTCCCGGCCCGGCTGCCGAGCCGGCGCGCGCAAGCATTTACAATTGACACCTATGGCAGCACATGCAAATGCCAGGCTGCCGGGCCAGAACAAGCGTTTCAAAGAAGACCATTGCAACACGGCGAGATCACTTGATCTCGCGTTCCGCAAGGCTGAGACTCATAGTGTTCCAAATGTCAACATGGGCCTCCTCCCCTGCATGGGCTTATGCTGGGTTTCAAAGTCCATGTTGTCTGACGGGTTGAGTTTGGAAATGGGATGCGGACCTCAATGTTGAAACCGGCATAACATCTGGACTCATCATCTTTCAGCACGATCAAGATGACAGTCCAAAGATCTTCAACATGTCCTTCAACATGGTCGCGAACTGCAGCAGCAGCGCGGCCCTTTTTAGTGACCGCGGTTCATGATGTTCATGTTTGCGGCGGCAGAGTAAATACAACCAACATTCAGCTTGGCATGTTCAAGCCGGTCTCTTATCCGTGGATCCAAGAGGACATCGAGTTTCGATTCATCTTGGAAGGCATAAAGCGGAGCCATGGGCTCGGAACGCATTGACCGAAAACAACTGCAAGTCATGCACACGGGACCTGCAGAGAAAAGGCCTTGTTCCTCTTAACAAGCCGTAGAAAACAAACACTCAACGGGTTGGTTCTGGGAAAAGACGCGGATCCTCATCTCTGCCCGTACAGTCCTACAGTACAGTATGAATTATACTCTACGAGTACAATGTAACCTTCGAATCGAATTGTCAGGAACGCCTGCTTAGAGACAAGTTTGGTTGATGGCATCTTTTTCGGAGACCGGGCTCCGGCGCAAACAGCCTTGAACAATGCTTACTCTGCCTGCAAACGTCACTGTTCTGCTGCGGGCTGCTCATCTGCTGCTCTGTAGAATCTGTAGAACAGGTTGCAGGCAGCGTCATGCTCGTTTTTTGGATGCCATGGGCCAAACTTGCCGGTCTAGTGCGTCCTGAGTCCGCAAACATCTCATGCATCTCACTGGCGGCTCACACAGCTCACACCGCGTAGAAGCTGTTGAGGGACCTCTCGCTCATGGTGGCCTGAGCATGAGAAATGACATAGCTATGCAGACACTACGCAGACACTATGCAGACACTACGCAGACACTATGCAGACACTACGCAGACACTATGCAGACACATGAAGACCCTCAAGACTGCAGAAGCTTCGACTGAATCTCTTCTCTCCAGCGCAGATGCATCTGCTTGGGGTGCCCCACCCAGTCTGGAGGCCGCTCTGAAGATTGCAAGGAGGCCGTGCGGACGATGTTCTGCACAGCACACGCAGCTTGCCACCCCCTCCTTGCAGACCCTAAACACATCCTAAACCCGAAGCACTAAACCACCGTCTGAGAGCTGTGCCTGCGAAGACTCTGACTCATTTTCTTGCTGGAGGGCCTGGTGGCGCGCTGTGTTGCACATCTTGCGGCTGAATCCACTCACTTCAATGAAGGTAGTTCTTTTGGAGGCATCTCAGGGCTGGGGTTCTCTCAACAGTGGGCTGGGAGGCCCTTTTGGCAATGAAAGTGCTGTTGTTCTTCCTCCTAGCTTCGGGATGCTTGGGTTGCCCACAAAACACCGTTTGCCTGAGGCCGGAGTCTCAGCCCTGCCGCCCTGCCTCGCCAGGGCTGCCTTGCTCTGCAAGCGGAATCTGGCGATCGCCCTGCACAGAATCACAAGCTCTGCTTCCTAAACCCTGTATGTTTGTCTTAGAGTCTTAACGGTTTTGAGCATGCGAATGTGGTTTTTGGTGCTTGCGAGTCTTCAGCTGACCTCATGGCATATGCATGCATACGCTATGACCTAGTTGCGCGGCGCAACGTGCTTAGGCCCTGCTAGTCCGGAGGGGACCTGAAAGGAGGCCTTGGCATGAAGAGCTCAAGAGCTCTTGGTCTCTGCATGTTCAGTCCTCGAAAGATCCGTTTTTGGGTTCCTGTCAAAAAAGCGGCCCCTTTTAGATAGAGAACTGACAGCATGCAACGTCTGAAGCAATTAAGGAAAACAACAGCGCGCTCAAGCTTCACACTGAACGTGCTGTTGACACGAACCTCCGAGCCGTTCTGCGGAGAGGCCGTAGTGGTCGCAGGGGGTGAAGGCACCCAAACAGTCTGGCAACCGCAGGTCACCACGGCTCGACTGATGTGCCTTGCCTCAGACTTGCAAGCGGCCTCGGCCTTTGGGCTGTCCAGGTTGAGGTGCGCACAAGGCACCTGGAGACTTGCAGTCCGTCACCCCTACGAGATCCTTGCAGGGTTGAGGACTCCCCAAGGACTGCCCAGCCTGCGGCAAAGGTAAGGAGCTCGGGGACAAAGTTGGCAGCGTGATCTGCACGAGATCCAACAGCTCTTACAATGTTAGAGGCTCAAGTCTCTGAATCCAGCAGCCTATACACGAAAACGAAGCCTCCTCGCCGCACGGTGACAATGATGGATGAACAACCTCCCGATCACACAGTCTAGGCTGAAACTCTACTATGGAGCATATCGATTCGCTTGAAAGCGAATGGTACATTAGCGCAAGTAGGGCTGCCACTGCCGGCCTGGGACATCTTCACGAGGAGCTTGGACTGCAGAAGGTTGACCCAGCACTGCAATGCCTTCACAAGCACAAGGACCCACTCTCACAACAGCTACCATGTGACTAGCATCAGCATTTTGCCCGGGCCCCGAAACACAACAGTGGAGTTCTCTCTGAGATGAGAATCTTCTGAAATGGTTGGCATCTTGCAGTCCCATGCTGCTTCGGGTTCGTGGGTTCTTGGAGTGGGGAGCCTACACGAATACCTACACGAATACGTGTTTGGTGTTTTGCAAGTGCTTTGCAAACAAGCACCAGGATTGCGCCGTGGGAGGTCATTTCCGGGAATGGTCAGTCAGTCTACACCAGAGTACAGTTTGCACGCGCTATGGCGCCGGATGCGAGTTGAACACGCTTGCGCCAGGGTGCGTGGGAAACGTACCTGCCCAGCACCTAGATTGAGAGGACTTTGGATTTGAGCAGCACACGAAATTCCCAACAATTCCAACCTGTGACGTACGGGTGAGATGGCTCATGCCCCACACTTGCTTCACCTGAAGCCCACAGGACTGCAGCAATCCAAGTGGTTGAGTGTGGATACCTCTTGCTTCAACAAGGGCCCAACTGCCAATTCACAGACCGGCCTTACCCACGTATAGCAGCACGCAACAGACTTAGCCGCAAGCCCTTGCCAGCCTGCTTCGTCTTGAACATGAGGTCAATCTGTCGCGGATTGCACTTGTCGTTGAAAGTGCACCGCACCTTCTTCAGGAAAGCTCTGCAACTGACACAGCGTACGCACATGTACACACTAAACAGGGGGGCCTGTCTTATTTTGTCTCATGAGGCTTATGTGGCCGGCGGAAAGATCAACTAAGCATCAGGCCACCTCATCTGTGTAGTACGACTTCAGTGCCTGTGCCATTCTCCACACATGGATGATGTCTTCATATGTGGTTTATGCAGGGGAATTACCATGTGGGCCCTAGGTCACACGTCAATCTGTCGGTGAAACAACGAAACTACACTGGCCCCTGACATTCTGCCGTAGGCTGCTTGGGAAATACGGAACGGAAACATGTATGGTAACATGGGGCATAGGGCATAGGGTGTACTTCCTCGAAGCCTTTCAGGGAAGAGCCTTGTGTCCCAGTCTTTCCATGTGTCTCCCTGTGCATCGGTGCAGCCTGTGCTGGGCGCTCTGAGGCAACTTCCGGACTGCTTTCGTCCACCTGCCAGGGCCCTCTGAATTCTGCAAGGGTGACAGAAGTGCTTCCTGAGAACCGACCGTGTCGGGACATGCCGAGGGTTGAGTCCAAAGCTTCATGTTGCAGCCTTCAGAGCTCCTAGCCTTCTAACCCCCTTCCCCCGAGATTCACTTTGCTTGTACCAGTAGGAGTACTCACAACATATTGGCTGTCTTTGCTTTGCATCCACTGGGGGTGGGGGGGGGTGGGAGCGGGGGCAGGAACAAGCCCACCGACCTGAGGCAGCAGGGGCTGGACGTAGTGATAGATGGAGACGTCCTGTCCAAAGCCAGAGCTGTGGTTCAGGGCTTAGGGCTTCGGGGGGTCCGGAACAAGCAGACCAGGATCTGTTCCTTTTGTTCCCGCAACCACATCACCACCCACGACTTTGCGGGCACTGCAATCAGATGCTGTGCGGGGGCTAGGCTGTGGGGCGGGTCACGTGGCTTGGTTGCCCTAAAATAACCCCCAAACCCCCCAAGCCCGCATGGACCCTACCAAGCTCACTCACGCACGCAGCGCCTGCGGGTTGGGCCATGACGGCAGGCGCAAGTGTTTGCAACTTATGGAAACCCCCCCCCAAAAGGGGACCAAGATCGAAAGGATGGCAAGTGCACCTCCCAAGCATAGTGGAAGTTGTGCTTCTCTCGGCTTATCCTCCTGTCCAGCCTCAATTCCGACAGGATGCCTTTTTGCAGGTGCCCACCAAAAAGCAGGAACGTTGCCTCAACGTGCTGCGAGTCTAACACAGTCGGTCCCCCACAAGCTGAAGTTCTCGCCGCCCTTGTGCACACAAACGAAGTACCTTCAGAGTAGACATGGAGGCTAGCAGGCTAGCAGTCGAAGGGCTTTGCCGGCTTGTGCTCTCCAGAAAACTTCCGGCCAAGCAGCTCGGAGAATCGGTTACCGATCTCGCCAACTCGCAGCATGAGGGGCAGCCCGTGCTCAACAAGATTCCTCGAGTCAACGACGGCAAGGCATCGATCAGGTGCAGGTTGGCTGCATTATCCGATGGACCTGGACGTGTGACGTGAGTATGATCCGACATAAGCACTGGCAGCAGGGCGTCCTGTTCAGTGAGAATGATTCGACCTGGCTCGCGGAACTGTCATTTCGGAGGAAGAAGGGTGCAAGCTTTGGAGGGTTTCGATGTCTATGAGCCGCCTCCAAGCACTGCGAATCCAAAGGATCGCCAATGGTCACGCTCTCAGCCTGAAGTCTCCGGAGAATCGCACGGTCCACTGCGACTTTGCGAGATGCTTGCAGATTCCAGAGGTTAGTTATTGGATTGCCAAAAAGACTTGCTCCACCCACGCCTGTCTTGTCCAGTCTGGCACGGAATTGAACCAGGATTCCTGCCAAGTGGACCCATGCAAGCTAGAGGCACTACCAAAAACACCCCCGAAGCGAGTCGCAGCATGCCCAAATATGCCCAACGTGGCCGGTGCTACCGAAGCTTGAGTCGGATGCTGGGTGATGCAGCCCTCCAGGGTTGAGCGCAGCGATTCATCATCACAGGTTGCGCCACCTGGCATTTTCCATGATCGTTGTGTCTTTTGAGGGTTGGTGCAGGGCCATCTCGCAAGATCTCAAGAGTTGTGAAAAGTCATCAGGGTAGGCATCGGCAGGCCCAGCAGGCCTGCTGCAGCACAGCGCACGCACTGCCTGCAGCACGCGAGCTGCCGCGAATCTTTAGTAGACTCATAGAGACGTTTGAGGACAGGCCCACTAAGGTTCATGCCCATCAGTGAGGCAGAGGTCTTTGAACTTCCTGCGTGCCCACATCTGCTCACGGCTTTGCAGACTTGTGGGACTCTCAGGCTTTACAGACCGATTTGTTGGAATGCTGCCTTTGCCGCTTTCTTTTGCATGGAGCCGTCCCAACTGCTCGTTTCCGCTGCAGAACTGATCTGAGCTCGTTGAGCTCCCTTTGAGACCAGGCACAATTTCCGCTCGGCAGCAAGCATGCTGAATGCTGCAGAGTTAATTTCAAAATGCCGAAGCCCCTTGGGCTTCCATGCAGGGCAAAACAAAATTTCCGCTCGGCAGCAAGCATGCTGAATGCTGCAGAGTCATTCCTAATTTCAAAACGCTGAAGCCCCTTGGGCTTCCATGCAAGGCAAAACAAAACTGCTGTACAAAGCCGATAGTGCACAAGAGGTGCACGACCACTATGCAAAGGACAAGACCTCACAGAGATGACGATAGGTCCGACAAGCCGATAAAGGTACTTGCAAAAGCAATCGTTCAGCATCCTCGGACTGTGAAGTCTGATCCGCCGAATTTACTTGAACAACGGGAGTGTTGTGCTAAGGCTGCTCGAACTTCCGCAATCTTCCGTGAGCGTGCAGGCTCGATCACGAGTGCCGCCTGACAGCTTGCCGACAAGCATTTCATGTCACAGATCCAAGCTCTGCCATGCGACTGTCGTTTAGCATCGTCTGAGGCAGCCCGCTCGCAAGGTATGAGGAACTCCTCATTCATGCGCATATCGAAACGGACCTTGCGCAGTCATTGCCCAGGCAGGACATGCTTCGAAGAAGTCCAAACCAGGCTGGCAAGCTATGACCGGCTAAGACCTTGCAACTCAACATGCCCCGGGAACGAGAATGGATTCTTGAGTGAACTACAGTGACTACAGTGAAACGCTGACAAGGCAGCTTGATGCTGCTTGCTTGCCTTCGGAGCATCCACCCGATTCCTGCAGACTTCTGGCTGTTTGGCTTGCCATGTCGTGCGATGCTGGAGTCGTCCCTCCGCTGCCAATTGTGCTCAAGGCTTTTTCCATTTTACTACAAACTTCTACGTGCCGTTCCCCGAACATGTCCGTCCTAGCTGCAGACACTGCAGACGTCAGCTGTGGCAGCGATGGAAGAGAAGCAGAGCGACTACCTGAATGGGTCGGCATCTTCCTTTTAACTTTGGGCTGCTCACCACCATCTGTGCAATGGTGCACAAGTAGCAGGTAGCTCTTTCCAAGTTGCCCAGGCTGCGAGTCCGATTGGGGAGGCCCCCGCGAACCTTCGTCCATGCGGCTATGCCGGATGGCTAGGACTAGGAGCCAGGACACGCTCTGGCAGGCGTTAACAGCAGCACTTCCATAGGCCCAGACTTGATGGAAGTCTGCCGGAATCTGTTTGCCGTCACTGCTCCTGTGCAGCCGCAGGCTGCGAACTTGAACAGGTGCTACTTCATGCGGTGCAGTGCCAACATCCGGAAGACAATTGCAGCCGCCTCCTCTCTTCACTGCATAGTGGAGCTGGTACCTTCCGCGCCAATTGCATCTTTGCAGTTGGCACCTCAGGGCGTATCTTGGAGAGCGCCGATGAGTTCAGCTGGTCTGAGCCCGGAAGCCTCTGGAAGGCGTTCAGGCCATTTGCGGCACTCCCAGTGCAGCCCATCCTGGCAAACTTGCGAAACATCGCAAGAAAACTTGTGCTCATTGAAGGAATGCTTGGGGAGATTTGGGCCTGTGCTTGAAGCACTGGCGACAAGCCAGCTGCCAAGCGCCGGCCGAGGCTACCCAGGGCAAGGCCACGAGAGCAGTAGCCTCCACATGCATCACTGATGCCTCTGACCAGCCTTTTGGCACCTCAACGCACTCCTGACCTTTCCGCACCGGTGGCAAGTGGAACTCCTGCGAAGTCGCTTTGACTTCGACATCCAGTGGCAAAAGGAAACAAGCACATCAAGACATGCTGGATGACGATGAGCAGCTACTGGCTAATTAAGGAAAAGCCTCCTGCACTTTGGGTGCAACTCTGCAGGTCCACCGGTGATTGATGGCTGAATGTGGTTTACACAATTTCCTGCTTGTTGTAAATCGTGATAAGGAAGCAACCCCTTCACCGCAATGTACGTTGTATGTGGCATTTACTCATCTTTAACCCAACCTCAGTGGGACCATCCATCATCACTCGAGACCCCCCATGGAGGTTTAAGGCCATACCATATTTGGGCTTCGGATGCAGATGATCCGGACAGAGACGCATGGCAAGCCTTTGAAAGCCGTAGATTGCGACTGCCTTCTAAATTGCTGCAAAAAGATGGCACCCCTCCTCGACACCGGTCTTCACTTGAGCGTGGGCTGCCGCGGCCATTCTGTAATGCTGCGGAACTACAACAAAGACAAGTTGTTAGTTTTTTCTGTATAGGTCTCAAAACAGCAACAAAACATGCTGGACTAGGCTGCAGTGTGCCAGGTAACAAACTACTGAAGTACTCGCAACGTGTCGCGGCAAGCTGAGATTCGGGAGCTCCGGCGCGGCTGGGCAACTGAGCTTTGAACATGAACTCCTCGATCTCGAAATGACTTCTAAACTCTAAACCTCCAAAGCCTAAGCTTCCGACATTCGGGGTACCTTCTTGGGGTCCTTATCAGAAGGGATCCTACTATATCAGGGTCTACTTTCGGGTTCCCTTATTTTCGTAAACCCCCAGCGAAGGCTGCCAAGCCCAGCACTCAAGCCTGCGCATCTCGCAAGCGCTGGGTTCACCTGGGCAGAGAAGTACTGTGAGCAGGTCCCCTTCTTCGAGCTCTTTGTGTCGGGCTCCTTTTTTGGGCGCATCCTCCAGTTCTCGAGACCAAATAGCACAATATAGGGATCCTGATTTGAAAGAACCCCCGCATGGACGACCGCGCTGGCTCTCAAGGTACTGAGTGCCAGGGCCTGCCAAACCGACCTGTGCACCTTTTCCGGGGGCATGCGCCACTCGTTTGCACGGACAGCCCTCCTCTCCGCAACCACTCATTTCATGGTAGCAGATTAGAGACTGCATTGAGGAGCTAGTCAGCCACTGGTGACAGGCCAAGAGAATCTGAGGAAACAAGATGTCACCGAAGTGGGTAGCTCGCGCAGCCACTGCTCTTCCGAGCGTGAGACCGTGTGAGACACTCAACTTTGGGCGGCGGGATTGCGGCGGGGCAATTGCTGCAAATGGCATCTGGATCCTACAGCACATGTCACATGAAGAACAGCACGAAGTCCGTGGAATTGCGGGTTCCGCAGGCAAAGCAGCGCTCTTGTGCGCTGCGCTGCGTGTTGCAGCGGTCTTTCCTACCTGTACATTGAAGTGGTAAAGAAGATACACTTTGGCACCCTCAACACGTGTCCAAGCCACCGTGATGTGGCCAGTCCTCCTCCGTTTCTTCGTGTTCTGGGATTATCATGGCATCTTTGTCCATGAATCCTGAGCGCAGTTGAGAATGGCATACTACGGCATAGCACCACCAGAGATAATCACCAAATCCATATGTCACATCATAACACAAGGGAACCCCGAAAGGCGTACTCCCAGGCGACCCTGGACCTCAACCCTTCAAAAAGGACTTCGACCAAGGACAGAGAAGGGTTTGCGGAACTTTATGTTCTCCACAACCGCCTCTGATCTCGCCCGACAGAGACGGACTTAAACGAACTTTTTCCACGGTTCACGCGGTGTCCGTCCTTTGGGGGGGGGGGTGCCTTCTGTTTGCCCCTGACCATTAGATCTGCTCTGAATCTGCTGCTCAGCTACGTGCGACGGCATTCAGCATGTCCACCTGCGTCGCCTCACGAGCAGAGCGGCCCGAGCGCGTTTCTGATTCTGCTTGTGTCGAGATGGGTCCGTTCTTTACGGTCTGCATAGTCGTGCATCGAAGTCTAATGAGTCGAGCAGGACATGCACCACTGTGTCCTAAACCCTAACCCTGAAAACCTAAAACTCTAAACCCTAAACTGGCCCTAAACCCTAAACCCTAAACCCTGTGCGTGCCTTGAGATGCTCGAGGCCCTGCTCATGCAGCTGGAGCAGCTCGAAGTGGCAGCGGCCCACGTCAGGAGTCCGTCGGCGTAAGCGCTCAATGGTGTTGACCTCAGTGTGGAACTGAGGTCGAGTGGGTTTGGGTCATGCCATGGGTTCCTGGGATTTTGTTGACCTCAGAATAGAGCTGAGGTCGAGGGGGTTTTAGGGACTTCATGCCATGGGTTCCTGAGTTCTTCTTGATCTTCATGCCAAGTAGCCGTTGTGTGTCCTTATTGGCAGCTGAGGCAAGCATGACCCACTAGCTGGAGGCTTGCTTACATTGGCGCTTCTCAAGTAAGTAGTGGTGGAAAGCCAGGTCTCTTCGCCACTGATGCAGGATGTTGCGGCACACCGCGTTGAGGTTCCCCAGACTACTGGCAGCCATACCCTTTTCAACATACCTGAGCCGGTGCTACACATCAGTACTTCAGTACTTCAAAACTTGTGCTAGCAAAGCCTACTTACTGCAGTCGCTAGAGGTTGCCAGGTTCAGTTCTCTTGCACGCTCCTTGAAGATTCTAAACCATCCTGAAACATCTCGAAACTCAACATCATCCAGCTGCTTGATCAAGGTCTGTCTGCTGTCAGACAGAGCCGCCTGAGCAAAAGAGGCCACAAAGCAATCTCCACTCCGAAGTCGAACAGGAAGATTTTAGAGTGATGCTTATTACAGTAGTTATTCATATGGCATGATCTGGCATGCACTGCATGACATCGAGTCATAACGGGGCTGGCGCCGCTTACTTCGTAAAGATCGCTTGCGTGGTGCAATATTACCACCAGGCTCCCCTTGGCTTTCGTAGCTAATTCTGCGAAGCGCCTGCAACTCTGGGAGCTTCTTCAACTCCTCCCTGGCTTCCTGCAGATCTGCAGAGATCTGCAAAGTGCACGAAAGATCCGGCTCATTGTTTCGCGCGCGGCTGATGGTCCTCGAGCTCCCGCTCCACAGCTCTTCGCCGTTGTACCTTTCATGTCCAGTAAGCCTAAGGGCTGCTTCCGTGCTGCCCACGGAGTTTTTTTTGCTTTGGGGGGGGATGTAACTGAAGGCCTCTTCACGCAGCTGCTCCTGCAGCTCACAAATCTTCTCCATGTGCTCCTAGGCCATTGCGAGTCGCTGTCGACTGCCACTGCTTTAGATATTCCGATAAGAAGCCTTGGCATGACGTCGGCGTACATCTCTCTCCTTTGGCAGGTGGCAGCAAGGGGAGGGGGGCTTGGCCCGACAACACGCTGTCGAAGCAGCAATGGTATATGAATTGTCAAGGGGCGATCCATTTTGCATAGGGTGTGCCCACCCAAAGCTCTGCCGTTTCCCCGGGAACATCGGAGTTGAAATCCTCGATGGCCACTTCGCTGCGAATCAATGAATGAACTGCAACCCACTGCACCAGCATCAGAGGCACACCACACATAATCCGAGGCGCCACATGGTACTTGAAAGAATTCTGAAGATTCTTCATGGTCTCTGCGGTGCCGTCTGGTGTGGCGGGTCCTGCGTCGAGTATGTTCGAAGTGTGCTGACGACCCGCTTCCATTCACAGCCCAGCGCCCTTGGGCGCTGGGGCTTGTCAGGTGCCAACTCAAAAGGTCCTACACCGATAGCATCTGGGCTTACCATCGAGTTGTCCTGAAATGCGGCTACACGATGCTGTTTACAAGCAGAGACCAAGAAAAGGCATCTCAGCTATCTGAGCTCTCCGAGCTGTGCATCCGAGCAGCCCGGAGGTGTGCCTCTCGCGTGCAGGCACCCCCGGCGCCCAGCACGGCCATGCCACGGGACACAAGGCTCCGGTGCTGCATCCTTTCTCGCTCGACTATGAAAGGCCCTTGCCAAATGGCTGCAAAAATTCCCGGTCGTAGTGCGGCTGCAAAAAGTGCACAGCCGGTACCTGCGTTGATCTGCATGGCAAGTGACTGCAACATCCGTTTCAGGTCCGGGCAGTAGCAGTGGCTTCCCAGTGAAAGCTGTCCAAAGCTGCTCCTGGGAGATCAGGGACTCCTTCTAGCAAATCCAATATTGAACATGCACCCCAGAACTAGCAGGAATCAGCTGCCAGGAACTAGCTGTTTCAAGGCATCCGAAACTTTTTCGCGTGTCAGATTCGGGGGCCAACCTTCAGGTTCATAGGCTCATCTTTGTCTGGCAAACCGAGCCAGAAACCGCCGCACCACTTGCGGAGAGCTCGTGTCAGAAAACTTTGGCAAGCGGTGACGCTGATTGTGTTGCAGCACGAGGGGTTGCATGTAAAGGAGAGTGGTAGTGTCAAAGCGCGAAGCGGAGTACCATCCGTCCGTGCTGTAGTCCCCTATAAAAAGGCATGGCAGTGTTAGGGTGCCCCGAGGACCGAGGTATGGCGCCGGGACATTGCGAGGTAGGCCCCACCCGCCGACCGACTCGAAGTGACCCGGGTTCACGGCCCCACTGAAACTCACCACGAAGCGTGGCATAAAGGCCCCGAGAAATCGAGGATCTCCACGATGATGCAGCAGCGCGATCGAATGCACCTGAACTACCCTGCAGTAGACAGGGGGAAGCTTCTCTGACATGTCGGAGAGCTGTGTGTGTGTGTGCACATGCAGAACGTATAATGTATAGACTGTATAGACGCCATGCCCACTTCCATGCAGTGCTTTCTCTTCTTCTTTTTTGGCGGGGGGAGGGGGTAGTTGTCATAGGGAGCCTTATGTCCAGAAAAGGGAACGTGATTCGCCGGGCCATGAGACTGAAAACAGAAAGGGAAGTGCCCAACGCCACCGAACCGAGGCACCATCTCGGCCCCTTGTGAGAACCCCACCACACCATCGTACGGTGGGCTCGCACCCTGGAGCTCTTCTGCGATCTTCGTCAGGGACATCTCCATCTCCGCCCAGTCCAGGGGTCGATCTCCTTTGCCTTCCTCATCATACCTCCACCACATGTGCCTGTCTGCACGCGTGAGGTCTGGATATGGTGCAGCAATGCACCGGCACTCAACTTCCAAGTTCGCAGGGTCATCGTTGGCCAGCACTTCTTGTAAGAAGTTCTCCAAGTGTTGACAGAACTGGCGATGTTTGTCTCCATGCCCATGCAGTGCCAGCAGCCTCAAAAGCTTGGGCTCGGATGCCTTTCTCGAGGATGACACATTGATGACAACCATCCTACAGGGTTTGGTCTGAGCATCTGCAGCTGGAGCCAATGATGCGGATGCGCCCACTCTATCCGAGATCTGCACACTCAACCGGAGCATCTTCACATCGCATAACTCAAAGCAGCTCTAAGCCTAAGCACGGGTCCATGTGGCGGTGTCCAGGCTCGAAGGCCTTGAAGGCTGTGGAGCAACCTTAGGCCGCTCGCCGCGATAAACTGTGACCAAAGATCAAAGACGGTCCGCCCAAGTTCAGTCCCCCAGCTTCGCGCCTTGTCAGTCGCGTCCGTCTCAGGCCCTGCGATGCTGGGGCTGGCCCCCATAAGGCGCTGCGGAAGCCCTGCAAGGTGCTTGCGAGTTCGTACGCGGAGAATCCGCAGGAGCAAGGTTGGTCATACTGGCTAAGGTCTCAGCTGCACCCTCCCTGCGCGGACAGCGCAGCAGGAAACCCACTTGGAGCCAACGCTTCGGAGAAGTCGGCATTCGACTCTGAGAGCGCCCACAGTACTCTCAGGCAGCAGAGATCTGAAGAGCTGAGCCAATGTTGACCCTCCAACTCCAGCTCAACACTGGCGTGACATTTACAGTGAAAAGGCCCAGGTCTGCAGCCACCATCTCACAATGCCTCGATATGCCTCGATGATATCTGAGCTCTCCTGGTGTGGCGGCTGACTTAAGCGTCACTCCCTAGGACTCGCTAGGCAACCCGACCGCAGCTTTGTACTGCGAGCAGTTGCCTTGGAGCTCCTAGAGTATTCCTAGGTCCTAGAGTTACGAGGCGGCCCAACAGTCCATTGCTGTTGCGCTGCCCCAAAGCCAAACAAGTCCCTGAGGCTTCTGGCAGCCATGAGGACCGCTGGGAATGTTCAGCCCCATCTATCTGCGACGCAGATTCGCTAAATGGCTAAGTAAGCAATTTGAGAGACTGGGAGACTCCCCTGGCGCAGAATCGGGTTTGTTCAGATACACGATGCGGCAAGCGCAGGTATTTCAAGTCGAATGAGTGGTGTAGCGGGTGTTGCGCTGGAGGACAAAAGGCAAGCGCTTTGACGAGTCCACCGCAAGCAGCCGAGTGCGTCACACCAACATGCTGCTGCCCAGGAGCTTTTGCGGGTTCTGAAGCAGGGCTGGATCCAACAACGAGTTGAAAGACTAGAGACTCTTCGACATCAGTGCAGGGCGAATGCTTGGATAACACAACAATTAAACTAAACTAAACTAAACTAAACTAAACTAAACTAAACTAAGCAACATACAGCAGCTTTGCAATGACCACACAGGGCCCAGCGGCCTTTCTCCAGGACGTGCGGTAGGTGTCCTGGCGCCCGGCATGATTGTCCATCCTTGCCAGAGCTTGACACTGAGCTGCACAAAACAAAAGTCAACTCACACGGTCTGAGCGGCTTTTGGTAGCCATCAATGTACTTCTTGCCGTGCACTGCCTATCAGGAAACAGGCAAAACTGCTCGGGACCCGAACATATGGAAGCCTTAAGGTTATGAATGAAACTTCGGCCCACAACTTTTTCAAAGAACGCCTCTGTGGTTTCCCAGGTGCCAGCACCAACGAAGTGGTCCTACCGATTCCAATCTCTGTCTTCGACGCAGCAGAGAAAAGAAACAAGCTGGGCGCACACGAGGCTTGTTGGCATGCCGGCGGCCACCAGCGGCCGGCTCATCCTTTCGCTTGTCAGGTGTCGGTGTTGCACCTACGGCCTAGCGGAACGCCACTGTAGGACCGTAGGAGCTTGGAGCCAGGCAGTGTTGGTGCCTCGGGCTGCAGACAGTTGTGTGGGTGAACCGCCGATGTTGTTAGAGATTGTCTTAGACTCACGGATGCAACAGCGCCCTGGTTCTTATCCAATGGTGTTGAAATTGAAAAAATCAATGTGTTTTCGGGGGCCGTGGCACCATTCGAGACATATCTGCATTCGTTTCACACAACTGCCCGCCACTTATGCAAGAGTAGTGGTCATCGTGAGCGGTGTGGGTACCATTCGCAAAGACAGTGGATCTTGGATGTGGCCGTGATGGTAGCTAAAGTAGTAGCGTGCGACCTGGGTTCACTCACGAAGCTCGCTTGGACACTAAGATCCCCACAGCCGAAATGTGCCATGTGGTCTTCACTGATGTGGTTCGATGGCCTAGCCAGCGTGCGGCCGGTCTTTTTTCAGCAGACCGGGACAGCTCCAGCTGTGATACCTGTTAACCGGCGCTGGCCCGCTTGCACCACCAGCCATCAAGGCTCTTTCTCGGGCCTTGTAGGGATAGCTTGCTGGAGAGGGGTACACAGATCGCACCACGACGTTTGTCAAGCAAGCAGCTACCCTCGTGCCTCATTTTCTTTCTTCTGTTCCATGAGGTTGTCCACTGTTGGAATATACCTGCAAGGCTACACTCGGTAAAGTAAAGGCAAAATACCTGTCCAGAACTGCAGAAGCTGATTGGAATCCGAAGTGAAGCGGTGTCCCTCCAGCCCGGGGTTGGCAGTTAGACTCCGAGTCCGGTGCTAAAAGTATAGTGGAGGGCTCATGGTTTCTGATTCTGACTTGAACTTTGGTGTCCGAAATAACCCGCTATGAAGCACACCGGGTAGGTATTACACCCTATATCCCATCTGCAATATCCTCCAGGTTACTAATTAAGTCCAAGCATGTTCAACATAGTTTGAGCTTCAACTCAACTCCTCGGCCGGCCTGCGGCCTTCCAATGTCGCTCGCAGTGAGGTGATGCCCTGCGGCTCGGCGGAAGAAACGCCATGAGTCACCTCACGCACACTCCAAGAGGGTGGAGGGGCATTCAAGAAAAGGGGCTGAGGGACGCTTTGGGTCGGGTGCTGCTGGGGATGCTAGGGTCTTTTGGGGTTGCAAGGACACCTCGATATTGCTCCTGCAGGAAGGCATCCCGTCGTACCCCCACGCAAACCCTGGACCGCGCTGTGCGTGAGGATCCTGCCATGTTCTGCTTCGGGAAGAGATGCCTGGACGCTGAGGATGCGGCTTCATAACCCTCTTAAACCCCATAAGGGAAAGCAAAACACATTCCAAGGGCCTAACTGGTCATGCAAATGTTTGCTCAGTTGGGGGTGGAAATTCTGGTTGAGGGTTTCAGAAGGTTGGGAGCATGGGCCCCCCCGCCTTTTCCCTTCACCTCCAGCTCGGCCGGTTTGGATGCCCAGCTTGGGATCCTTCGCGCTGCTTCGGGTTTCGAGGTGGGGGCTTCAACTAGGGTCTCGGGTTTGTCGGACTCTGGGGGGCTTCAGGAACTCAGGGGCTTCGAGTGGCTTTTGGGATGTTGGGGTTTTGGGCTTACGTGTAACGTGCAGAGAGGGACGACCGCATCCGGAACGCTCTAATGACGAGGGCAGGGAGTGAGAGCGGCAGGGCAGCCGTCGCTGGAGTGGCTGGTTTTGTTGTCGCAACTCGCTGACACAGGTGGAACCGTTCCCCATGTTCGGCACATGTAGCTGCTCTCGGGTCTCCCGGAGCAGCCCCTCCCCCCTCCTCCCCCCTGCTACGGACATCGTGAGCCTGGCCCACCCCAAAAGGCCCAACCTTCCCAGGCCTTCACAGTACTGGACCCTTATCTTCTGCTTAAGACGCTTTCGAGACAATGCGCCCTCGGTCATCCCAACTGCTGGCGCTGGGAATCCTGAATCCCTCATCGCAAAATCTGAAAGTGTGCTATGGCATGCGGCATTGCAGTTTCCAAAAAAGGGGCACAGGCTTAATTTCCGTATTTGGGGAATGAGGAAGGCTTCCTCGATCTCAACGGGAAGAACACTCACAGCAAGCTAGCGAGGCGAGCCTCCTTGAAGGCATTCTGCTGCATCTTGAGGTCCTTGTAATTGTCGCGCGAGGCACCCACTGCCTCTGCATTAGACCTCAGGGCAGGGAGAGGGGCCGGAGGCTCGGAAAAGTATCTAAGGGGGAATGAGGCAGCTGTCCGGCCTGCTGGTTGGCAGGTCGGAATCAACCCTCTGATCAACCTTCTGCCGCTGAGTCGCCATCTCCTCGGGATCAGGGAACTGAGTGCCGAGTGCAACTGAGAGAGTAGCATGTGGTATAGCCGGATCATCACCGGATGTGGCCTGCGTCTCTTGCGCGAAGGAACCTGACCCAAGGATTCAGGATCGTCACGCATGGTCCCGTCCAAGAAACCCTGGCTCCGCCGAGGAAAGGGCGTGGCACGAAATGGCCCGTGCCATAGCCTTTGGGGCGCCAGTCGGACTATCATACAAGCAGACCCATGCGAATCCCCACCTCCGGATCGGCCCTGTTCTGGCTTCTGATTCGTGAGCTGCTCCTCCAGTTGATGCGCTCAGCTCTATTTGTGGCCCTCGCACGTTGATCATACTTTCGCCTGCATCTGCAGGATCCAGCGTGTCATGTCATCGCAACGGCCGGAAGGCAGGGACGGGCATGCAGCCTCGAAGGTCGCAGGGCAGCTCTTTACAGGGGTTAGAATGCTTCAGCACCAAGGCAATCATGCTGACTGCAGTCAGAATTCAATTTATGACTTCCTCGCATGTTCCGTCATCTCAAGGAAGGCAGATACAAAGAAGGTGAAACACGGAACATGCGCTGCACCCTTTTGGGTGGCTCTTGCTCCCGGCTCCTCTCATCAGTTCCCAATGAGACCTGCCGATATCACCCAACATCCCGCTGCGGTTCAGATGCACAGCTACACCGGCACACCGCTCCGCTCGAACCACGATGGCTCTGCGCGATGGCTCTGCGCGATACGCAGTCGAGCCCTGCCATGCTGGCACATCATGGCTATATCCGTGACTAGCCCATTCTGTTCGTCCAGTCAGTGGTGCCATACATATAGCGGCAGAACGGTGCGATCTTGCTGCCGGGGCCACTGTTCTCCAGGCGTGGAAACTCCCCCACTGACTTGGAGAATTTGTTTGAAAGGCCAAATCGGGGTGGCCTCATCTCAGTCGGATACCTGGAGCCGTACACAGAATTGCTGGTCGTGTATATGCACGCGCCCCCTGCTCGCTGGAATGTGGCGGATGGCCCCACGATATTGGGCGTGAAGAAGCATCGGGGATGTGAAAGGCTGGATTCATCCTCCATGATGCTCTCGTCAGCAAGATCCGGAAACCGCAGCTGATTTGGCTGAAGATGGCTGCTCGAAAAATGCAAAGAGAAATCAAGTTGTGACTCGCAGCTCCTAGCAGCATGTCTCAGCAGGAGCAGCCCTGATCGTCATCATGCACACCATATGAGCCCCTCTCTGCCTCGCCGATCGCATCTCGGATCGCCTAAGGCAAAAGCATTCGGCTTGCCCGGAGGCTTCTCAACACTTGTCGCCACTGAGGCACGGGCCAAGGCGCGTTTCCGCAACGCGGACTGGTTCAGTGTCTGTGCAGGACCAGCACTGGGTATGCAACGTACGCGTACACGCACCATCTTTCTGATGTAATGTGTATAATATATATATACACACATATGTATGCATATGTAGGGTATAAGAGGAAAATATGTGTGATATATATATGTATACTAGAGTTGTAGCGAAAAATAGACAAATACCTGCATAGACATACACGCACTAAACACGTTTCATGCGCAGTCCAGGTTCGCCTCCAGCTGCGAGAAAGTCCAGAGCTGCAAAACCTCATCCCAGCGCGTGCGTTCAGTTTGACAGACTTGGGGCGGGCGAGATGCGGCGAGCCTTTCCATTCACAGTCACCTGCCAGGTTCGCAAGTCCGCTGGTTCCTTCCACCCGTTCCTCGTTTACCAATCCTTCAATAGAGGTGTTGAGTGCTGGGTTCATGCACAATCTTGCCGGACATGCCTCGCCCGTCGCTGCAGGTGAGGCGTGTGTGTAGGTCGGGAAGAGCCTCAGAGCCGTTCGGGACCGACTGGCCGTGTCAACCATCTTCAAGCGCGAAGGTAGTCTGAAGACTTGACTTCGCAAGAGGCAGAGAAACAGCACAGACGAAGAAGTTTTCTCCTATACCTAGGCACCAAGCTTTCGAGCGTCGCCATCCTGACGTCCCAGGATCTCGCCTGGATCGTGAAATGGGCTGTATACGATCGTGTACACTTGGCATATCTTTTAACATGTACTATAGAGCATATATTTTTGCTGTATATACTACATAGTGCATAGGAACTACTATACCGTATATATCAGAATCATGCGGCAGCTATCGGTGAAAGCCGGGGGCACCGTCCACGTTCCGCTCTCTGCCAGCGAGGAACAGCTCTGAATCGATCATCTTGTCCTGGCGGAATTGTGCTAGACCTACCCAAACACCACAGTGCTGAGCTGCCTTGCGCAATCTCAGTAACCCCATGAAACCCCCCACCCTGTCTGCCATGGGCCAGTCCATGATTGCAACGTGTGTGTTTCTGCTCAGGAGCTCGCAGGGTTCGGCTACACTGCTACACCTTAAGCAGCGTAGGTAGATGTCCCAGTCTGTGTCTCTAAGCGTACATGACATGCTCTTGGCTGGGGCCCAAGTCCGCTTGTTTCGACTGGGGAGCCGTGGAAATCCGCGGAGCATCATGGAGCCATGTGAGGGTTTACGGTACTAGGGGGTACCTTAGTATCAGGGGAACCTACTATTTGGGGTCTATACTAGGGGTCCCTTAGTATCGTAAACCCCCGGCTGAGCGACTGGCCCCATGTCGTTGCAGGAGAGTCTTGCTTTTCGTCTGGCCACAGACGTCCGAGATAGGGGATCCTTGCCGCGGTACTGTGGGTCGGACGCATGATGAGCTGATGAGCTGTAAACTTACCATGACTATTCAAGCCTTCAATTGGCTAGGGCATTCTGGCATCCAGAATTCCCTTGATGCCTCTGCTCAGCCAGGAACATGATAACTTCTCAATGATAACATGCATGCAACAGTAACATGCCTATCGAGTCATACTTGGGGGCCTAAGAAAGTCGGGGTGCACCTAGGTCATACTCTTTAGCAAATTCTCGGAGCAAGGTCTCAACTATTGTGCAACCTTGGCTCCTCTATGAGAGTGACATGAGTGCCTTTGGCACGAGATGTCTTTATTCTACAGCCGGGCCGGCGTAGCCTGCCCGGCTCTGAGAATCCGCAGCTTCGTGGACGCGAAGATAAGAATCACGCTGGTCGCACCTCCCCTGGGTGAGTCAACACTCGATGACATGCCAAGGTCTATGCTTTTATGCTACATTTCACGAGTCGCGCAGGTTCAATGACAAGACTGAACTTAGACTTGGCTTACAGTTACAGAAGCCTTCGCCGTAGAAGGTGTCCCTCGTGGCCCATTATGGTCAGGCAGGATTGTGGAGGCTTGCTAGCAATTCTTAAATCAGTCCTCTTGACCAGGTATGCCGATAACTACAAAAATCATACCTAGCCGACCTAGCCCTCATGTTCACGTTGAGTTTGCATGAAGCCCTGTCGCAAAACGAGGTCGGGACATGTCGACCGCCCCTTGCGCACGCTGTTGATGAAGTAAAACTGGCAGGGGCGATTCAGAGCACCAAGAGCAATCTTGCCGGACCGTGACTCCTAGAGCTCTTGGGCACAGGTCGGGCGCGCCGGAGCAAAGAGAAAGCACGCAACGCCCACCACGAGAAAAGCGATGCCAAGGAATGGGTTCCTGACAGCGATGAGGATCCGTGCCAACGCGTCTTCTCATCGAAGCCCTGCCTTCCTCCGACCATCGAACTGGTGGTCATGATGAAAGCCTGCTGGGATGTATCTATGATCTCTGGTATGAATACAAAACAAGTCGATGACTATCTGTGCCCGTGGCAGCCCATGGATCCTAACATCTGCAGTCTCTGCGTCTGCAGTCGGCCTTTCGTCCGTAGTACTCCTTGACAGGGAATCTGTGCACCACGTAGACTTTCAGCCTGAGGCATGGCGGGAACAGAAACGCAACCATCCAAAATCAGCCGAAACAAGGCCGCCAAAAACCAGAAGAGTAGATCCCACAGTAAAGCGCTAAGCCCAGATGTTGCACCCTGCTGGCTGAAACAGTCGAAGCTGATTTCTCCCTCGATAGACATAAGCGATTAGATAACATTGGAATGTTTAATACAACCCCCCCCCCCCCTCCCCACCCCCACCACCACCCCCCCCCCCAAATGGATTACGGTCATTTACCGTCTTCTCCCCGCCTTAAGCCTTTAATCCAGAGGCCAGGACTTAGACATCCAATCCAAGAGGCCAGGGCATCGAAATCCAGAGCCAAGGCGAGTCCCAAAAAGAGTGCCCGTTATGGGAGGTCCGGCGGGTGGCTCCTGGACCACCCCTTCTTCCGGATTGATCGCGACCCATTGCGCCTGTGGTTCTTTTACAGGGAATTCTGGGTTTGGCTCGGATGGGATTCCACCCCCAGGGGCCGTTCAGATTCAAAGGCGCGGCCTCCAATTTAAGCCAAGAAACGGGGCATCGGAGCTTTTCTTTTTTGCCGTGAAAACAAGCCCAGACCGGATCCCGGGAGCAACTTGACTTTGCAGAAGACCCCACCCTGCACCCCCAAACGGTCATAGGGTCCTGAAGAGCCCGACAAACTTGACATCATAGAGGGGGGGCCCCTACTAAACAGGGCGCAACATTAAAATCCCGAGATCGGCGCCTGGTGCCAGCCTTGATGTCTCGGTCCACCTGATTCCGCGCATCATGTCTGAGGCAGAACATGCGGTCTGCACGGCTACAGTCCTGGGGATTAAGGCCCGTGCTCTCCCCCAAACCTTTCTAAAGGTTGGCAGGGCGGATGTCCTCATCCACCTCATGGACGGCTCAATCGAGAACAAGGCTAACAAGACTGTGCCTTGCAACTTGGCAACGGAAAAATCTAGGCGATCCCGCACTAAGAAGTGGCCGCTGGCAATCCCCCAATCCTGCTGTTGATGTCGAAGACGCTAGGGTCCAGTGGGGCATTTGGCACCGCATGCGTAAGCTTAGCGGCGTTGGTCCTTCACCTGGCGCATGACGTAGTCATCCCCGGTACAGGAGAAGGGCGAATTCTCTCTGATGAAGTTGCAGGAAGCAGCACCTGCATCCAGTGCACACATCATACGCGGTTCTCCCACACGAAGCCTTCTCACATGCGTAGCAGGGTGTCCCTCATCGAACCTGTCACGTAGCCCTGGCAGTCGGGAACTTCCCTTGGGGACCTGACAACGGAAAGCCCTCTCGTCCAACCCTACACGAAGGCTGGGCAATGCTGGGCATCGGTCCCGTCTGCATCATCGATCCTGCAAGCACAATTGCAAACCCAATGCCTGGACAGTTGAATGACTCTTGAGTCCTGGTTGCTACCTCTATGGGGGCAAACGGCTTGTCTGGCCCCAAGTGAACCTGAGTTGTAGCGTGTGCGCCCACGCGCGCCCAGTTTGATCACAGTTCATCGGACCCCAGACTGCCCTGCCTGGTAACACTCCACAGGTGGGAAGTAGCTCAACATCCACATGTTGAGGGCATGCCTTGGGTACTGAGACGTACCACGGCACAATGACCAATGACCACAATCTCAAAGTCCCCGGCTGGTTTTGCAAGCCCGGCCTGCGTGGATTCTCGGCCTGTGACACCCGTGCAATCCCGTGCATACATTTGCACTTACTGGAACATGGAGTGGCCGAGAGAGCAGAGAGGGAGAACGTGAAAGAACTCTGTCAGCCTCAGGATCCAGGTTGCTGAAGCGCGCTATATCGCCAGCCCAAGCAATGGATTTTGCAGAGCTGTCAACCTGCCACAGATTTGTCACAGCTTCGTGACGTCGCAGATGGAAAAAAAAACTCCACCACTTCCGCTACTTTCGGTTCATCTGTCGCCCCAGCTGCCTCTAACCGTGACTCAGAAGTTGCAGTTTTCTCTGCAATCACAAAGCTGTCATTGAAGACCTTGGCCAGTGTGACCATCTGGATGAAGCTGGACTGCATATCATCGCAACCAAAGCAAGGTTCAGGCTGTCCATGCAACCAATCCGCACGGGTAGTTCGTGCCTGACAGTTGTGGGCATCACCCGCGGAGCCATGTTCATGCCATGACAAACAGGCAGAAAGCGCGGCCATCCGTCTCTGCGCGGGGAACGCACACCTTCCGCAAAATGCTTCGGAGGACAGCGGCTCCGGGTTTGTTGGATATGCCCTCTCTGCCTGAGGAGCCACCTTGCTACTGGCAAGCTCAGGATCCATCAGCTGAGTGTCGTCCTGCCAATGCTTGCACCCTTCTTCGTGCACCTGCTACCTCCCACAGCCTACCGCTCCCTGAAGCGCCTCTCTTTTCTCAGAGAATGAAATCACAACGCATGTGGGTTTCACGATGCTTCACCTATGACCACGGTCAGACCAAGGCACCCGATTTTCGACGTACATCCGGTGATTCTGGTGAAAGCCAGACAGCTGATAATAGACCTCAGGCAGAGGGTGTCATCGGAGTCATCTGGTATATGGCCTGCCTCAAGACAGAGGGCGAAAGGGCTGAGGCACGCACCCATATGGGTGCACTCATGTCGCTGTCCACTTCGATTTCAAACGAAACTGGCAACGGCAAGGCATGAAGAACATTGAAGAACACTGGTGCGGGCAGCCCAGGCGCCTACGCCGTTTGAGGGGTCGACCGGGTCGTCCGTGTAGTCGTGAAATAACTCAACGACACCCTGCACATGTCCCATGTACAACGGCAAATGCAGCTGAAGATACTCAAAGGTATATCTCCTACATCCTCTCCAATGTCAAACTGAAGCACCGGCCTGGTTAGTGAAATGCAACACGACTCCTAGCCTCGGATGGACCCACTTCCTTCCGATTTCCCAAGCCCGTCTGAGTCAAAGCTGCCACTCTCACTCAGCGCATCGCACTAGGAAGCAGCAGCCAGCTACGATGTAGATTGTGAGGACCACACCTCCACCGCGAAGATAAGCGGAATGTCGTACCATGCCAGCTTTCCAATGAGATGATGCGTGTGTGTGTGTGTGTGTGTGTGTGTGTGTGTGTGTGTGTGTGTGTGTGTGTGTGTGTGTGTGTGTGTGTGTGTGTGTGTGTGTGTGTGTGTGTGTGTGTGTGTGTGTGTGTGTGTGTGTGTGTGTGTGTGTGTGTGTGTGTGTGTGTGTGTGTGTGTGTGTGTGTGTGTGTGTGTGTGTGTGTGTGTGTGTGTGTGTGTGTGTGTGTGTGTGTGTGTGTGTGTGTGTGTGTGTGTGTGTGTGTGTGTGTGTGGTGGTGTGTGTGTGTGTGTGTGTGTGTGTGTGTGTGGGTGTGTGTGTGTGTGTGTGTGTGTGTGTGTGTGTGTGTGTGTGTGTGTGTGTGTGTGTGTGTGTGTGTGTGTGTGTGTGTGTGTGTGTGTGTGTGTGTGTGTGTGTGTGTGTGTGTTGTGTGTGTTGTGTGTGTGTGTGTGTGTGCTGTGTGTGTGTGTGTGTGGTGTGTGTGTGTGTGCTGTGTGTGTGTGTGTGTGTGTGTGTGTGTGTGGTGTGTGTGCTGTGTGTGTGTGTGTGCTGTGTGTGTGTGTGTGTGTGTGTGTGTGTGTGTGTGTGTGTGTGTGTGTGTGTGTGTGTGTGTGTGTGTGTGTGTGTGTGTTGTGTGTTGTGTGGTGTGTGTGTGTGTGTGTGTGTGTGTTGTGTGTTGTGTGTTGTGTGTCGTGTGTGTGTTGTTTGTGTGTGTGTGTGTGTGTGTGTGTGTCCGTCCCAACCTTCTTTTGCTTTTTGGTCAGTCAGGGGGGGGGGGGGGGGAAATCTTTGGAGGGCAGGGCTTCTGGATTCGCATCTTCCAGAAACAGCAGCGCCTGGGCTGGGCACCGGCTGATAAGACCGTAGCCTTCTCTGAATCCATCGATTTCTCCTTTGGGAGCCACGCAGCCTGGCTGAACCAATCCCAGCGAACCCAAAAGCTGAGCAGGTGCCTATGTAGAAGCAAGCCAGGTGTGCCCACAACAGCAACAACAGCCTTTTCGCTCTGCATCCTCATACGCGCGTTCTGCAGCAAATGTTGCAGATTGTTGCAGCACCACTCCACTTGACACATCCAGTGCAGCTACCACGCGCTACGGCAGTGTCCTGGGCTGCCATGAGCCTCAGGACCCGCAAGGTCCCGACATGTTTTCAAGCTTGCAGAGAGCCGAAATCAATGGTGCTGTGCATGTGCGGACCAAAGTTTGCAACATCGCATGAAAGACACAATAGACGGCAAGGCGGGACCACTGTCAAACGCCCTTTTCCTCCGACCTTCCATGATCCGATAACACAATGCCACAAGGCCTACCAGAAAGATGACGGCGGGGGCGCGAGATTCCATTCAAGCATTCAAGTGATTCAAGTCTGGATGTCTGCATCGCCACTGCCAGTGGCCACGGTGGCGCCTGTGGCCCCTTCCAAGCCGGCTGTCCAGCTCATGCGCCACCGGTTTTTAGGGTTGCCACATTCTCCGGAGGGTCTGCCGCGGCCAAGATGGGTGTGCTCCACCCTCACTCTCCCCACTTTGCTTTCCTGACACGCGGCGGGGACTCCTAACCAAGGGAACTTACGGCGTAGCAGCATAGGCGTCACTGGGGAGTGTGGCTTTTTGTAAGGATGGGCTCGGAGTGCTGTACCTATTTAACTAGGTGCACAATACGCATCCTTCCTGCAGAGAAAGCTCCTTGAGGAGCAATCCCCACAAGCCCTCCGTACCCCAAACCCCAAAAGCCTTAAACGTTGAAACCAAGTGGTCCCTAGCCTAACACCTCCATACTCCCTAAGCCCTAAACACCTACAACCTTAAATTTCTTGAACGGCTCTGAAGCCCTAAATGTCCTAGTCTGGGCTGCACTTAGGAGGGTAGCTACAAATTAAGTTTTTAGCTGCCTTCTTAAGAAACCCAATGAACCCAAAGAGGCTAAGGATCTAAAGTTGCAGTAAAGAACCACAAAGTAATTAATAACCAAACACCCGAAGGCGCTTGAACGAAGACCCCTGAACCCGTTTTAACCCTCAACCCTCCCAACGACCCTGAACCCGAAACCCTTGACGCCTCAAAAAACACCATGAGCCGACTGAAGCCAACAACCCGAAACCCTAAACTCGGAGTCACTCCGAGACCCTATACCCTATAACCCCTAAGCCGTATAGACCTTGAACTTTCATCTGATGCTTGCCTCCAAGCTCAGTTGAAGTTTTCACGGCGAGCCCTGCGAGGCTTGAGAGCTTCGGGTTTGAGGTACCAGTTGAGGGTTGAGGGTTGAGGGTTTGGGGGTTCGATTGGGCTAGGGCCAGGGTTCAGGTTTGAGGGTGAAGGGGATTTCTGGGGATCAGGGTTTCTGGGTAACCCCGGTGTGTTCAGGTTTAGAAGGTAAGGGGCTTTATGGGGGCTAGCGCTTGCTTTGGAGTTCAGAGTTACGGGTTCAGGGGTTGCATGGGGGCTCGGATTTACGGGGGTCCAGGGATCAGGGGTTGCAGGGGGTGTTTCGGGTGAGGGGAAGTGTATGTTCATGGGTTTTGGAGTTTAAGGATTTCAGGGAGTTCGAGCGTAGGGTTTAGGGTTTCGAACTCAGGAAACGGACGCTGGGATTGATTACAGACCAGGACGGCGCAATGCCGACAAGCACCAGGAAAGGCGGGGGGTGAGGCGGGGGGGGGCGGAAGGATTTAGGGGCTCTTCCCCTTCGGCATATACAGCCCAACTCTTTCCATATGGTTGTTGTTGAAATCTGGTCCCGTTTCGGGTGCCTGATACAATATGGGCCCATATATTTATAGGCTGTATGTTTATGTGGCTTTTTGGGCCCCGACTATTGAAGAGCCAGCACAGCCACAAAACGGCATAAAAGCCCAAGGGACGGCCCTGTAAAAGCCCTGTCCTTGAGTTCTGGGCTTTGGGTTTATAGGGTTTAGAGTTTAGGGTTTGGGGTTCGGGTTGAGGGCTTAGGGTTTACAGGGTTTATGGGGTTTAGGGTTTCAGGCCTTGGCGGCGGGCTCCGTGAGTAAGACCTCGACGAGCTGGGCCGTCGCCTTCTCGGGTTCTCGCGCTCGTGCCTGGAAACGAGGTGCAACTGCTAGGGCGGCTGGAATTGTGCGTTTGCCGCTACTTGGAAGTTCATGGGTACTATAAGTAGGGTTATGAGTAGGGTAACTCTAGTTATAAACTTCTTTGGGGCACTTATAACCCTACTTATAGGCACCAATGAACCTTCCAGTAGTGGAGTTGGTAGCAGGGGGTGCATAAGATGCATAAGACCCTCAGCAACAAGCGGCCTCATGAAGAGCTCGCGAGCTGTCAGATGTTTATTGCCGCCATTGCTGATGTCGTCACCTCGGGTGTCCCCCCCGAAGCGATCACCTCCTTTGCCTCCTTTTCCCTTGCCCCTATCGTCTCGGCGATCATCTCGGCGGTCATCTCGGCGGTCGTAGTCGCGGCGGTCATCGCGGCGGTCATCACGGCGGTCATAGTCCCGGCGGTCGTCTCGGCGGTCATCTCGGCGGTCATCCCGGCGGTCATCCCGTCGGTCATAGCCACCGCGGCGATCATCCCGATCATAGCCGCGCCCGCCGCCCCCGCCACCCCCGCCGCCGTCAAGGGACACGTTCACAGCTCGCATCTTGCCTTTGCGATCGTCGTACTCCGCATCGAAGCGGACTTTGTCTCCCTTGCCCAGGCCCTTGCAACCTTGCAGGCCGGAGGCGTGGCAGAACAGATCCTCGCTGCCGTCATCTGGTCCTGCACAGTGAAGTGCAACTGGCCATGCTGATAAGATGCCTCCAGATGATATCAGTGCGGTGCCATGCGGTGCCTATGAAGCCAAAGCCCTTGTCTTCGACCCAGTTCTTCACAATGCCAGACTTCGACATGTCTCCTGTGCAGGTTTGTGGACGGTTTGGTCGCTCTTCCAAGCTCTTCCAACCGCAGCCCACACGACACACCGTCCTGACAGCACGGCGCAAAGGCACGCAAGCTACCCCTCCCCCCCCCGATCCCGCAGCCCCTTGGAGCCTGATAGGAGCAACAGGAGCCACAGCCTCCTCGGCCCACCCCTAAAACCCTGAAACCTAAAGCCTACATGAGACTCTTTTTTCGTACAGTTTTCGTAGTAACTACCCCCTACTTAGGAGGGATAACCCATAAAGAGGCGAACTCAGAACCACCAAGCCCCGAAACCCCAAGCCCCCAAAACCAAATCCCCTGCCTGACACTGCAACTTGTAGGGCTAGGGTTTTCTGGGTTGAGGGCAGCTGAATTCTCAATGAATATTACCTCGACTCGTGCCCTCAAGCTCTACAGTATTGCATGGCTTTAGCCGAGTGGCTCTGATAAGATCTTGGGCTCAGCAAAGTCAGTAAATAATCTTTACAGCTGCTTCGACCACGAGGTTCTTTTCAAGACAGGGTCAAGCATCAGAAGCTGTTGCAGCGTCGATTGCTGGAGCAATCATCGAAGGGAAAAGCCAGGCCCTGCTACGCGGTCCCTTGGGTGCAAAGACAAGCCGCGCCGCATTCCGTCACGCAAAAGTCGTGCGATCCTTCTACGACTCTACTACTGCAACTTCTTGTCGTTCGTCGCGGGAACGTGGGACAGCGGGCGCGAACCATCAGCGTCTGCCCAACCATCAGCGCCTGCCCTTGATCGGGCGTGCCTTACAAGATGCACTTGCAACTACTGAAATGCAGACTCTTTCTCAGCCTCCCGCCGTCTCCTAGCATGACCCCCCATGAATTGGACGCATTACGCATCGAAACTTCCGTCGATTCTTGCAACTGCGAGAGGGACAGGGCAGGGAGAAGGGCAGAAAGGGAAAGCCATTAGGCAGAAGGAGAGGCAGAGCAAGGCAGCGAAAGATGTTCACAGATGAGCTGAAGGCAGATATCCCAACTTCCCATCTACTAAGAGTCAGCATAAGCTTCCTGGCTCTGTGGACCCGCCTTGGCCTTGGCCCCGGTGGGCACGGAGGGTGCGGAGCCAGAGCCGCGCGCCTGAGCCAGAGCCCTCTCCTGCCGCCGCCGCACCTCGCGGCGTTCACATGCGAGCCACGGTTTAGGGTTTAGGGTTTGGGGGTTTTAGGGGCGTTGTTGGGGTTGGGGTCTCGGAGTTTGCGGTTTAGAGCCCCCGACCTTGTCAGATGAGGGCATCAGAAAGACCAGCAAGAACAGCAGAACGAATATGCCAACCACCTCAGGGCTGTCCCCGTTCGATGGCTAGAACCGCTGGGGAATCCATGCGCCAAGCTACGGGCAACATAGAAAGGCTACCTATCACCCCAAGACCCCAAGAGCTTGAGACTGAACTCTGAGTGAATCAGAGGGCAATCCAAAGTCGATCTTCAAGGGCATCACGAAGGCAAAGGTTCCGGAAAGCGCCACTGGCCCCCAGGGGCATGGCAGCATGTAGCAGCTGGAGAGCTACTCCGCTTCTCAGAATGCTACAGCTACAGCGCGCTTCTTAAGCACTTCGGAGTGGTCGCATGAACTGGTCTCCCTGAAGCTGAAGAATGGAGTTGTCATGTCGTAAGCATTCATGTTGTTCACGTTGCAAAAGCTCCAACGGAGCCTGGAGAGGATGCTGCAACACCATGCGGCGTACAGGACGTGGGCACAAAGGCACATCATCTTGCCCGCATGTGCCCGGCTGCTTTTCATTTGCAGTAGCGTTAACAGTTGTGCTCTGGCTCTCCCGGGACATGAACAAACTGCATGCTCCTGCATGAACGTTCTTGGCCTATGTGCAACTAAATTAAAATGTCGGGGCCGACTGCCATTCCAGCGCCGCTCCATTGAGACCATCCACAGCGAAAGCTGCATCAGAGCCTCCGCGAACGCACATCTGAAAAACAACGGGTGAAACATAAATTGCGGCATCAGAGACCTCGCAGTGCATGCAGGAGTTGGATACTTTTTGTCATATTCTGCTGCAGCACATTCCTTGTGGTTTTTGAGAGTTCAGGCATACGTTGATCAGCCTACTGGGCACCGATGTGCTTAAGGGACCCACATCCACAAAATTCCCGTTATCAGTCTTCTTGCTCCCTCATCTCGACATGAGCCGAAGACAGCCGAAGAATAATACACACCCTTGCTTGTTGTATTGGCACAACTGCTGTAGAGAGTCGGCCAAGTGCTCATGCCCACACAGACAGACTGCACTCCCGGAGGGAGGGCGCGCCGTATCCCCAACAAGTTTGGAAACCCAAGCCCCCGACAAACAACAAACCAACCCCCCGACACAAAAACAACGAGCACCCACGACAACAACTTGCAAAAACCTAAGTTGGGATGGAGTTGTTGGTTCGTCGCGCAAACGAGATCGTTTGCTCCGTTCAATAAACGAGGTCGCTTGCTCCCATTCGGGGGTTTTCGCGGGCCAGGTCCAGAGACAGGCTCTGGTTTCCGACCTGCGCCTCCCCGGGACCAAAGCCGACGACCACCTCCCCGGAGAGCAAACGATCTCGTTTTCGCTACGATCCATCCTCTTCCATACGGAAAGCCCGAAAAAAGCCTTTCAGGAGCCCCCCCCCCCCCCCCCCAGGCTCAAATAAGCCCCCCCAAAAACCAAACGACGTACGATTTGGTTCTCTCTTTCCACATTCGCAGCCAAATTGCACGTCGTTTGCCCTGAGCCCCAAAAAAGCCTTTCAGGAGCCCCCGGACCCCTTCCGCCTCCTTGTGGACCCCTTCCCCCTCGAAAAGGTCCCGGATGCACTGGACCCCTTCCCCCTGGAAGAGCCCAGAAACCGGACAGAAACCGGACCGGATGCCTCGTCCGGGACACCTCCACCCAGACCCAGAAAACTGCAGAACTAAAACGCTGTTCTGCATAACCTTGTTGGTGTTTTGCAGTGTCTGTTGTGGTTTCAACCCTAACTCAGTCGTGGCTAGTTGGTTTCTTGTCGTGGGTGTGTACAACCTAGTTGTGGATAAGGCCCACTCTCGCAGGCACCAACGGCGCTAGCTTGGCAAGCAGGATCGATTGAGCTTGGACCAGGGAGCCAGAGCATAACAGAACATCGACATCAGCACATCGTTTTCTAGGGCGCGGACCAGTGACTACAGGTCAAACTGGGCACGGGGACCTTGGCAGAGATTTCCAGCCTGTGCCGCATGGCCAGGGCAGAGATGGGCAGAGGCAGCCGAGGCCCTGTCCAGTTAGGCCAGAAGGCAGTGGCAAAGGCTGGGGCACCTGCGCTGTGGAAACAATAGGATAAATGCACACATATGTCTAACATAGTTAGTTATGTCTGTTTCCTGTGGGAGGATACCCCGCCTGCACAGGCACCTGCACAGCATGCGGCGCAACGCTGCTCGACTGTGACAGTCGTGGGTCTCGCTTGACCTGTTCACACAGATAACCTGCACACCGGTCTTGCAGCAAGTCCTGTGCCATCATGTGCCACCGGACCTGCGTAGCTTGAGCGGGTGCACTGAATCTGTGGCGGCGGGGCTGCATCCTTACACAAACATCCCACTGCCAAGATAGCATTCAATTGCCCTTCTTGCTTGCTTTCGATCCCTCCCCGCCTCTATCTCTCTAAGCCCCGGGCGCGGCATTGGGCGACGACATCGGCTGGCCTGAGAACGAAGCGCACACATGGGCTCTCAGAGGCTTGTCGACCTCGGTAATGGTCATCGATCTTCAGTACCCGACAGCTGAAGGGCAGCTGCGTCGTCGGAGCCTGGATCGAAACCATATCTTAACACATCGCGAGCGTTTAGAAAACGGTTCTGCGTGGCAGCAGTTTCCGAAGGATCATATTGCCGAGGAATATCAGCTCCACGGCGGTCCTGCGCCATGGTCCCGTGACTGGCTGGCATTGCGCTGCTTGCCTCACAACGTGAGATCACTGTTTTTTTGCACCCGAAATCAGGGCATGATAAGGTAGTTGGGCAGACGGTTCGTGCCGTTAACACTGTCTTCTCATGTCTGCCGGTTCGAAGCCCAAAAGATGCTCGGGCAATTAGGCATCTGAATGGACGTTGCGACAGGTTCGCGCACCTGGACCTCGTTTCACGCCAATCATCTATCAACGCTATCTTCCAAGCTGTTCTAGGCTAGCACGTCAGTATACGTGCAGCAAGATGCCCGTGCCCTTCCTCGGAAGAGTTTTATAAGTTAACGAAAATCAAATGGTTGGCAACTCTGCGCCATTGGAACCACTACTATTCGTCGTGCCAAACTTTGCACCACTTCATCCTGCAAAGCCGAATGTGCAAGCCGGGCACCAAACAGGGTACCAGTAACAGCACTACGACGGCACATCGCGCGTGTAGCTCACAGACCGAATCCCCGTGCCATGGGCCATCAGCGATGTGGCAACGTGTGAGGTTAGGAGAACTCATGACAACTTCCGAGGAGACTCTTGGAGTTTGATCCCAAAGCTTGTGATTGCATTGCCAATGAGGCGAAGACGTGCGGTAAGGAATGTTATGAATGATACGGCACCAGGTGCACACCGAATGGTTCGAAGATGTTCGAAGTGTCGAATGCTGAGCGCACGGCTACGGCCACCAGTGGGGCAGTGACGGCGACAACCCTGAGTCTTTCTCTGGTTTTGGGTTTGCACAGCTTGGGACCCGAGATGCTGCAAAGGGTTTGCGAGCTCAGTCTCGGACGAGGGCCGCCCAAACTGCGGCATGACAGGGACAGCGGACTGTCCTCGAAGCACACTGAACTTGAAAACCGAATTAGAGCGCCAGCCCCCTTATCGGCAGAAGAAACCGGCCTGCACTTAGATGCCTCGACACAGGAGCTACAGGGGTGGCGCGACCACTGTAGGACCTCTGCACCTCGGCATCAAGTGTGCCACCATTGTGCATCATTGTGCAACTGAAATAACATCCGACCCATGTGCCGCTGAGGCTTGCTGGGGACATTACCCACGCTGCGCCCTGCCTGGCCAGAAGAGAGGCGTACCGGTGTACCAGGTTCCGAGTTTGCACCAACTTGAACTGAAGATCTCTCTGCCCGTGTTCATGCGCTTGCGCATGCGTACGCAGACCTACACTGTGACCTACACTTCGGCTCAATCTCGCCAGGCTGGCACACCCGTGGCAGGTGTGTGCGCAGCGTGCCCGTGCCCCACCCAGCCTGCAAGTGCTTGACACTGGGCAGCGGAATGCAGTGGATGTTCTCAATTTTTTGGGTTCGTTTCTACATCTCTGAGATGGCGACCCCCGACTTGCGGCGACGCTGCTGGAGTTGCTGGTGCTGTCCGGATGGATGGAGTCACTGACCCCTTTGAGCCTCGGCACAGCTCAGAAGCATCCACAAGCACAGTCTTTCAGGGTCAACACCCCACATGAGCTGAGGCGAGGACCCATTCGCAATTCGGAGGCCTACATGTCAACTTTACTCCACTGCCTCTTTCATGTTTTTCGCAGGGCTGAGCTCACCTGCGTCCCAGGTGGCGTTGCAACATCAGTGTCGGCAACGGTCGGCGGAGCTACCTTGTCAAGGACACTGCCAGGCATGCTGCATGTACCATTTTTTTACAGTATCTGTTGATCCTTTCCAGTCCCTTCGACACACCTGCAAGTGGCTAGGGCTTTCACTTTGACAGCCTTCGTCACTCGGCATGGGTCCTCTCCTTGTCCACAGCTGCGACCCATCAACACGTTAATGGGCTACCCGTCCCTGCTCGATCCCGTCCTCGTGCGCCCACACTTGCAAAGTCTTCTCGTGGCGGGCTGTCCACAGAATTGCCTCGCGAAGGAGGGCCTGAGCCAAAGAAGACGTGTGTGCTGGTCACCTAATACCATCTTGCTGATCTGAGGGCTTCGCAGAAAATACGCCTCAATCGCTCGCTGAGCAACGGATCTTCGGCCTGTTTCAGGAAACAGCGAAACAGTATGCACTGGGCATGCACAGTTATGGTCAGTCACACTTGGATTCCTCATTGAACTAGCAACTGGCGTGTGCTCGACGATCTGAGGTCATGGCCCGCTGAGCCAGCTGTTGCACTGCTCTGGAAGTAAGTCCATCGCCATCCATCATCTCTGAGCGCCTCAGCGAGGAGGAAAAGCGCGGAGCGGTCCGCATCACTTCGTCTCGGCCGGCCGGGAGGCCTCTATAGGCCTGGCCGGGCCTAAACCTTCCCTCTCGCGCACCCCACTCTTCCAGTATGCAAACTCACAGAGAAGCCCTACAAGAGCTGAACAGCGGACATGGGCTGAGTGTGCAGCTCATGAGAGATCTCCTGGGTTAGAGTCAGAGTCGAGAGCCAATTCTAAAGTCAGTAAGAAAGGCAAGAAGACATGCACTAAAATTGAGCTCGTCCTTGTCGCGCGGGCCTTCAGAGAAGCTGCTGCTGACTCATGTTTCGTTGTATAGCACACGAGCCGAAGCCCGAGCCTTGTGGCTGTTGCCGGATATGCTCCTCGTGGAAACATCTCTTTCATCTTTCAGACCGCCATAGACCGCCGTGCTAGGCTGCCCTAATATCCCAGTATCCCATTTCCAGTGTATCCTCAGCCAAGAAGTCCACGAGCGCATGGACCTCTTCACAATATTTATAAGGGAAACTGGAAGAAGTCTTGTTGGACGTGAGACTTTTGGCCTGCTCCTGCACATGCAAGCACGACTGCGCGGCTTCCTCCTGCCGCGCCTCGGCCTCAAACAAACTGGGCCAAACTCGCAGTCACTCCCCGATGCAACGCATTTGGACATGATTTACACGAGGCCGAGGCTTCTCTCATCCACCTGTCGCTGGGCACCTGGTATATGCGTGACCTGCCCTGCTGAACCTGATCTGGCCTTTCCTTTAAGCCTCTGTTCTTGCTGTCTAGTCATTAAGAAGTGAGCGCCACCATGCTTCAGCAGGGTCGGAACTGATTTGCAAGAGGCTGTGCGACTATCCGAGAAGGAAGAGTTTGCATTCGCTTGCTAACATTTGACCTCAGCATGATCTCCTTTTCTATCTTCCTCGGCATCGAACGATCCGCAGTGCTGCCCGGCAGTAGGATGATCTTGCTCTGGTGGCACATGCTGCCAAATGAGCTAACGCTCGTGATTGGAAGCCTCAAACAGACAGAGGTTGCTGTCAAGGGTTAAATCTGCAAGACTCGAATTTACACGACATGGTCAAGAGTTCCCTATGCTCATGGTTGCTCATGTGGAGTTGCCTGCTGGCGTCAGCCACGCCGGCTTCGCAGCACTGACTGTGCGCCGACATGCAGCATCAACGCAAGCGGCCAGTGAACCAAAGCGAACCTTGCGACCCACCAGGCCTGGCCGGAAGAAGAACATGAAGAACGTGCGCAGTCCACGACAGCGGTGTCATCTCCGAAAATGCCAAGGTGCCTGGAGCGTAGTGGGCATACTTAGCCGAGTTCGTCATCAGCGCTCGGCTGGACGGAGGCAACACCGATGTCGGCGCCGGCACAACCTGCTGACCGGAAGCAGTGCGCTCTGCCGCATGCAGCGTCTGCCACAACTTGTGCACTGGTCAGATGCGCATGATGCTGCTGTACCAGATCACGGGCCTCCCCCAACATGCACCAGCAGGTGTCGCTCACCAGCTGCACGCCAAAAGCTTCCAAGGTTGCCGAGTAGCCTCTTTCCCGAGCTTCGGCTAGGACCTTCTTCGCTCGTGACTTACTGCTACGTCCGACACATTCTGCGTGACTGCAAAAAAAATGCCTTCGTTACAATCTGCATCATGCAATGCTCGCTGCTCCTGCCTGCGGGCCAGAAGTCACCACGACCGCCACCGCTGGATGTTTCTCCCGTCCCCCGCACAGCTCGGCCAAACGCCGATGCTCCTCCAGTGAGAAGTGTGGGTTGCCAAGTGCCACGAGGTCAATCTCGCCCTCCTCATCGGCATCCTTGTCAGAGTCTTCACAGACAAGGATCTTATGCGACATCTTGCAGGTAGATTGCCAGATGGCTCATACCGATTTGAGAAACACTTCGACCTATTCTGTCTATTTCTCCATGCGCCAAAGAAGGTGGTGCAGGTTGGCACCTCAGAGACCTTGCACAACGGTGCCCAGAAAGGCTGCACAACCACATCATTTTGGGTCTTTGTAACCGTGCGTCGTGCGCCGTGCCGTGCGGAGCTAGTGGCGGGAATGCCAGGTGTCTCCACTGGTCACAGACCTGCCAATAGCTCCGCATGGGTTCCCTGCATCCTCTGCCGCACTCAGCGGCTTCAGGCAAGCCAAGGAGACCCGGGCATTGCAGCCTATGTAGGTTTCCGCTCCCCCGCCAGCCTACGGTTCTGTCTAAATGCCACAATGTAGCAGTACTCCCTGCGCCATCGCCGGCGATGGATATGAACTACATGTGAGAACGCAAAGCTCAAGCCACACGGATGGTTCTTTCACTTGAGTGCCGCGAAGCGGCCAGGTCTTTCCAAGCAGCCATGAGGTCGTCCTGACCAATTTGAACCACCTGGAACAGGCGCTACAATGCCCACCAAAACGCTGGGAAAGCTCTGATCTTTTTTATCTTCTACACCAATGTAGGAAAACAATAGAAACAAGAGTTTAGCACGAAATTGTTGGTGCTTCTGTGGTTCCCTTCTCCAGACAATTAGCTCTGGACAATTAGCTCTGGATTTAACAGTTTTCTAAGGGTTTGGGAAGGAGACAAGTAACCCTAGAGGTCATCTTTGGTAGTTCTGGGTCCTTTGAAGGGAGATAACTCTGGATTTATTTGTTTGCTTAGGGCGCTATGAGGGGAACTTGAGCCGCGGGGGTCAGGCGACGAAAGCTCTCGCGCAGGAGGCCACCGAGGGAGGTCACAGAGGTCCAAGATTTGCGTTTGGAGTTTAGGCTCAGGGGACGTCTCCGGAAAATAGGATGGCTTGCTTGTCTTCGAGGCTAGGCGTCCATAAAGCAACCCCGTTTTTTTTAATGAAAGGAGGCCAATCACGCCGGCCAACTGAAGCCGAAAAAGCAGGCTGCGCGCCACGCCCCAAACTGCCCCGTGCCCAAAAACAGACCCAATTGGCGCCACTGTTTGGGCCCGCGCCCCCCCCCCTTCCCCCCAGACCAACCAGGCCTTCGGGCAGAACAAGTTCTGGGCATTGAGACGAAAAGGCTCTCTGGGAAGAGCTTTCGTGATTAACTCTGGAGTGTAATTGCGTTTGAACCCGCGGCTTGGAACCGAAGCGAAGTACCGACGGCTTGCTATTTTGCGAAGCGAGGTACAGATGACTTGCTCTTTGACGGACCACCACACAATATATTAAATCTGGAGCTAATTGCTTTTTGAGGTTCCGAGGCAAACAAACAATTAAATGTAGAGAACCTGTGAGATTGAGATTAACTCTGGAGTTCATTCTTTTCTCGTCGTGGGGTTCGGACCCCGCCCCTGACGGACAACTGTCTCCCGATTTAAGTGTGTTAAACTCTTGTTTCCATTGCCTTCCTACACCAATGGCAGGCTAAGTGGGTGCTGGCCTTCAGCTCGCGCCCGAATGAAGCACTGCTCAGGTCGGGGGCCTGCATCAGAAATAACTCCATCCAACTGAGGGACGCGCGCGAGCCACAAATGCACTGAAGTAGACCACAGATCGTTGCGGATCTCATGACCCTAAACCCTAAACCCTAAACCCAGAACCCTGAACCCTGAAGGGCATTCCATCTGCTCCTCAGGAGTGAGGCCCACCAGGTGGAACATGGCCGCGGAGGAGCTGGTGCCAAAGGCCGCGCTGAAGGCCTCGCGAACTCGGGGCTGCTCTCTTGCTCTCATTCTCTGGAGCCCGCACGTCTGGGCACGAGATCCCTCACGTCTCCCTAACCAGTACAGCGGGCATCAGTGAGCGACCTTGAAGTGTCCACATTTTACGTGTATATATATATATATATATAGATAAATATAAATATATATATATATAGATATACAGCTAGATGTGTTTACATACAAGATAAACCTCCAAGTTCGGTGGGGTGTGGCCTTCAAGTCATCCCTTGTCGGCGTCAAGCCTTCCAGACCTGTGATGGCTGGCACCGAGTGGGGCGATCTCAGCCCGCAGAGATAGCCAAAGGTCGGATAGAAGGCATCATCCACTTGGCCTCGCCACGACTACGAACTCTCTTCTGGCTGCACTTTGTCCAGAGATAGTCACTGCCCCACACTATGCAGCCAAACATGGCACAGTACAGCTGTCGATTAGAAGCTATTAGGACTTGATGGGCTCTCTCAGACTTGCCTGCATCCAGGTCGGGCGCAGCCAAGATGATCTGCGGCTGTCGCTCCACATCCGCGTGGCAGCCAGCACGAGGAGCTCGGCCCGTAATTGCAACACACGCATCCAGGAAGTCTGCATACTTCTGAGTTCCTAGGGGAATTGGACTGCAGACATCGTGCTCATGCTTCGTGATGCTACAATCTGCGGTTGAGAGAGGCATCCCCTTCAGGGCAAGCTGCGTGCTCCAAGAATGCTGTTGGCAAAGACCACTGCATTGGACTCCCCCCATCCAATATGCTCCCCACGTCGCGGTGCTGTCTCCAGCAGGTAGGGTGCGCAGGTAAAGCTCGGCTGGGCACCCATATCCAAGTATGCATTCGCAAGAGCCTCCGCTGGCTCTCCGGACTCTTCTGGAACCCCAAGAGCACGCCAATTGAAGCGATCCACAGAGATGGCATTCAGGGTGGTTGGGACCCGCACCTGCGCGCCCCAGCTTTGCAGCTGCTGAGCAAACCGGAGGCTCGCGGGACCAATGTAAGTGCAGCCATCAATGTGTGACTGGCTGACGCTGATCAACTCCTTGGTTCCCTGTACCGCGGCCATGCGGCAGATGATGCCTTGGGGAAGGTGTCAGCAAACTTGTTATGCTGCAAACGCTGCTTAAAAGGCACACCTGGAAGCTTTCCTAACTAAGGCTGAGAGCATCTGAGAGCCACGCGCATGGCCACTTGACGTGCGGATCCCTCCAGTCCCCGAAGCATGTTCCGATCGTCCGCACTCAATGCCACCTCACACAAGGAGGAAAACAGCGAAACGAACCGCAGAATCCGACCTCCAGTCCGCATCTCACAAGGCTCTTTGGTGCAGACAAGGAGCCTCTTCCTCCGAGACGCTTGGCTTTGTCGGCTTTGCTGGCTTTGCTGGCACGGCTTGGGAATGTTGAGTCATGTCCGGCCCCAGGAACAACGAACCAGCTTCCAGGTGAGCCAGATGTGCATGCCACGTCTCCGACAGCAAGCGATCGAAGCCAGCATCCTGCAGCGTTTTGCTCTGAGTCTGTCTACATGAGCCCCTGCACTGTCCGAAGTACAGTAGCAAGTGCATCCCGGCGTCTCCCACAGACAATACTGGCAGTCGGATACCAAACATCTCGTCTGCCACGACAGCACCGAGCGCAATGATCTCATCCGGGTCTCGAAGCACGATGGCAGCGGGTCCGTTGCCATTCAGGAGCAGCTCCAGTATCACCTCGAGAGGTGTGTGAGCACGAATGAGCAAACGAACAATCGGCCAAGCTACGGTGTCTTTGGCAACAACCTCTCAGTTGACAAACTGAGAAGGCACTGAGAAGGCCAAACTGCGAATGAACAGGACGACGCGACTGCATCGCCAAGTCACCTGGCTGCCTGTGCAGGAGCCTGGCAGGCCCAGTCACCAAGTACCAGTAGCATGATCGACGTTCAGCTTTGCATTGCTATCTCAAAATTTCAAAAAACCTCGTCCACCAGGCAGTGCCAGGATCTTGCCGTGAAGATTTTCCCCATGCAAAGGGTGGTGGCGATCAATGACGGCACCGGTCTTCGGGGAAACGCCCCCCCAAAAGCTCAGCCCCATGGAAGATGCAAGCACCTGCAAGCAAGAGTCTCAGAGCGCGAAAGCATCCCAGCAGCTCATGAATCCCCAGCTGCCGCCTGACCGGAAGCCTTGCCGGGGACGAGGGGTTGCCCGCGAATCTCATCCGTAGCAGCCATTGCTCACAAGTGTCAGTGCGTCATCATGCACCAGTATGCTTGTAGAAGTGATGCGTGATCTGTGGCAAAGAAATGCATGGGCTTGGGGCGAGGGGTCGAGCGTCCCAAATGCATCGACTCGAGAGCTGTTCTGCAGCAGTTGTTCCTAAAGTCCCATTGTTTGCGGATGTCTTGGCGTGTGGGCAGCTCGACTGGTCGGGCACATTCGGGCACATCGCATGTAGAGACTGTGCACCCTCCCACCCCCAGCCCAAGGCTCTGCAGGCCTTCTTAAGGGCAGCCCGCGCATCCTCAATTGCAGCTGCTTGCGCCTGCACCCGCAGCCGAAGGCTCCCCGACTAAGACTCTCAGTCAGCTCTGAGTTGATAAGGCATCACCACCCATCCTGCTGGGTCTCTTCGGTCTGGGCCAGTCGCCTGCGGTTGTACTTGACGGATTGTGGAGAACATGGCTCTACATGGCTCTACAACGCTAGCGACAGCAGTCGCCAGCACCCAATGGCCTCTCGACATCCAGCAGCCGGCTGCACACCCCGTCGAGAAGCCTTCTAGCATCTTCTAGCACCCCGCTACCATTGCGGAGCACAAGTTGACAAGTTCACCCCATTTGTTTCTGTTTGCCAGCCTGCTCAACCGGAAAAGCTCTCGCTCCAGAGCAGTCTCGAACGTCTCGGCCCTCGCCGAGCAGAGCGGACTGGTCGCATCAGCATCCACCATCCCGGGGCAGAGCGCTGAACAAAAACTACCTACTGTCGCTTGCGGCTTGCGGGTAGAAGGCTTAGAGCAAGACACTTTTTGGGGCTGCTTTGCCAGGCTAGGAGCGCTACCGTGAAGCTGAATGGCTATATTTAGAATTGGACTCGAAGTGCTTCACTGGGTTCTACCAAGGTTCTACAAAATGTAGATACAACATGTAGCAACATGTAAGAATACCGAGACAGAGCCCTGGAGCTGCAAGGGCGAAGAGCACACAGCAACTCCTTGGGGCGAGCTCGAGCCGAGCCGCTCTTTAGGGTCTTTGTGTCGAGCTTTCTTTCTTTTGGAGGGGGGAAAGGGAGGGGGAGGGGAAGCAGGGATAGAGGGGGAGGATCCGCTTATATAGTAAGGGATTCGATGACTAGTGTTGCTAAGTTGGACCCAGAAAGCCATCCTACTCCAACAGGTAAGTCCCCACAAGCCCTCCCATGTGGCGCGCTTCTTCCAAGTTGGAGCTTGGAGCTCAGTCCTGTGGAGCTGCAGCAATCCGCCAAGTCATGGGGCTGCGCCCCCGCAAAACCACCTTTGTGGCCAGGACCTCGGAACGCACCCATATCCACAGGAGGACCGCCGCGAAGGTTCCCAGATCCGCGCCGAAATGCCAAAACACGTGCAAATGCAACTGGCGTACAGAGTGGCAGAAGTTGCGGTCAGCGAGCCAGAGAAGGAAGCCACCGGCGTAAGACAACATCGCAGTGATGAAGAGAAGCCACGACGTGCTGCTCGTGGAGTCGCGACAGAACTTGTATGAACGCCACACAAGATAGAGGACACCGCTCCCATAGCACAGCAGAAACACGTTTTGATTGTCGGTGTCAAAGACAGCAATTGCCAGAGTGGCCAGCACAGTCAGTACTGCAAGCACCATACCTTCACCAACCCTGCGGCTGCCTCGTGCATCCTTCATTGAACGACAGATGTAGATAAATACGGTGTTTGCCCACACCATCGGGACCTCATCCAGCAGCTGCATGCTTCGGAGAAGGGTCCCATGAAACGCGAAGCTGCCCAGGCCAATAACCACGAAGGAGAAGAAGGCTAGGAGGTAGCGCAGCTCTACCAAATTCACATGCGCGTGGATGCCATAGATGCCGGTGGCAACCAGGCACAGCGAGGTCACCGAATTTGCAAACTCGGCAATGTAGAAGGATACTACATAGTCCCTCTCACACCAATTCACAGATGCTGTTTTTGCTCCCCAGAAGCCCGGCGTTGTGTCACCGGTACCATCCACAGGGCCGCGAACTACGAGTAGAGCAAGGAGTGGCAGTATCAAGACCAAAACAATCGCCAGAACCCATTGCAAGTGCTTCAATGCCATGGATTTTGGCACCTCCGGGCCTCGCGAACTTCCTTGGCAAGCCAATCGCTGCGGCCACATGCGCTCTCCAGCGGTCAGAAGGCATAAGGCACAAGCTGCACAACCCAAGCTGCAGAAGCTCGCGACTAGCAACGATCATGGGGTAGACTCTTTGCGGGCAACCACGACGGGTCAAGAGGTCTCAGAGAGCGGCACATGCATGACTGGATAGTCAAATGCCGTCGTAACTTAGGTAAGTTTCAGTTGGCCAGTCACAGGCACACGTCGCTCGAGAATACGTTATCTGCCCTAGACACTACACACCTGCTCTGCACTTTGCAGTTGGACAAGGAGTCGGCCAGTCAAGCTCGATCATGCCAGCTGCCCTTTGAGCAGCACATGATGCATGGTCCGACTGTGCCGAAGCAGGACCTACCGTTCAGTGCTTAACGATCTCATTGTCCCTGCGAAATGCGATAGCGAATTCCACGTTTGCTGGTAAGAGCATGGGGCCACAATCCTCTTGTTCTTCTGTGCTTGACAGCAAACGCGGTTCGTCTGCACTCAAAAGGCAACAATCGGCAAAAGAAATATCCGAATTGAAGCACCGATGACACAAGTATGTGACTGAAATAGTGGCAGGGCATCACGGGCTAAGTCGCGCAGCTGACCTTCGAGACTAACACAAGAACTTTTTAAATTCAGAATACATCTTTGGAAAGCCCTAAGCAGCAACATGCCGCAAGCATTGGTGCATTGCAGCACTTCAAGCCTTGGGAGCTTCTGCTTCGCAGCATCACACCTGCATGTGGTAGACCTTAGGCAAGTGTTGGCAAGTGGAGACACTGCCACTTTCAGCACACATCGCGGTGTGGAGCAACGCAAAGCAAAACCCCGAAGCAAAGCCGCAAACGGACTCCAAGTCGTCTCCAGAAGTCTGCAGCACAGCTGGCTACATGTTACAAGGTCCACATAGGAAAACAGAATGGTGAACATTGAACGAGTTGGCAATCAAGAGCTCACCCTGCCCCGGCCCCCCCGCGGCCCACCCTCTTTCTCAAGTAGAAGCCGCCAGCGGCTCCAGCAACGAGGAAGAAGGGAACGAGGAGAGCGGAGGCCTCAGAAAAGCGGGCCAAAACGGCGCCTTCCTTCGATGACTGTGACTGCGATGGCTCAGACTAGGACGGAGCTGGATTTAGCTGGTGCCTATTCACAAGTCGCGCACTCCGTCAGGTTTCAAGTGGCTTTCATTTAGAGGCTAGGATTGCGAAAAGGGGGCCTCTGCAAAGGACTCTGGCTGGCTGCCTGCCTATGAAGACACATCACGGAGCGATCCATTCTGCGTCGACGGATTGCACTTAAAGCTTCTAGGAACTCTGTGGGGAAGGCCTGCCTTCTCTGCCTTCTGCTGGTTTTTGGTCATCTCCTTGCATCTTGCCCAGACTCAGACGTGGCCAGATTCCGCCCAGCCACGCACCCCGACTGCGCCAGCTTGATATGCCAAACAACAGCATACAGGGCATACTGTACACTCCTGTATCCTCTGCTGAACCTTGGGCAGGTTTGCACAACCGCTGGCTCGACCATTTCATGCGCATATTCTGACTTTCCCTCTGGGCAAGGCACCTCATCGGCCTGGCCACCGAATGATGCAGCCAAACAGAGCCATGCTGGTTTCAAAGTATCTGGTACTTCGGAGCGGGCAGGCCCGACTGGGCTTTAAATTGAGGACCAAGGACAACCCTCCAGATAGACTGGGCCCAGCCGTCAAAGAGCGAAACATGCCCCTTAAAGACCTTCTTGTTCCAGGCTACGCAGCATTGCACGTCCCATGCAGCAGAAGTAAACTCAATGTAAACTCAGTTTCATGCCACCGAAGCAGAATCCACCCAAAACTCGAAACTTTACCAGCCCAAAACACTACACAGTACAACCAGTACTTCACCTCCTACTATCCCCGGCTGTAGGGGCTGTTGTGGACCTACCATGCCCTAAATTCAAGTCGGCCAGTGGAGCCGCGCTCTGTGCTTCAGCAGCGGTACTGTCAGCCTTCTTCTCAACCTGAGGTCCACTCGCAAAATCGACCACTCCGCTCCATGAGGCAAACAGCATCGCCAGTCTGTCCGGGTGCCCATTCACTGGTCTTCTTCTTCTTCGTCCTTCTTCTCTTCTTCTGCACTGCTTGGCCCCCCCAATTGGTCATCTCAACTTTGTTTACATATATATATATATGTATATATATATACGTATATATGTATGTATGTATACACGTACTTTATCTGGCTATGACGATATACTTATAGTTGACATACACAGGCTGAAAGCTGATGTGGCTTGCATGGCTGTGACACGGACATCGACTTCTGGGCACCCGTTGCCACCACTTCGTTTTGAAGCTTCATGTTGCGGAGCTTTGCTTTGTTTTCGTTTCTTCTTGTTCTCTTCTTCTTCCTCCTCTTCCGCGGGGTTAAGGGCCGCTGAGGGGAACCGGTGGACTCTCCCTCTCTCTCTCATTCAACGCAATGCATGGATTGAAAAACTGATGAATCTATGTTGCTGCTGCTTTGTACCGCAAATGCCAGGTAAGCCTGGAGCCGATTGCAAAGCGCTGCTAAAGCCATTCTTCAAGGAGTCGGAGACCTGAAGCTTCCCATCCGAACACGTGCTACACGTGCTAAGCCTGAAGTGCGTGGCCTGGTTGACAATGCTATCTGCCCCGGACTCAATCTCCTCTGCCTGCGCAGTTGCTTGGCTTGTCGTGGGCTGTGTCGCACCCAGCCATGCACGTAACTTCGCAAAGCGCCTTCCTCTTGAAGCGATCCTCCATGTCCGCGATGCTGGCCTGCAAACACGCAGGTGTGACATCTGCCTGGGGGCCCCGAGGCCGCAACGACAAGCTTGCTAGTACAGAATAGTACAGATGTAGAACGTAGAGAGTTTTAGATCCTGAGCAAACGTGCATTGCAAATGCACACGTCAGCTCATCCACCCTCATCCTTTCAACGAAGAAAGCACTGCTCATGGCCTGGTCGTCGGAGCCCGACTCAAACATCAGAGGGCCGGTCACTGAAGGCTTGGCACTGGAGCCGGAGTCAGTCGATCCGGCCTGCGGAGTCAGAAGCATTGGTGAAGCAGCAGCAACCCAGGACAGATGATCTCCATCATGGGCTCCTTGGTTCCTCCGTAAACTACTTACTGGTAGAAGGAGTACTAGCAAGCACAACTTCTCCTAACAGAGAGGTTGCTGCACCTCGTTTCCTCGCAATTTCGGAGTGGCTCTCTTGGCCATGCGACATCTATTGACATCACAAAGACTCGGTCGCCCAATCAACCTGTAAGGCGCATTCTCCCTGGGCTGAAGCTGGCTGACCAAGTGTGGCGCCTTGCCGGATCTAAACAGGCAAGGCGCTCTTCTGGTCGATGGAGTCGATGGCATTCCCAAATTCAGCTGCCGATTGCACTAGGCATGCGAGGCGTCTCTCGTGCTTGCGAATGACGGTGAAAGAAGGGGCGATGCGCCATGGCTTGCGCCGCGGGATGTGCGTAAGGACTCGGGACATGCGCTTTGAATGAAAGGGTTTGCTCCGAGAACCCATGCAAGAGAAACCTCGAGGATTATTAACAAGCAGAACTGTTTAGAAAGGTATTTGTAGGCCATGCGCCCAGCATTGCCGTGGCAGGCCCTTGCTCACTGTACTCACTGTACTCAAGTGAGCTCAAGAATCAAGCATTTCAGAACAAGACCCATTGCATTGCTGGCCCTTTGATGTTGCAGTGATCCTTCGCAGCTTTTTGTAAGGAACTCTTTTGGGAGGAGGAGCATGCAGCATCGTGGCCAGCGGCGATTAAAGCGGATTTTCCCGTGCAACTGAACGCACGGCTCGCAGAAGCCTCAACCTGAAGCCTGATCGTTATGAGTCCTCAACATAGCCCATACGTCGTAGCATCAGGCTGCTGGGTCTGCGAGACTTTGTTCTCAAAAAACACTGCGAACACTTCGGGCACTTCGGGGTTCGAAAAGAAGCCGATTAAGGGGCCAGCATTGCCGACGGGTGAGCGAGGCTCACATGGGAAAAGGGAATGCAGCCCCTGTCGCTCCTTAGCCCCCCAAAGGATGGAACCTGGCTCAGTGCCTGTCGCGGGGGTGCGATGGGCTTGCGGCTCGGGCCGTGGGCAGCACCAGCTTGGTCCTGGCACTTACAAGCGTAGGAGGATGACAATCAGAGGCCGCGGCAGACAGAGAGACGGAGAGAGGGAAAGAGCAACTTAAAACCCCCTCACCACCCAAACCACGAATGACTTCCCAAAATCCCCGAAATTCTCCCCACCTCCCACCCCCCTTCCGAAGAACGAGGGCTTGGACCCCCGCCCCTTGCGGAGCTGAACGGCCACCAGCCGGGCCAGGTATGGGGCGGAGAGGGTTCGAGACCGCGCCGCCTTGAGCTCTGCAGGATTTGTCGGTGCTAAAGGTGTTAAAGGACTTTTCAGTCAGGCTATGAAGCTCCGATGCTGAGGACGGTGTTACTCGTGGGCAGATGTTCAGGACTGGGGCCACTGGTGGCATTTGGAGTGAAAGGGTTCTTCGATGCTCTCCTTCCGGTTTGGCCTGCTAGCGCTCTCTTCTTCTTCTCCTCCTCTGCCAGGTTGTTGTTTTCAAGATACCTTCCCCCATTTCCGGCTAGTGTATGCCTTGCTCTCTTCGGACTTCTGAGCTCGATTTCGCAGATTCTGCTCAAAGAGCGCACAAAAAGGACCCGAAGATGCATCAAAGCTGCGCGGTCCGAATCAGCATCAGGAGCGTCCACGCCTTCAGCAAATGTACCCTACCTACTCCCAGAATCCCCCAACTGCTTCTAAATATTCTCAAAAAGAAACGGAAAAACTGCTGGGTGGAGACACCGTCACCGTCTGCGACCGGTTCCTGTGCCCAAGTCCTTATTCGCGGTCCCAGGTGCAGAAAAGCGCGCGCCCACACACACACACACACACACATTCGGCAACTGCTATATCCGAGGCTGGCAAGAGGCTCATTGCACACAACGGCTCCAATGAGCAAAGCTCCTGCCAATCAATGGCTTAGCAAACTGTCTGCAGAAGTCTTTTTAAATGAGAGAAGATGACAGAAGTACCGAAGCACCATCGGCCTCCGAGGATTTCATGGGGCTGCAGCACCTGGGGTTTGCGTCGTTTGCGTGTGCGTCTCCCCGCTCTTCCCCCCCTCAGCCTTAAAGCATTCTGAAGTCTAAAGACAAGTTCAATGTTTGGTGGTTTTCCAAGTTAGGGGGAACCTTATTGGGGTCCTTCTTACAAGGGAGTCCTACTATTTGGGTGTCTAAACTTGGAGGCCTATTTTCGTAAGCCCCCAACTCTTAATTTCACCTCTGGAGCACGTCACCCAGAAGCGCCATGGCAGCCACGGCCGCCCAGAGTGGCTCGGAGGCTGCAATGAGAGCCACATCGGAGCCCTTGACCCTGCGGAGGGCTTCGTTGGCCAGCCACATGGTAAGCACCTCGGGTGCCGGAATGATTCCAACATGGCGAAGCTCTCAAAGAGGTGCTTTGCGCAACGAGGGGGCCCGAGTGAGCCCGAGAGCTGGAGGCCGCGGCGTTGCCCACGAGCGCTGAGAAGCAGAGAGGTCCGAGGAGACCCGGCGCCTGGAAAAAAGAAAAGCAGGTGCTTCTTCAATGTTGTTTAACTCGACGGGAGAGCCCGACGGCCTGTTTACATGACCTAACTTCTGCGCAGCCAGGGACAGCTGGGAATGCCACTTTGGGTTCAGAGCTTCCGCTGACATCCCCCGCTGACGCGTGTGCCACTCTCAACCGGAAAGCCAACCTATCCCTTCAAACATGCAAGCCCTGCCCCTCCCTCCTACCGCGGTTACAATATGCTGTGTTGGGCTTGGGCTTTGCAGACGGCTTCGATCCACTGCCAGTTCGCACCATTGATACATACATAGACATACGGGTAGCACCAGTCCCTAGCCACCTTCACTCAGCAGCAAGGGCACCTGGAGAAGCTGTGGGAGCTGCATGCCCAGCTCCGCAGCCGCGAGCCCACCCTTCTGCCAGGTGAGCCAGCCGACATTCGCCAGGGCCGTCATTGCAAGCTGAATTGCCGTCGAGGGTAGCGTATCCTGTGGATGATCTTTCCTTGGCTCAGGCTCTCTAGTCTTCTCTAGTTGGCTTATGGCAAATCCGCGGCAAGCTTGTGACTGTAATGTCAGGCATGCTGAGGCTCATCGTTCTGCCAAGCACGTACCATCCTGCGCCGAAGGAGAGCGGAACCAGGCTACAAACCAGGTCACCGATGCCCAACTCCAGTGAGCCACCGCCGGCAAATTCCAGGATTGCGACTCCTGCACCATCCGACATCTTCCCACATCTTCCCACATCTCCCCGCGACATGCCACTTCTGTTTGCTGCTCTTTGCTTTGCTTCAAGTAAAGTAGGTGGAGCGGCCTGTGACGGCGATTACGGCCGCGGCCAGGGTGCCCATATTCAATCGCCCCGTAACGATGCAGGTGATTCCTCAAGGGGATTTGGGAGGCGATTTGGGGGCTCGAGGGCAGCGCGAGGGTTGCACTACGTGCATCAGTTGACTATAGTTCCTACTTCGGAACGGATTACCAAAGCACACATCCACCCGACACCTGCACAGACGACGGCTTGGAGCGAGCCGAAGAAGGAGGTCTTCGCTGCCGTAGTTCCCAATCCTTGATCCGGAAACCCACCCCCGCGCAGACGGGAACTTCAGCATGCTGCTATAAGGCTATAGTTTTTTGTATTCTACTGAGAGTACTGGTAGCTATTCTGACCCTGCAAACTATGACTCAGCTTTCCAACTCACGGCCCAGGTGCCCAGGGCTAGGAACATTGCCACGTATCCTGCAAACAGGGCTGTAACGAATGTCCAAGGTTGCACAGCTGCAGAGGGCCACAAGCCTGCCCCATAGAAGGCCCCAACCTTGCAGGAGCCGAGCCTGGGCTCTCAGGGTACCAAAGAAAAAGCGCCAAACCACCTTCTAAGTTGATCGATACAACATGATACAACCCCCTTTCTTTGAGTACACAGCGTGGCGTATGGTCCTTTCAAACCACCCCGGGCGGCGTCAAAAGCGCGTCACAGCCTAGCGGGCTACTGGAGCCTCGGACCCTTCTGTTCCTTCATTGCACGGGGCGCGTCGAAGCGCGTTCACTTTACGCATGTTTAAGCTGCTTTCCATTCTCTTTGGTAAAGCCCGTGAGATTATGGGTTCACGGTACGATTTCCAGGCGCTGCACCGGACGCCCTAAACCTTAATAAGCATATCTGGGGCATCATCGTAGCTGCTCGTGCTTCCGGGCGAGGGAAAACCGCTATTTTCGGGAACGCGAAAAGAAGGCTGAGCATCACGACCAATCCTAGTTGCGGAAGCTTGGACGCCAGATTTCTCTCATTTCTAGTGCCACCCAGACCTTAGTGCATGTTTAAACCTCTTCCGGGTGGGATCCCTCCAAGGCCACGCTCGGAATTAAGAACATTAGAAAAAGTTTGTTCCGACAAAGATGGATCACTGGGACCCCGGCGTGCTCTGCAGCGAACTGGAAGAGAAAAGCCAGGGCGACAAGCACAGCGTGGCAACGGTGAAGCGCAGTGCTCCAAAAAGCACACCAGGCTCCTGCGGGGCTATCCAATCTCCGAAACCCGCATCTCCCTGCGGCGCCATGAGGCTCAAGGAAGCACCCGCATGAGCGTCCTCAAAGCCAGCAGATGCCAGCGCATCAATGCCAGCTTTGGATGATACAATGCTACCTGTTCCGGTGATTCCAGGATGAATGCAGATGCAAAGCTGCCGGAGTCAGCGAAGAGGAACCGACCGTCTGCTTTCTGCTCCCGTATTCCTCTTTGCTAACGACCCGGACGGTGAACACCAAGCAACCAATCCACGCCCAAAGAAGCCCACCGGCCTCCCCACATCATGGCGTTGAACATGCCTCAGAGATGTATACAGGCAGCGGTCAGTGGGAGGGTGCAAGAAGAGGTTGCAAAGCGGCGAGACGGCTCGTCGTGAGAAGGAAAAAGTGGAGAAAAGGAGAGCCAGGCGATCTGCCCTCCAGAATGCCAGGCTGCCACCCCCCCCCCCCCCCCCCCCCCCCCCCTGGCCCCCCTGCCCTAAGAAAGGCGCGACAGCTTCCGGGCCCGGACTCCCCCCCCCGTTACGGTTGCGCCAGGAGAGGACGACGAGGGTGGACGCCGCGATCAAGCCCAGCCTCTCACAGCCATCGGCGGCCCCACCAGAGGCAATGAGGCCCCAGAGTTGCATGACCACTGAGCCTTCAGCTGCTGCCCTTCAGGAGAAAAAAGACAGAATGGCCAGTGAGAACGCGAGACAGTGCGAGCCTGAGAGCTTGACTCAGGAATTGGTTGGAAAGAGTGAGGATGGCGAGTCCAGACAGGAAGCAGAGGCAAGGTAGATGGAGGCAAAGCCCAGAGCGAGAAACCTAGGTCCGTAGTTCATGCTTCATCAACAGACGTGTCAACAACTTCGCCTGAGGCTGACACTGACACACTTCCTCAGCACTGAAGCAGGCATACGGATCCAGACAAATCTCAGAACAGCATCAGCGACAAGCATGTCTCTCCAAATTCTCAAGCTTCAGGTTTCATTGCTTCCATGAGACGCCGAGGCTCCAAAGCAACTCGCTTTCCATGGGGTTGGAAACCTGGGCAGCTGCGCCGGAAGGCGCAGGTCCAGCTGTCTTGACCGCATCGAGGTCAGCCGCGGCATGTTCATGTGTGTCGGGCCGGCTCCTGCACAAGATCTTGCAATGCGCTCTATACTTGTGCAATCAATGGCGCACATTTTTACACACTCACACTCACAAGATCTCACAGGCTATTTGGAGCCAAGTATCTTCGTCTCAAGGCTTGTCAGGCCAGGCACGAAGCTCTCGTGCCGAGTGAGGCTGGTGCGTGTGCCATGCCTTCCAAGGCAGTCTCTAATAATTGAAAGACGGCTCAAAGCATCACACTGACCTGCCTCCAGGAAAGACAGCAGGCTCCGCAGACCACCAAGGCGAAGACGGCCTGCCAGTGATCAGCACAATCGGGACTGTTTGACATGAACTTGCTAGATTTGATATCAATGCAATGGAATGGGTTTCCGAAAATCCCCCGGGTCCCGGGTGTAGGCCACTCCTTAATCCCCTTGCTGACGGCTATGCACCCGTAAACCCCCTATGGACTTCGCCTATCCCGCTGAGGCGGGGCGTGTAAGTGCTAATGTTAGGGGTAGATACCCTCTCAGGATTCCCACAATATCAGAAGGGCTATCATCTATTTGGGGCATATCATGATATCCCCTATTCGTGGGAGATACCTACACACTTTGGGGTACATCATGATATCCCCTATTTGTGGGAGATACCTACATACTTCCCGTGTGATTCGGCCAGGCATGTGGGCAAACGAGGCGCTGCCTTTCGACGTGTACGGACACCCATTCGTCGGCCCAGCTTCGGCTCGGGCGACTATCCGTGGCTGTGAGCCATCAGAGGCTTCGAGACGAAACATTGAGCATTTGCAACCTTGAGCGCTTAGCCCACAAAGTGAAGCAAAGCAAAGCAGACCACTTGCCTTGCCGCCGCCTCGGCGTTGCTAGCATTACTGGTGGCACCCTCTGCAACAAGTGGGACGATTCTGAGATGCACCACATGGGTCACGAGATCGCAGCGGCATTTTCATAAGGGTGCTTTTCGGTTTCTGGACTGTTTCATTCAAGCGCAAGCGATCTTGGGGCGACGCCTTTGATCCTCTCCACGTTGGTGTCGTACTGGCCTGAGCTTTGCTGAGCTTAGGGCCCACAGAGTAAACGATGGCAGCTCCGAGGGCCGCCACTATCAATGGACTTCAGTGCGAACTTCTGGTACTCCTAAAAAGTCCAGCGAAGCTCCACAGTTGTGTGAGGATCAGTGACATGGATCCTTCGGCACGTACTTCTTCAGCTGGTCTTCCCTGCATTGGTTCAAGATGGTCAAGGCCCCACATCTTGCGATGGGCTTTCGGACCTGGCCTGGCTTTCTTCCAGGCATCGAGCTCAGCGATGGTCGTGCAGTCCTAAGTGCCATACAGGAGCCTACGAGTACTATGGACTCTGCTTCAGATGCGCCAGCAGCACGATCGGTCCGTGCAGATGTCTCGCCACTCTTTGCAGGTCACTTGCGGCCAGGTCTCCGCAGCATCTGTTGGAACCGGAGCCGGAGTCCTAGGTCTGAGGCGTATGCACCGCGAACTGCCCTCATTACACCCTTGCCTGGAGCTTGGTTGGAAACCCTGAACATCCTGTAGGCCCTAAGCCCTAAACTCTGAAGCCCCCGACCAAACTATCCCAAAATCCCCAAGCCTGAAGCCCTTTGAGGCCCCATGAGGACCCGGCTCTGTAGGGGGCGCTGAGGCTGCTGCGAAGAATGCCTCAACATCGGAGGTACGTATACAAAAAACATCATACGGCTTCTTTTACCTAGACTCTATAGACCATAGACAATTATATTAGAAAGTGCACATACGGGGATATAAGCACTACAAACCAAATCCTTTCCAGGGTCTCGGAGGCCCAGAAAGTATTTTTCAGCACCATCTCCAAGCTGAATGCTACAAGCCCAGCGGCTGCACGGCAAGGTCTCCTCTGCTTATGAACAGCAACCCTTAACTTGAAGCTGGCCCGGGGGCTACCATGAGAAGAAAACTTGAGAACACAGTGAACACAAGAGAATGGGAACAAGGGCGGGTAAGATGGCTTTGATGAAGGTTCAACAGTTCATGAACTCAGCCAGGCTCAAGTGCATCGGGGACTGAGCCATCTCGGGACCCAGCCTGAGGTGATCCGTGTGCTGCTCCCTTGGCAACCTTGCGACAACCGACACAGTGACTTATCCAGAATGCCGTGTTCTCGTGCTTGTCCTATGCGATTACACCGCTTTAGTGTGGAAGGCCACCCAAACACTGATCCCGTTCTCGTGTGTTCTCTGCCCTGCTCAGAACTTCACCGCCGCATAGGAGACATGCAGCATGAGCCGATCTGCGCCGGCCTTGTCCTTGGCCTTGGCCTGCTCCATCTGCTTCGCCTCAACTTGCTCAACTCAAAAAGGTTTGCGGTTTAGGGTTCCAGATTCTTCACTCTTTGGTGACTGCATTCGGACTGGGCGTCGCCTGCTTCGCCGCCTGTTCCGCCTGCTGGGCAGCCATTGCAGCCTGCGCGACAGTCTCCTTTGAAGGTTCCCCGGGTCAAAAGCGACTGTCCAGAAACCCCCTGCCGGCCTGCTGAGCTGCCTGTTGGGCGGCCACCTGTGACTCGACGCCAGGCGGCAAGAACTGGGCCCTGCCAAAGCTCACGCAGGACACGAGCGGGAGCGCATGGCACAATCGTAGCGGCTCAGCATCGGACCGATAGAACTGCCCCAACTGGTTTGCAAGCTGGGACTGCGAAGCCTGCACCTCCCAATTCGACTCTTATGTGCTCTGCTCGGAGATCCCATAAACCGGGCAGCTCATTCGCAGACACCAAGCTGGGCGTCATGCTTCAGAGGCTGAGCCGCCGAAGGCTCCACCGTAAGCCTCGTGTGTGTCTCAGTCATTCAAACCTTCCCAACTTTCGCGGTTTCCGCACCTGACCGACGTTTGTGCCCATGGGACCATAGGAGGAGCCACCGCCGTACATCCTTGGCGTAAAGGTGAAATAGGAGTACTAACTAACAGATGTGCTCAAGCGTGCTGACTTTCTTGACGGTACCGGCATCTCCAACTGGCAGGTTGCCACGGCACTTCAGAACTGGGCACACGGCCCGCCCATGCCGGACATACCAGGCATGCCACCCATGGCCGGCGATGCCGGAGCAGGGACCTGGTAGAGCAAACACAAAAGGCACAACAAACAATTGAAGCATACTCGGATACCCATGGCCAGTGGCTTTCAGCAGAAAGGGCCCCGGACACCCTGCTGTGGCATGGCGCCTTGCGTTTGCATGGTCATCGCCTGCCACGGCAACCCGAACCTGACCACTAAACCTCCCCGGTAGATGTGTATTCAACCGGGGGAAAGCATGAAACCTTCCAGCTTAACTTCTGCCAGGAGCACCGGCACGCCCGGGGCGTACATCGACCTGCACCGTGCTTCGCCACGCTTTGCCATGCTTCTGAAAGTAACCCGTACACCGTATGCATTGAGTGTGGGATGGCCGGACTGAGACCAACGCCTGTAGATGCCACCAATGTGGTTGGCAAGCTGCGCTTGTTGCAGCGATGCCTGTCAAACTCTCTTCTGCCTAACGTCCCAGCATGCTATTGAAGAGGGATACCAAGTGTGGTGAGCTCAGCTGCTCCCGACGGAGGAGTGCGTTAGTTCACATGCTGCTCGCGGTGAAGCAGTCTGAAGGTGCCCCGAACTAGGCTAGACAATGCACATGCTCTCACTCCCCCAAAACCTCGATCTGCTCCGTACCCACACGGAGTGGAGGCATGCAATCAGGCACAGGAAGCAATATGAAGCACTCTCACGTCATGTCCGCATTTTGTCGCATTCAAAAACAGCGATTTGTAGCATGCATCCGAGTCACATCAGGCAGAGCCGGAGATGCTGTCGCCGGTTGGACCGGTTGGGCCGGCACAGAGGCCTTCCGTTTGGGAATCCACAGAAGGCAGCTTTGAGGCCAGCTTGGCGAAGCTCTTTTTTTGGGGGGGAGGGGGGGCGGGGGGCAACATGGGGTAACCTCTCTCGAAAACCGCCCGAACGCCTGGTCACCGACAGCTCCGGCCATCAGAGCAAGCGACGCTCCTGAGCAGCGACATGTTCGCGCAGAAGCCACGAATGGTTGCCAAATGGTGCCATGCTGGCGCTACTTTTTGGGATTTGTGCGAAGGCCTCTGAACTGCACTGGACACATACTTCGACGTGCAGCGGACCGGGCCTACCCGGCCCAGTCATTCAGATCACCTCTACATATAAAACTCTGGCATAAACTGCAAGCTTCCAGGTAGCCAGATGCCTTCTCAAGCATTCTGATCTCTCTGGTCTTGCTTTCCCGGAAAAGCCCAGAACGTAAGTGCGCAAGGCGACTTTGTCGCGCGCAGGGCTCGGGCAACACGTAGAAAGTTACAGAGGGGAACAGAGCCTCGGCAATTTAGCTGTAGGTTTGGAATGGTTCGGACTGCACCGGTGATGCAGCGCGATTTGTGAAATGCCTCCTCTCTGTCACAGGCTCTCACTGGGCTGGCAATCTGTAGCGGCCCTATGCGGCTCTAGCAAACCCTCACCCGACCCCTGCGAGCATCGTGCCGGAAAGTGCTGGTCTGGCGCCTGGGCTTGGAGCAAGGGCAGATGCGACCACCCAACACAGCAGTGCATGCCACACCAAGCTGGCCGGGTGGCATCACTGAGAGCAGCCCAAAGCGCTCCTCTGCGGCCAAGTTCTTGGCCTTCGGCTTGGAAGCCCCCGAAACGGACATGAAAAGGGCAAGCGGACAGTCGTTTGAAGTTTCCCAGATGTTTCCAGTTCCAGCAGTGTCAGAGTCAAAGGGGCGCTTTGTTACGGGGATGTTCATGAACTAATGCGCCGGCAAGCACGTATCCGAACATGGCAACATCAGCCAAAGAAGCCTCCATTTCGCTTTCGAAGTCGTCCAATTCCTGGCACACTCTCTCGCACCAAGATCCCACGACCCAGTCAGAGGATGTCAGAGGGACCCTAAAGCCCAGAGCCGCTCCTTCTGCTTGGACTCAGGCAACTTGTGCTCGGCCATGATTTGCTCCAGCACGTCTGGTGGCTTGGGTGCCTTGTGGGGGTGTATGCAAGACCGTTCTTGGATTTGAAATGAGTCAAAGGCCCGGCCCCCCAGCCTTCGTCGGAGAGTCCAGTGACCACGTGGACCCAAGGCTGAATCCTGCCCGGCTCCGGAGCAATTTGTGCGCAAACAAACTCAAACAAAACCTCGAATGCTTCCGAGCAAGGCGTCGAATCTGCACGAAGACAAGTGATAACTGTGCCCACATGTGGCCACTCTGCAAGAAGCCACCTGTGTCGCGGAACGTGCCCGTGTCGCGGAAGGTGCCGGTGCCGCGGAAGGTGGAGCGGAAGGTTCCAGTCTCACCGAATGCGGTCGATGCCTCAGCGTAGAGCCTTGGATACTTGAACTCAAGTAGGTTCAAAGCAAGTTCAAGGGAAATGTTCAATTTGTGATCGGAACTTTCCTGCCAGGAAGCTCCTCCCAGTCCTTCCCTGCCAGCTGTTCAGCGAGGGCGCCGGCCACCACCTCGGCCTTGGCCATATTTCCAGGATCTTCAAAACCGGGAGATCTCAAGATCTGGCCGACCCTACAAGTATCCGGCCTGTGCCTCCACCTCACGCAGGGCCATGCCATCCTTGACCTGCTCCTTTGAAGTTGAGTGGGTGTTTAGGGGGCTCATGGACTTTGGAATAAAAACGTGAATAAACGGGAACTACGTGGAGATGGCATGTGAGACACTAATATGGCCCAGTCGGCCTCGAGCATGGCGAGCTCTTTGAGCAGGACCTGTGGGGGTAGCATGGAGCGGCAAACCAGCGCGAGCCCCCGAAAAAAGGGGACCCTAATTGTGCCCTGAGTTAGAACCACCCCCCCCCCCCCCCAAAACATCAGGAGGGTTGAGATGAGACCGGAATCAGCAGATGTGCCTCGTGCCGTGCATCAGGCAGCTGCCAGGCTTCTGGAGGGCCACCTTGCAGTCTAACTTTGGGGTTTTTTGGGGGGGGTCCTTTTGTGCCAGTGAGGGAGGTTCCCGAGGTTCCCTCCGACGTTAAATCAGTCAGGGCACTTAGTCGCGACTCCTCCAAAAGCTGCTCAGCGGCCGCCTGGGCATTGTCCAGGGATGCCTCCTGCCGAGGGGATTTGACCGAAGCTCCGAAGACGACCACTGTTCTGTGAGACCTCTTTGCCTGTGGTTTTGGGTTCCCTTGAAGCACAGCTCACGCATGCTGGGCACCTTAGACAAAAGGCTCTGGCCAGAAAAGGGCACTGTTGGTCAAGCCCCTCCGTTGCAATACTGGTCCTTGCCCTCGCGGTCTGAGTCTTTGGGGTGACTCAGAACAAATGCGTGCGTTGTTTGCCGCAGGGCACGCGATTTCTCCTCCATGGTGCGACTTTGCACAGGACTGGCATTGAGCATGAAGAGATCTTGTCAAGGCCATGAACACAAAACTCCTGCACGGAGCGCAGGAGCTGCTTCACTATGGAGTCCAGGGATGTGTGGAAGTGCGCAGGGATGTCAAAAACACTGCCGGATCCAGAACCTTCGGAAACACGGACATACAGAAACGGGCAACCCCTCCAATCAAAATAATAGGATAACGATTGCACAATCTTGCAACAGATTGCAATAGTGCACCCTCCCATGACCCTGGCCAAGGCTCTCAGGTAGTCCACGTATGCCACCACTCCAGCACCCCAGAGACTCCAGCAGTCGGCCGACGAGCACCTGCTAAACTCCGGAGACATTGCCCAGCCACGCATGTACCCTAAACCCTAAATCCTTCTTTTGTCCAGCTCCCTGAACCCTAAAAAAACCCACAACTTCCGATGCTGAAGGCATGGCGCGTCTGGGCGTCGAATGCCAGGAGGTATCTGGTGGTTGCTTCCAGGGGATGTGGCGACAGGATGAAGTGGTCATCCTTAAGGTGCTCGATGCACATCGTCTCCAAGCCGGCACGTATCCTGGAAGAGACTTGGTAAGAAAAAACATAAACGATCAAAAACCATGGAAGGAAACAGAAAGGACAACCAAGGCTCATGTTTTCCACCCACAGCGCATGGTGGTCGGTTTCGGTGGACTTCTCCATGGAAAGTCCCCGCACCCGCGACAGGATCACGGAGGGCACTAAGCCCCTAAGCTTTCATCATGGCATGCGCGCCGGTTGTACCTCGTGTATCTGCTAGAAGTACAAGTTGCATGTCGCAGTGGCTAAGCCGTGTTCCTGTCGTCGCTGCTTGTTTACCATTCTGTTTTGCAGTGCTCCAGCCGCTACAAAGACTTTTGGCAACCTTCAACCTGCATAAATGGGCCTGCCGCTCTGCGATCTCTTGATAAGCCAGGTGCCAGCAAACTTGACCACCAGGTGACATGTCAGCTTCAAACACTCAAAAAGCCTCGTCCCTACATGCTCTTGGCCTCCGCACCTAGGATTGCCTTCATCGCTAGCTGTTTGACGGCGCTGGCCTTGCCATGCACTGCCACAAGTCCACAAGTAGAAGCCAAAAGTGGCTTTGTTCGGCATTCGACCATGAGAAACCAAGGAGGCAGCTGAGGAATCGCTGCACACACACCCTACAGGTATGTCCAAGAGCCCCGTGGCCGCGCATCCGAGGGCAACTTGCTTGGCTGAGGCAGAACTGTCGTATTTTTCTGAGCAGCTGCAGCTCCATGCATGATCTGCGGCTTTTCTGCAATCGACTTGCTCTCTGGCTCAATGGGCTTGGTCATCCGCTGCTCTCACTTGTAGTATTTGCTGCGGTAAATCTGGCGGGAGGACGGGCAAGAGACAACAGGGAAGCCGTTCTGACGGCATGCTAAAGCAACCATACCCTTTAAACTCAAGTGATTAAGCCTTGACGCCCGGATTGTGCTTCTTTGTTGGGAGGATGCCTCCCCAGTTTGCCTGAGCACAAGCGTGTGAAGCAGGTCCTCAAGGTGTGTCTGGCCACTGCACTGAAGACTTGAACATGTCTCTAGCTGCAAGCGCCTCTAAACCAGTGTACTCCCTGCATCCTACACATTTAGACAGATGCAGGCTGTCAGTCCGCAAGGTGTAAGCGCAGGGCTCTCCACAGCGAATAGACTCGCATGGGAACTTTCTTGATCTTCCAGTTTGGGGGCATTTCCCGGGGCCTGGCACGTGCATGGCAATCGCTGTCTCAGGCATTCAAGGGCGCAAATGTCGGGACGTATGAGATCGTGTGAAGACGCCAGCTGTACCCTTCTTGGTTGGGCGTCTCTCGAAGGACCCGAAGCATCTCCTGCCACCAAGCAGGAAGCCGAGTTTTCACCCCAGCAACTGCACGACATCGGCAAAGACTCAAAGACACGTGGCAAAACATGGCAAAGCACGTGGCAAAACAGTTGGCATCGCTAGGCTCCCTAGGCTTGACAGCCGAGTCCGAGACGCTGCGCCCGGCCTTCTCGAGCCCCAAGTCAATTGTCAGGGGCAGCGGAAGAAGCATGTCGGCCTTCGCTTGCCCAGGAATCGGGAATCTCATGCCTTACATACACAGTGAGAATAAAGTTCAAAAGGGAAAACTAAGTCCGAATGCCCTACCCATTCCGATTCCCACCCAAAATCCATAAAGTACCCTTAAAGTACGAAGAAGTCAAAGGGGCCTCGACGTTCAGAGCTCGATGGCCTGCGTGCTCGGAGAATTGGGGCAGGTGACTGGCAGTCTTTGCCCCGTAGGGTTGGAGGGCTCATGGAGAACAGTGGACCGTGGGTTCATTTCTTGTTCCCCAGACAAGCGAGCCTGTCTTGCAGAAGAATCCGTCCTCGACAAAGCAAGCTCTGAAATGTTCTGAATCACTGGCGTGAACGTGCGCTAGATTCGCTCATCCAGAAGATGGCCGGCGTCCTCATCAAATGCCTGCGGGCACACACGCGCACACACACAGAGAGAGGCAGTATACACGGCGCATGCCTCTTTGCTGCATGTCATTACAGCATTCCTCGCCATCCCGCGCCTCACTAGTACTGCGAGGACGGCCGTGGTATCTTCTGAAGATGCCATCTCCCTTGACACGAAGCTCACCTGAGAAAACATCCCCAAGGGATGCACGGCAAAGCAGAATTTCGAGACTCGGCCTTGGTCTGCACGCCACTTGAGCCCGTCGGCACAGTAGCCCACGGTCTGCGGCGCATCGCCCTCCTCGCCCTCGCCGCCCGTCACGCGCCACGTGCCCACGTGCCCCCGCACATGTCGGATTGCCAGCGCAGGGCAAGCCTTGTCTACGTCCACCTCGGACACTGTGTACAGGGTCCCGGCCTGCGGACTCACTCGCAAGTACAATCTTAAGAACCCTTGTATAAGGTCAGCAAAGGTAAGCCACGCAAAGCCACATTTTGCCACGGAAGCTAGCACAAGACCAAGGCTTCATCAAGATGGAAACTTTTCCACTTGCGGCATGTGGGCCAACGTGTGGCGAAAGCTGCAGCGTCAAGCAGCGAAAATTGGAACAGGGCTAAGGGAAAGGTGGAAGCGGATGCACCGGAGGAAAGATGCAGTGTTGTACGCTTTCTGAGCTGGTTCGCTTCCTGGTGCAAGGCTCCACTCTCACCATCCCAGCAACCCCATTCCCGGAGCGCACCACAGCCACATCAATGTGGTATCATGGCATCGCTGAAAACCCAACAAATTGTCAATTTAAAGAGGAGACCAACGAAATCCACTACGACATCCATCACGCCATCCATATAACGACGACATATAGCAACAACTCTTCTGGAAAACCACCTCCGCTGAAAAACCCTCGGCCGTGCTTTCGGGAAAAAAAACAACAACGCCCACCCCCCCACAGAGGCGGAAAGCCCCGACATGAAGTTGAAGCCTGCACAGCCTCAATGCGGGTAGAGCCTCTGTGGGATGGGATATGCTTTGTGCCCCAGGACGTCGGCTGGAAGGCAAAAGTGCTACATCGAGGGCTTCATGCGCTCGCAGGTCCCTCTGGGAGGGCGCTGTAACTTGCATCTGCCAGCCCAGACCGGGCAGAGCGGACAACCTAGCAGCAAGATGGCAGCCATCCGACACTCAGTTGAGGATGAACTCAAGTTGGTTTGAGGCCTGTCGGATCATCCCCACGAGCAACCCAGACATCGTCATGAAGAGCATGCTCGCCACCTGCAGCCGGGGAGTTACGAGAACTAGTAAGTCAGGTGAAGTATGGTAAGGTCAGGCAACGCGGTACATCTCAAGAATTCCGCTGCGTGAGCAAGCCTAATCATATCTGGGGCTCCGCACGAAGAGCAGACTCTGGCCTCAGAGCTACTTCGGTCTTGGAGCTACGAGTATGCACAGGCACGAACTGGAATCTTCAGGAGGTCCACAAAGGCATGGCCCCAGCACATTTCTACCCAACGTAGATTCTGAGGTGATGGCTGCGCTCGTCCGCCGTTAGGCTGACTGCCTTCGCCTACCCGCGCAACAATGAGCAGCGCACTTGCATGTACTTGGCATCACGAAACTCGAAACGTTCGTGAGAAAAGTTCGCGAAATTTCACTAGCCAACTCTCGCCTCTCCGAGGAGGTCGCAATGGCAGGCTTCACGCCCCCAACCTCAAAACATTTTAAGATAAGCGCGCGGGGACTGCACGCGGACTGCACGGGGCACAGGGCGTGGGCACTTTGCCCGAGATCAACCGCCACCAACCACGCAAAGCACAGTACAGAGTGGGCACGTCTCAAAACAGCACGCCCGAATTGGTCTTCTTCCGCATACAAACAGACCGCCTCGTTGCACGTGTCCGAGTCTAGAGACACACGTGTACCGCTGACTCGAACTCTCAACCAAAGAAGATGCAACGCATGCAATTCCTACTGCTAATTGTAATGAAACAGATGTACACCTATGCGAACCTGGAGTGGGGGACGTGTAACCGCAAGCCGCCAAACCCTGAAGCCGTGAGGGAGTACATCTTCTCCACTGAGCACTATAGAGGTCGAATCCCTCCAAGCGATGGAGGAATCCAACACCATTCTGGTGCGCCGGGTGCCCCTTTAGCGCCCAGCTTTGGCCACGCCCTGCGTTCCCCCGGCATGCACTCATGCGCTCTCCATCGCGTCAAGGGTTCAAGGTCCGGTGTCCGGGCGCAAGGCCAGGAATGGCGTCTGGCAGTCGACGATTCAAGGAACAAGACACGGGCGATGCGTCACGTGCTGCTGCAACACCGAACCGGCTTGGCTCCTGGCCTGAGACAATCTCCGAGCCGATCATGCCCTGATCCTGCCGAGGTGCCGTGTCAGATGTCGAGCCCTGTAACGCAGCATCACGCAGCAAGGCAGAAGATTGAACTGCACGGCCACTCCGTGTGCGCCAGCGCATGGCAGTGCACCTCTCAGCAGACTTGGACTTTTCGTCACGGAGATCATGAGCATGAGGGGTGCGAAGTGGTGTCAGAAGCCCAGACCAAGAGATGAGCGAAGTTGATCAAATACATGGCACAGCTCACAACTCACCGTATGAAAGTTGAGGTGCCACTTCCGGGCCAGCGAAATCGACGGTGCTGAAGCGGACCGTCGCCTCGCAAAGCCGAGGGCTACTACAGCACTCCACTGGCGCACTGTTGATGAGAGGAGCGTTTGCCAAAATGTCACGGGATCCCCGCCTGAGAATCGAGCACGTTTTGGTACGTGTCATGCCAGTCGCCTGCCTCACAGGTGTTAGGCTGCGTGTCTACACTCAAACTCTCCCCATGCAGAGACAGGGTTGTAGATTTAAAGATAAGTGTTTCGATAGGGTTCCGACAGTGTTCCGATAGTGTTCCGTGCGGCGAGACACAGTTCCAAAGATCGCTGGATGTTCAAGGCTATGGCTTTCTCTGTGGTCTCCATGTCGCTTGTTCAGCGATCCAGAAAGGATGCCATCTTCTGACGCAAGTTTGAGGGCGTCTGTACCATGGTATAGAACCTGAACCTCCCCAAGCTTTGGTGTAGAGAGCCCACGCAGGGACATGTCGACGCGGGTATCTTGAAGTCTCTCAGGGGTCCATGGTGCTTTGGGTTGGTGCTCCCTGTACACTAGTTCGCGACTCTGCGATGAACCCAATGTCGAATCTTGTTTAACTCCCTTGCTGACCAACATGAGTGGGGGTTCGGTGCGAGAGCAACTTGTGAAGACGCCCGACACCCACTTGGCCTGGAAGTAGGGATCCTTGCCGGCCGGATTGCTCTGCAATTGGAAGGGCCAGGTGTGTTGGTGAAAGCCTTGGCGACTCGGAGTGCTTCAGGATCAGAGTCGTGATGGTTGTAAGGCGTCCTGAAGAGTAAATCATGGATCTATGATATCATCGTTAATTAGTCAAGGTAAGCATGAATCCGAGATGCTGTGTTTGTCAAGCCCTGAAAGCTCGCGCTCGGCAACGGCGTCGCGAGGCCACTGATGCAGGTACTTCTTGGGGCCTTCGAAGAGGTGGCCGTCGATCCACCGCGTATGAACTCCCTGCCCCATGGGGGTCTTGCAGGCACAGTCCGGTGTGGTCAGATCGCCACGCAGGTCCTGCAGGTACGTCGGCCGGCTCGGAGGTCGCCATGGTGCCAGGTCCTCTTTGGGACCCTCTGTACGGACGGATCGGATGGAAAACAAGGGCCCCACAAAGGACTTGGCCCCCTGTCCAGGACTGGCCAGGGAAGCTATGGTGTGATTGGTACCTTCCTCGCTACCTGGGCAGCGTGCGACGAGATCTGCACGTCCTCCGGGAGGCAGGGACACGCGAGATACCCAGCGCGGGAAGTCATCAATGTAAATACCATCTTTGGCGAGCAACGCAATCTCGCAGCTTCCGAAGTCTAAGAAGAGCCAATCAGAAACACCGGCCATGACCAAGCGCAAGCGATGCCACTTCGTTGAGGCCACAGTCAGAACAGGCTGCACTGCACCATTCACCAGCCACAGATCTTCGCTGGGTGAGCTCTCGAAGAGCTTGTCGCCGGAGGCCTCCCAGGCTCAGCTTCTATATCCTTTCTTTCGTCTTCGAGCGGGCTAAACTTCTAATTACGGCTCGACCAATGCTGGTGTTGGCGCTTCAATGTTAGATATGGGTGTCTTGCCGCCGGCCCCTAGTGAACAAGCAAAGCTGGTCCCTGCCTGCGCAGCCTGCGTGAGAAGTGGCAGAGGCAAATTCCTGGCACACTGCTTCATCAAACGAAGGTGCGTGATCGCTGATACTTAGAACGGCGACTCGTCTTGGTGCACGAACGCAAAGTAACGGAAAGCATGCTGAAGTCCATCCGAATACTCTCTTCCAGGGCGGAAAACACTGCAGAAACGAATCCGTTAATGTCTACTCATAAATCAGGGTATGTTGGCCCATCTTCCGTGAACAGGTAGTACCATACACGCACTTTTCAAAATGAAAATTGTGTGGGCGGGTTGCAGCCCGATCAAGGGCCAGCTTGCGGGCGGGTCCCACATGCAGACGGGGGGCAAAACACGTCGTGAAAAACGGTTTGGCTGCGGAATCTGGGGATAGATTCACAGTCTCACATATCCAGGGAGTGCCACATGTCAGGTGAAAAGGGAAATGCCGCCCGCGTTTGTCAAATGAGGGACATAGGCAAAGATGCATGTCAGCTGAAGAGGGGCTGCGCTGACCACTGCCCAGAACAGCTCGAAAAGCACTTTTAGTGGTTCTGGACTGGAACTGCAAAGGGGGCGTCGGCAGGGCAAACTCCTACACACTGCACCCCGGATGTTTTTCATGTGTAAGACACTCCAAAAGCACTCGAGGATGACCCCACATGACACTCCAAAATGATCCCAAAACAAGACAACTCTCCAGCTACGTCTAACAGAATTCAGCATGGCTCAAACACACATCACCCCGCGCTCAGCCCCATCCACTTCACTGACACTGTGCCAGTCTTGAAACTTCCCTAGAACTAAACCTTCTCTGGAAATGCTGGGACCCTTGCTATGACAACTCTTGCCCTAGCCCACGCCACCCTATGAGCAGGACCATCTCCTTGCTGCCTCCCACCATTGGGCCCACCATACCCCAGCTTCACTTGGCAACAAGCACACGAGCACAGACAACAAATGCACCGAAGGTTCTCTGACGCTGCCAGCTTTTAATTATAGTTACTGCCCCAGCAAACCCAGGCGTCCCCGAAACTTTCAGGAATCAAGGTTTCGGGTTTACGGGCCGGCTGCGCATCGATGTCTTTTTCCTCAGCCCGTGCGGGCTGGAAAGTCACAGGTGCACCGCTTGGACGGCCGACGTGCATGTCCAGTGGCTTGGGCTGGCCGGCCTGCCGAAGCGGTGTGCACCAACGTTACAACTATTGCAACAGGATTCTGAAGGGGACTATATAGGAACGACAATCTTCCCCCCTCCTTCCCAGTTCTCCTGGCACGCTCCTACCCTCAAGCGATCACAGGCCGGGGAGGCTGCAGCATGAGGCTGTGATCTGCCATCCTCTCCAGCTGAGGCGACAGGAAGCCTTGTGCAATCAACGACATCGGACACAGCGCACCCCAGCTGACCAAAGCTGACCAGAGCTGACCAGAGCCTGGTGGATCTTGCACCACAAGAACCGAAGCAGCCCCGGCACCTGCCTGCATGACCTGCAGGTTTTGAGCATTTATCCATGGCAATTTGACAGAAAACTTTCGCATCAGTATGTCCAAGAACAGTCTCGTAGGAACCAAATTGGCAACATCTGGGAGCTCGGCACTGGAGCCATGATGATGAGGGTGTGCCCAATAGGTACCAGGAGAGTGATCCGCGATGATTTTGTAGTCATACCTTAGGTGATCATTCGCGGCTCCGTGCCTAGGATGGGCCATTCGATCAAAGGTCTGCTGCGCTTGTCATGCGAGTCGCACGTAGGACGTACCCGGACCCAGAACTGTGTAAAAGACATCGTCGGCCGGGGCATTGGGCGACACATGAAGGCCTGTGCGTTTTCTGCGTGCGAGTGACAGTGTCTGACACCACAGTGCTGGCACTAGTAGTTGAACTAGCTGAAGGCAGTCATGACCCACTATGGCCTTTTTGGGGTCTCGAGTATGGTCCGGTATGGTTCTGTCTTTCTGGTCCTGGGAAGCCCTGAGGCCAGGGCCGTGAACGTGGAGGTTGGTGGTGTTCGGGAGCTGGTACTTGTCATCTTGGCGCCGTGTTCAACCGAATGTGTGGGCGTGGCGCGGATCTGTCTCTGAGCCTGCCGCTGGCAACCTCGCCCAAGGGATCCTGGCACAGCTCTCTGGAAAACAAGTGAGCTTCTGAGCTCATCGACTTGCTGCATCTTGGGGTGGCCCTATCCCGGTGAAGGCAGGGACATGCCGAGGGCGAGGAACAGATGGTGTGAGTGCGGGAGCATGAGTGAGCGATTGACAAAGAGTGAGAAGGAGTGTGTGTGAAGGAGTGGGAGTGAAGGCGAGTGATAGTGCCAGAAAGTGACGGTGAGTGCGGGGGGAGCTGCGACAGAATGGGGCCGAGAAGGCATGACCTAGCAATAGTCAGAATGAGTGTCATGACTGCGCGTAGGGCCATGCAGCTACGTGCCTGCAGATCGTTCTGCACGGCGATCAAGAGCCTCAACTTCGGCCAGTACGTCGTTGTGTCAACCATTGTCAACTCCCCATTCGCACACCGTGCTTGCGACTAGTTTGTGGTCCTCTCTCCCTATGCACACTTGCATCGAAATAGAGGCCTGTCGCCAGGCTTGATCATGATCGTGGGGCCCGGGATGAAGTCGTTGTATATCCGGGTCACAAAGCCTGCTCTGCGTGGAAGGTCATGGCAGGCCACTATGGATAGGTACGAGCACGGTTTCGTTGGTGGTTTCAACAAGCGGGGGCCTTGCGTGCGCATGCACGTCACGAGACGAAGTGCGATGGCCAGAACATGCGGAAGGCCGCCCTGCATGCCTCTTTGTCCCCCTGCCAACCGTCCCTGTGCTTTGTCTTCTTCTTCCTGCAGGTTCGCTCCTATTCTTACACAAGGACCATCAAGGACCCCCACCTTCCCGGACGCGATGGCCCGCTACACTGTCCAGGTCTGCTCTGCTCGTCTTGGCGACTTTCAACATCAGCAGCCCGGCTCTCTCTCTCTCTCTCTCTATCTTTCTTTTTCTTGGGGGCATGGGGGCAGGCCCCCCAGCTGTTGCCTGCCCCGGTATTCGGGACCCCTCGGTTGACTGCTCTCTCTCTCTCTCTCTCTCTCTCTCTCTCTCTAGTTTTCTCTTTCCAGTCTGTTCTCTATTGTTCTCGTTTTTTTTTTTTTTGGGGGGGGGTCCTTTCTGTCGTTACTCTCATTTCTTCTCACTTGTCGTGTTTCCCTCTTTTTTGTTATTTCTTCTTTTGTTTCTCTTTTTCCACCTTCTTTTCGCTTTGTCGTCTTCCCTCTCTTTTCTTTCTTTCTCCCTTCTCTCTTTCTGTCTCTCTGTCCTTCCCTGTGTCTTTCTTTCTTTCTTTATTTCTTTCGTTCTTTCTTTCTTGGGGCTTGAACTTCTTTTCTCTCTCTCTCTCTCTCTCTCTCTCTCTCTTTCAGCTTCCTGTGTCCCGCTCATAGTTTGCTGTATTTCCAACGCATTGGCATACTGCTCAAGCGGCTGATTGCTGGTAGTGCTGCATTCATGGCCGGCTCCCTGGCATTCCCTTCGCCATCTGCTATTGCATCTGGGGCCCTCGCAGGACCTTACCAGGGACTCTACCGTGCCGCGACACGACTCCGCGACATGCGCGCGCATGCTGTTTGAGAGTGCGATTCTTTCTGCAAGCGCCAGTTGAGGCCTTCTCTGGGCGGATGCGAAGACGATAAGCCGGGGCACCCCAAAACATACCCAAACCCTCGTGTGAGTGCCCGGCTGATGTTGTGCCCCACCACTCGGGCCGGCCTCAGCCTCGCTCCGAGGGGGAGCGGGTGAGGTGAAGGGGTGGGAAGAAGGGTCCGTGGGCTCAGTATTGAATATCGGAGAGAACTCGCAAAATTTTGCAGAGCACTCAGAATCACTTGAAGTGCAATTTTATCGGCGCCTCAGCGTGCAGTTGAGCACACCATTGGAAGAGCGGAGGGCCGGCACCTTATCTTGAAGCACTCCAGGGTGTGGGCAGAAACCAAGCACGGAGGACATGCAGGACCCAAATCTCCGCAGAGCCAAGTTGCCTCTGGAAGAGGAGCACCTCGAGGAGGCAGCCGCACCTCCCGGTGGAAAAGCACTGGCTCAGACAAGTGGCTCATGCCCCCGACTGCGACTAATTTAGACTGCTGACCCGCTTGGATTCGCCTCGGCCAAAGGCTCAAGAACCGCCGCCACCACCTGCAGACTATGCAGACTCGACTCGGACTCGACCCTCGCGGCGAGCGCGGCGCGTGCGAGCGCGCAGTGGCGCGCGCAGGCCCTTCAGAGCATCCTATGAAGAGTCTTACGAGCTGAAACACGGGAAGTCACTGAGACTCACTGAGACCTCTCAGATCCAGGCGGACACGTGGAACACGTGGAACAGCCGCAGCAAGGGTGCCATCGCTTTGCGAACCCTTGGAACCCCTACCTTGGCCCGATGGATCTGCTAGGTGCGCAAACCTAGAAAGACTCTGGAAAAGCACAACGATGTTCTGAAACTGCTTTGCACCAGGTTCAACTGATCAAGGTGCTCTACGACTGCTGTCCTTCTCTTGTCCATGGCTGCCATGTCCTGTCTTCGAACCTCTTGCAAAGCCAGTCCACAGTCACAGGCCTAAGACAAAAAGCAAGGGTACTGCAAGGAGGCGTCTTGTAGTGGTAGCGTCGCCAAGTCAAACCCCGACCCCTGCCTCCGCGCAGCTAAAATGCCATGTGAGAGAGCAGCTGAAGATCTCTCGCCAGCGCGCTGCCAAGTCCTAATTAGTTGCGTCCAGCGCTTCTTTGCAAACGAGTGCACGATTTAGCAATGCTTCCCTCCTGCGATAGGACGGTTCCCGCAGGTGCCACCGCAACGAAGTGCCTGAAAGGCCTCGGACGAAACAACGGATGTGCTACCCACGCGGCATCCTCTGAGGCAGCACTCGGGCAAAGGCTTCTCGAGAAACCGAGATCGAAGTTTCTCCCTTAACGGGGCCGCCAAGGACTCGAAGCTCTTTGCCAGATCCCAGCACCACCTCAGCTCTGATTTTTTATGATCCTGAACCAGGCTAAAAATGGATGGAAGCCATTCGCCCAGGACCCAGACTCCGAGCCAACGAACACCACTGAGGCTTCTTTGGCCTCGTCAATGGCAGACCAGAGATCCTCAGCCGCAACTTGCATGCGAAGGCAGGAAACCACGAATCCAACAAGCCCAAAAAGTGACCCTAGTTTGGGGAACCGTATATGGGGCTCCTGCCCAAACAGATTCTCCCGTCGAGCAGAGGACACAAGCACCGGAGGCCAGTGGAGCCTGAGAGTTAGGCGTCAGCAAATCATCAGCAAGGCAGACGTCTAGCATTTTAGAATCCAGAAAGGCAGACGCACAGCCCGGAAAGATGGCGCCCAACAATCTGAAGGGCTCAAAATCTCAGCCTCCACAGCATCCACCACGGCTGCTGCAGAACCGGCGTCGAGTCCCATGGACAGGACCTTAGACCGAAGAAAAACAAGAGAATACCGGGGACTGTGGGGACTGCGACCATCGGTGCCTAGCTGCAATGACTTGCACGCAGCCTTGCGTTGTTGTTGCTGTGCCTCCCTTCGCCCCTGACAACCAACTTCCTGGGATCCGACCGTGTCCTCGGCGGTGAAAGCCCAGTGTGCTGCAGATCTCGACACGCCTCGCTGGCGCGGATTCTTGCGGTCATTCGCGGCCGACCCTATCACATGTTGCTAAGGAGTCTGCGAGCACTGAGTGCCGCGGTGTCGACCTGTGGATGTATGAACATGGCCCCACCTTTATAAAGGTGGGATGGGCCACGACTTGGCGATACTTTTGGCTGCCGCATGCGCCTCGGCTGCCCTTGGTGCACTCGACCCCAAGGTGGGGCAATGGGCCTCAGCAGTGCCAACGCATGGAAGACTCTCAACCGCTCTAAACCGTAAAAAGGCACTGACAAAGAGAAACATGGAAGGCGCGGCATCACCTCGCAGTCCTGGCGCGCAAGTCTGCGCAACTCTGAACCCCGGGAGGCGTCGAAGGGCAAGCGGCGAGAATGGCAAAAAGCTGACCCTCAGGGCCTTCGTTCGCTGGAGTGAAACTTCCTGGTTGGTCGAGGGCAGGCGACTTCCCCCAGGTGTTCAAGCAGTGGGAACTTTCGAAGACAGGCGCCTTCGACAGCGAGGGCGTTCGCACAAACAGTGCCAGCACCCAGTCGTCGGGCGGCCTCGTCGGGAGGGAGATGACGGTGCTCAAGCCCCTCGCTTGCTTTCAACACGATGTTGGGGTTTATGACAATATTCAGGTGGCCACAGTTGAGGGCACCAATGGGTAAAGGAGAAGTGTGCCGGATCTGGCATCAGAGCCTCTTGAACGCTGCTGGCTTCACTGCTCGACGCATCTGCAAGCACCTTGGGGTAATCATAGCACGCTCGAAACGTGCGCCACAGCATGGAGTGCTGTGTAGTATTACACTTCGCTCGCTCGTTTCAGGATGCTTCAGGCAGATTTGCATATGCAATATGTACGTACGCACAACAAAGTACAATACATCTTCGATTTTCGGTGGAGAAACCCGAGGTCATCTCAATCACTACACCGGACTTGCCTCTCATGAGCCAGGACTTGGATAGACTGAAACACTCGGCTGCTCCTGTGGAATCACTTGGTGTTGAGAGGCAGGGCTAAGGCTCCCCGCGGCCAGTTGGATCCGAGCTTCGGCAAAGAGCGCAGTCAGCTCCTCAACATTGCAGGCGCCCAAAATGTATGTAGATATTGCATTTATATATATATATATATATATATATATATATATATATATATATATGATATATATATATATATATATATATCCATATCCATATCTAGTGGGGTTTACGACTATAGGGTACCTTATTGGGGTTCCTATTCTACCCCATTAGAATGTGGAGCGTGATAGCAGCAGCAGCCCAAAAGGAAAGGCGGCAGCCACCAGCCCGTCCTGTGTGTCATACGCCGATGAGTCCACCTGAACACTCTGGCTTTTGACCTTCTGTTTGAAGGGCCTGTCTCCATGCAGAGGCTCCTGCCGGGGCTGCAATAGCCTCCTTGCCTTAGCAACAGAGATGTTTAAGGTCAAGAAGGCAACTTCAGATGTCTTGGCCGCCCTACATTGCCTTGCCTCTCTGAGCTTCCGGCGAACCGCCCTGAGAGCCGCCGCGAAGCCCGGGGTGTGACGACCTTAAAGGTACAAAGACCTTTCTGCTGACGAACGGAGGCTCCGAGATCAAAGGCCCAGGCCGGAAACGGCCACGCGAGGGCTCTGGAGGGCACCCTCAGAGTCCTCGGAGTCACACCATGTCACAAGGTGGTAGCGCAATGTTTTCCACGGCTCATGGAACTTACAAACTGAAAACAGGTGAACACAAAACAACCCCCCTGGAGTCTCCCTGCCCACACCTTGGAAGTCGTTGCCAAGTGGGAGAGTCGACCGCGGAGGCCCAAGCGAATCGACTCCTCTCGCTCTCACACACCAAATTCGCCCTGAAGCACCTTTTGCCCCCCATCTGTTGCCTTTTCCTTTAATTGGGCTGCCGAACCACTGGAAGAGCTCCTCCTGCTGCCGCAGTTGTTCTGCGGAAGTCGCGATCCACCTCTGGAGCCAGCTGACTCCGGGGGGTCTCTGCTTAGTGACCAGCTGAATTTGCATGGGCTCAGCATGCAAGTCGCACATGGTTTCGCCCCTGCACACTTTTGTTGCATTTGCGGCACGGGTATCTAAGCCGCAGCTCACGGCATTCGTGGAGAAGCAGAAAAATCTTGGCTGCAAGCCTCCCTTAAAGTCACGTAGCAACAGCAACACAAATTTCGGGACGAACGTATCACTGCAAACGGGTGCAACTAACTACTCAGGGCCTCATCAATAATCAAGTGGCACAAGTAGGTTGATGTGAGACATTGCTGGAACCAAACATCCCAACCTTCCCACCACCACACGGGTTGTTCTTGGACAAACTTCGGATTATAGACATACCCGGCCATATTTAACTTTATGCGACCGAAGGCGAGGATGCTCTAAGTCTTTCAGTCTCGTCCACCTCAGGCATTCACGTCGAACTCGCAAGGCTGTCACTTCTGCGAATGCTCTCGTGAATCGTGGATGTTTTGGACTGCTCTCCAGGATGGTATGCGCAGCCCTCAATTGCCCTCCCGCCTCGGCGCTTAATATCGCTTAATCAGCCTTTGCTTCCTCGGTGGTCTCCTCCGCCTCCTCAGCCTTCTCCTCCTCCTCCCTGAGGCCAAGGAGTGTTTACGGAGGAATTGGGGCAATTTGGGCTTCCACGCAGTTCTCGGGCGTTTTACCGTGCCTTATGTGGCAGGGGCTGTTTGAAGGCAAGGGGCCCTCCGCTGATCAGCTTGAAGCCTCCCAGCAGGATAACCAGAGCAGCCACTCCGGCAGCGGGGTGTCCCTTCAGGTACCTGGAAGGGTTTGGCTGCTTGGCTGCTGTGCGCTACCAATCGAGCGGCATGTCGCGGCACGGCAAGGGCAAAGACATGCGGCCAAAGCACGCGAAGGCGGTCTCTGCGAAGGGAGTGACCAGGCGGCCCACAAAGAGCGAGATGCCCATGATGGTTGCACCAATGCCTCCCCCGACTCCCCGCAACTGCTCCACACTGCTAAGGGGCTATTGTACACGTTTGGAATCATCAAACCTCCTGCCACCCCCCACAATTCCCGTATCTGCCCATCCGGCGCAGCCATGGGACCAGTGGAGCGCGCGTAGTTGATGGGCTTGAAGTACTCACCGAAGGACAGCCTGCTTCACACGCACGCAAACGAAGGAGGCACAAAGGAACGTCGCCAGAAGTGCAGCTACTGCGTGCGGCCAAGCTGCTTCTTGTCCTTGGGCTGCAGGGTGTATCCACGCCACTCGTTGCAGGGCGAGGAGATGATGCCTAGGGCGAATCCGGCCACTCTGGGTCCAAGCATAAGGGCCTGGCATGACCCGCATGCTCCGTCGGTGCCATCTGGCATCTTGGAAATCCTCGTCTTGCTTTCCTCCTCTTGCTGCTAGACTACAAGCTGCCCAGATGACGAAGGCGAACACAAAGGCCTGCCGAGAAGTACAGCCTTTCGAGAATTTTCGAGATCTAGGCTTCAGCGCAGAATCGTCCCATGCAAGAGCCCTGCCTCCTGCGTAAAGGTCTGGGGCTTCCACACCCCTGCAAGTGCGACCGCCACGAAGCCACGAGCCCAGCCGTACAGAATGTCGCGCACGACCGTTGGCACCTCGGCACAAGGGAACTCAAGGAAATCTAAGGCTGGCGCTGCCGAATCCGCATTGCCTGCACCCATTCCGTGGTGCTCTGAGGGAGGAGCATATGCCTGGTAAAGAAGGGCCGGCTTGATCTCCCAGCCCATGCTCTTGCGGAAGCGGTAGTTCGTGACCTCACTGCATCGACCGCCACTGCTGGACAGCCTGACAGCCCCTCTAAAACAAGCCCGTGGCGGGCAGCATGGCAGTGCAGAACAGGAATCCGCTGATGGTGCCGCCTCAATACACGAAGAAATTCGACTGCATCTCTGCCACTAAACTTTGGTATCTGGCATGGCACCACCAAATGTCAGCTTCGGCACTCAAGCCAGGGCTGAAGGCAGTGAAGGTCATGGCCATGTTGATGATCTCGAAGACAGGGAACTTCAGCCTTTCAAGCCCCAATCACGTCTTGCTGACTCGGCCGTGCCGCTTGTTTCGCTTCCCTTCGGGGTTGGTGCTCTTTTGGCTCAAGCTTGAAGCGGTCAAGGCGCATGTTGGTGGGGAAAGTCGTCAGGAAGAAGTTGGAGATGAGCTTGAAATTCATCTCCTTGATTGCCTGATACATGCCACCGTGCCACCCGTTACTCCGCCCACTCGCTTCGTGGGCGGACGCAAATGACATACCTGGACTGCCAGGACTTGCCATGCCTGAGAGACCGTCATCCGCTTCACCAGCAGGCGGTTCACCTGCGACAGAGCAGCTGGCAGCCAGACGTCAGTGGATGTCAGTGGACATGCGCGTTAATGTGTGCTCCATTCGGCTGAGAGGCTAGGGGCTCGCAGATGGCAGAGAGAATTGCTGCCACAAATGCCGCCTGCATGTGCAATTGTTGGAGAAACCTCCGATATGCCCGGGAGACGTTGTCAAAAGCCCCGTTCCAAACTGCAACTCGGGCACGGTGGCTCCCTGAGCACCGGCGGCGAACACCTGACCGTCTGGTTTGATCAATTGACTTTCCTCTGGGCCCTAAACCCGAAACCCTAAACCCTGCTGTTACACGCCGAAAGCTGCCCCGAGCCTTGCTGAAGAAATTGGGTGCTGCCGCTGCAGCCGCCGCTGTCGCAACAGAGGAGTGGTCACGGGGGAGGCTCCCGGTGGCCCATGTCCTGCCCGAAAAAGGAAAGCGATTGGAGTGAGCCGAACGCCCCTTCGAAAGCAGACCCCAGACATGACTGACCTCTTAGATACGACATAGTATATATATATATATATGTATGCGTGTATACATGTGTAAATATCATGTAGTAAACATGTGAAAGGTCAATATGTCAATAAAAATGTTCACACATTGTATTGCAACATTGCAATATGTATGTGTGTATATATCTATAATTATATATATAGACATATAAAAAATATATGTATGTATGTATAATATGTGTGTTTTCCTATTTCTAAAGTAGTTGTATGTGATTATCTTCCTTGAAGCGGAGGATCGCGTCAAGGCTGTGGAGCTCTCGTGCTGGACACCAACCGCTGGGCTGGCAAAGCTCCACGACTGGCTGGCACCCCACCTCAAAATGCGCTCTCACATCTGATTCTAGACTCATTGTATACTCATACTATTGCTCCCGTGGATTTGCTTAAGGGACGACAGCATGTTGAAAGCCGCGCGACACAAGGCCGGTCGCCAAGGCGGCCAGGATCGGGGAACGGCGGCGGCTCTGGTTCTGACGGGCCTCTGAAGGGTATTCTGAAAGCCCTAGTCTCCGAGAACTCGAATGCTTTGAATGCAAACGAGTCGCCATTGTTGACCAAGTCTTGGCGGCTCGCGGCTTCTTTTGTGCCCAAGGCTCTAAGCCAAACACATGCGAGCATGCGCATGACCGCATGACCGCTCTAGCAGCCTCCCGCACACTTGCCTGAAACTACTTAAAGCTTAAGGGTCTGGTTCCCTAAACAGTGTGTCAATACTAAGGGCTCCAACGTGAAAAGCAAGAGGGGTTAGATTCATGCGCTTTCCGGAGAAACCTGATGGCATCTTGGACGAAAATCGCGGTAGGCGCAAGCAAAACTGCGCTTGCCGTCATCAAGACTGTCATCATGTTTTTGCTTCTGGTTTCGCGAATGAAACGCTGTCATCAGTTTTGGACGTCTGGGCTCGCAAAAAGCGAAACTGTCACTCGCTTTTGGACGTCTGGGCTCGCGAACTCTCTCACCGTGCTGGCATCAAGTGGTTTATGACCAGGGCTTAGGGCGCAGGGCTTAGGGCCTAGGGCTTAGGGCCTCTCTTTGGAACATGAACCTGCATCCCATGTCTCGCCACACGGCTCCAGGCCTGAGCACAGCTGCGGGAGGCTTCGACAGCTTTCGCAGCATGGCAAATGGCTGCAAATTGGCCCCCGCAAGTCATACCATCTTCGGGTGGCTTTTTGGGAGGGGCTGATCCGAACAGCGGCTACCCGGGCATTCTCAGCAACTCTGCTTTCTTGATTTGGCTTCGTTAGGTGACTAGTACTGTTGCGAACTTATGATGAGCGCGGCCGAAGCTGTGGAGACCAAAGATGCTTTGCCATGTGTCTGCTGCTGTCTGCTCTGCGGCGCATGTCGTTCTCATCCTCAACTCGCACAGTCAGCTCTCGTGCGAAGCACAGAACCGCCAAATCCTAGGCGCAATCGCTGGAGGACCTATGGTGCGGATAGGTTTTGCCTGGCAATGGCATGCATTGCGTCAAGGTCTAGACGCCTCAACAGCACCAGCGCACAAGATGGGTCAAACTAGCGTTGACATGGAAAGGTCACGGCAGTTGAGAAAGTTGAGAAGACGCAAAGAACATCGCTGGTAAGATGCTGAAGCTTTCTGAATGAAATCCTGCCAGCAGTGTACCGCTTATGCAGTCATGCTGGAAGTGCCCCGCACGGGCCGGAAAACTCTGACCTCAAGCAAAAGGCTTGCAGGCAGCAAATTACATCATATTACTCGGTTACGTTACGTATATTCTACCGCCGCTTTTCCAAGCAAGGCAAGACCAGCTGGGGATCGAAGCTGTCCTTGCAAAGCTGGCAGGCTTCTTGCTTAGTGAGATGTCTGAAAGGAGGTGCGCCGCAAACTGTGCCGGGCCTGTGGTTGTAAGCCAAGGGCATCGAAATGGTCCCTCGGCCACCTACTTCTCCTCGTCTGCCTCCTCCTCAGCCTTCTCCTCTTCCCTGAGGCCAAGGTGCCAAGCAGCGTTTACGGGGCAACTTGGGGGCTTCCACGCAGTTCTCGGGCGCTTTACCGTGCCTTATGTGGCAGGGGCTGTTTGCAGGCAAGGGGCCCTCCGCTGATCAGCTTGAAGCCTCCCAGCAGGACAACCAGAGCAGCCACTCCGGCAGCGGGGTGTCCCTTCAGGTACCTGGAAGGGTTTGGCTGCTTGGCTGCTGTGCGCTACCAGTCTAGCGGCATGGCACGGCACGGCAAGGGCAAAGACATGCGGCCAAAGCACGCGAAGGCGGTCTCTGCGAAGGGAGTGACCAGGCGGCCCACAAAGAGCGAGATGCCCATGATGGTTGCACCAATGCCTCCCCCGACTCCCCGCAACTGCTCCACACTGCTAAGGGGCTATTGTACACGTTTGGAATCATCAAACCTCCTGCCACCCCCCACAATTCCCGTATCTGCCCATCCGGCGCAGCCATGGGACCAGTGGAGCGCGCGTAGTTGATGGGCTTGAAGTACTCACCGAAGGACAGCCTGCTTCACACGCACGCAAACGAAGGAGGCACAAAGGAACGTCGCCAGAAGTGCAGCTACTGCGTGCGGCCAAGCTGCTTCTTGTCCTTGGGCTGCAGGGTGTATCCACGCCACTCGTTGCAGGGCGAGGAGATGATGCCTAGGGCGAATCCGGCCACTCTGGGTCCAAGCATAAGGGCCTGGCATGACCCGCATGCTCCGTCGGTGCCATCTGGCATCTTGGAAATCCTCGTCTTGCTTTCCTCCTCTTGCTGCTAGACTACAAGCTGCCCAGATGACGAAGGCGAACACAAAGGCCTGCCGAGAAGTACAGCCTTTCGAGAATTTTCGAGATCTAGGCTTCAGCGCAGAATCGTCCCATGCAAGAGCCCTGCCTCCTGCGTAAAGGTCTGGGGCTTCCACACCCCTGCAAGTGCGACCGCCACGAAGCCACGAGCCCAGCCGTACAGAATGTCGCGCACGACCGTTGGCACCTCGGCACAAGGGAACTCAAGGAAATCTAAGGCTGGCGCTGCCGAATCCGCATTGCCTGCACCCATTCCGTGGTGCTCTGAGGGAGGAGCATATGCCTGGTAAAGAAGGGCCGGCTTGATCTCCCAGCCCATGCTCTTGCGGAAGCGGTAGTTCGTGACCTCACTGCATCGACCGCCACTGCTAGACAGCCTGACAGCCCCTCTAACACAAGCCCATGGCGGGCAGCATGGCAGTGCAGAACAGGAATCCGCTGATGGTGCCGCCTCAATACACGAAGAAATTCGACTGCATCTCTGCCACTAAACTTTGGTATCTGGCATGGCACCACCAAATGTCAGCTTCGGCACTCAAGCCAGGGCTGAAGGCAGTGAAGGTCATGGCCATGTTGATGATCTCGAAGACAGGGAACTTCAGCCTTTCAAGCCCCAATCACGTCTTGCTGACTCGGCCGTGCCGCTTGTTTCGCTTCCCTTCGGGGTTGGTGCTCTTTTGGCTCAAGCTTGAAGCGGTCAAGGCGCATGTTGGTGGGGAAAGTCGTCAGGAAGAAGTTGGAGATTAGCTTGAAATTCATCTCCTTGAGTGCCTGACACATGCCACCGTGCCACCCGTTACTCCGCCCACTCGCTTCGTGCGCGGACGCAAGTGACATACCTTTCTGCCAGGACTTGCCATGCCTGAGAGACCGTCATCCGCTTCACCAGCAGGCGGTTCACCTGCGACAGAGCAGCTAGCAGCCAGACGTCAGTGATGTCAGTGGACATGCGCTTTAATGTGTGCCCCATTCGGCTGAGAGGCTAGGGGCTCGCAGATGGCAGAGAGAATTGCTGCCACAAATGCCGCCTGCACACAATTGTTGGAGAAACCTCCGATATGCCCTAGACTAGAGACGTTGTAACAGGCCCGTTCCAAACTGCAACTCGGGCACGGTGGCTCCCTGAGCACCGGCGGCGAACACCTGCAGGCAAGAAGCCTACGGTTGACTACGTAGGGATTCCAGAGGTTCAGGCAAAGCGGGCATGGCTCAACTTGGCATGTCACGGGTCATGTGGCGTGTGTGCCCAGAAAAAGCAAAAGTTCAAGCCAGAAAGCCTCAGCACGCCATCAAGCTTTCCGCAGGCCTTGCTGAAGAAGTTGGGGGCCGCCGCAGCAGCCGTTGCCACAGCAGACTGATCACGCGACTGCTCACGCAGAGACCCCACCGTCCAAGTCCTGTCGGCTTTCTGGAGGCATCTCCACTAGAAATCCACGATCGTCCGCGTGTCCTGCTGCTAGAAGACCGTGTCAGCGCAGTGGAGCTATCGTGCTGCACGGCGACGGAGGGGCTGGCAAAGCTCTGGTGCAAGCCCGCATTCCACCTCAAAACCCAAGCCAAAGCGAAAAGCGAACAAAGGATTTGCCCCCCTTCCCCTCCCCCTCTCTGCAAAAAGAATCAGGCAAGGTGTCTGCCAAATTGCGCTCAGCCACAGGAGGCAGCAGGCCAAGGCGGCAATGAGCGGAACGGTTGATCGAGTGCGGGTCTGGCGCGCCTGGTCTGCCCCAAGTTCATTCGGTGACAGCCTTAAGAACTTATTGACTAATGCGATCTCATGAAGACAAGGATCCATTCTGAATGGCACGGACGGGAAGCAGACGGCTGTACGAGCACCAGCGCCCAAACTAACTGCGGCCACTAACTGCGGCTTAACAAATATAACCTAGAGAACATGCAAGTGCCAAGCATGCGTTTGCTGCAAGCATCAAGGAAAGCAGCACAAAACAAGACTATGTCGTCTGCTCGTTTTCTATTCGACTCTATTCTCTCAACTGAGCGGTTTACGTGGGCCGTAGCCTAGCGCAGAAAACCAGATCGAAAAATGCAAGGTGTGGCTACATATGTAGCGACAGGTTGCGATAAAGATTCGCTGGGAAAGCTGCACTGAGAGGATTCCTCCGTGCCACAGCATAGTTGCTGCGGCAAAGAGATGTCTGCCAGATTCACTTGGGAGGAGCCGGCCAGGGCGCGCCAGGCCGACATTTACCTGACAGACGGTGTGGCGCGAGTCGACTTCGCAAAAGCTCGCTGTGTCTGTGTTGCGTCCCCGCTGCTTGGTTGCCATGACGATGGCAATGATGATCACCGCCACGGTGGCCATGGCGATGGCCGTGTGTTCCTTAAAGTACCTTAGAGTCGCGGCATGTCGCGGCACTACCAGAACCAGCACTAGGTCCCTAGGTGCTTTGTATGGAATGAAGCTCCCGTGATCGTGCTGCCATCAGCGCCGAGGCGCCCGAAAGCCTCCTCAGCATACGGCGTCACCAGCATGCCGAACATCAGCGCAATGCCCATGATGGAGGAGCCGATTCCTGAACGAGAACGTCCCATCTCTCGCAGAACAGAGTCCGAGGCCCTGCACCCTTCTGCCCGCTCCTGTGGATCGTGCATAGTTGATGGGCTTGAAGTAGATGTTGAACGGCAGCCTCGCACGATGCTCTGTGCAGCAGGGCGCTCGGGCCAACTGAACTGCAACAAAGCACCGGTGCTCTTTGCAGATGAGCGGCTTCTTGTCTGGGGGCTGCAGCGTGTACCCTCGCCACTCGTTGCAAGGGGAGGAGATGAGGCCTGTCACGCTGCCACCGCTGTTCTCGCTAGATCTCGCTGGTCTGTATATATGCGTCACTCTATGTGACTGTGGCGTACTGTGACCAACTACTTACTTGCGATCAAGCTGCACGAGATCCAGATGGTCAGGCCGAAAACCATTGCCTGGCCCCGGGAAATGTTGATCGAGGCACATGAGGTTTGGGCGAATCCAGCGACACATAGACTCACGGACTCCTATCGGACTCCTGGCATCTCCTGGCATCTCCTGGCATCTCCTGGCATCTCCTGGCATCTCCTGGCATCTCCTGGCATCTCCTGGCCTTGTGGGTGAAGGTCGAAGGGGCGATGGTGTCCTGCAGGTAAGTGTTGGCCAGTCCACGAGCCCAGCCATAGATGATGTCGCGAGCCACGGTGGGGACCTTGAAAGGGGCAGAGGGCACAATGCAGGAGCTTCAGCAGCTAAGTCGCTAAGAACAACAGTGACACAAGTCGCTCACTGTTGGTCTGAGGCTTGCACGTAGGCTTGGTACAGGAGCGACGCCTTGATCTCCCAGCCCATGCTCTTGCGGAATCGGTAGTTCGTCACCTCCCGGAACTGTTGAAGATTGTTGAAGTCAACTCAGAAACAGGCCAGCGTCTAGGCTAGACGCGACTAGTGACTGGAACGATGCGTCGGCACTGTGTTCTGCCGTGCCCCGAGCTCCACACGGGGAGCATGATGGTGCAGAACAGCCAGCCGCTGATGAAGCCGCCTGAGGACAGCTGGGATTCCACACTGTCGCAAACCCGGTAGACTCACCCGAGCAGGCTCCAACGAAAAGCACTCAACTCACGCAACCTGTCAGCAGGCGCCGGGCACCGGGCTCAGTCCCGGCGACAGGCTCGTGTACATCATGGCCCTGTTGATCACCTCGAAGACAGGGAACTTCAGCCTCAGAATGCAAGGCCATGAGCTGACACAGCGTGTCCGACTGGGAGTTGCAACTTTGGCACATGTTGGTGGGGAAGGTGGTGAGGAAGAAGTTGGCAATGAGGTTGAAGTTGACCTCGGCGTAGGCCTGCACCGCCACCAAATGACAAGTCGCTGAAAACCAACGGGTCGCGTTCGGTAGGGTTTTTGCACTGCCTGCGCCAGGGTCATTCGCTTCACCAGCAGGCGGTTCACCTGGGACAGTGCAGATCTTTCCTTGTTTTGCAGAGAGAGGGGGGGGGGGCATGTTGCAGCCCAGTGGCAAACGGCTCGCAAATGGCAGACAGGATGGCAGCCACGAGGGCCGCCTGGGCCATGTCATTAAATCGAATGTGACAAGTGCCACTCAATTGCCGGTGCCAGGATGGTGCTAGGGCTTGGCGTCCGAGAGGCCGTGCATCCCTGTGCAGCTGCCGCGAAGACCTCGGGCCCGAACTTGCGACGCAGCACGACGGAGCGAACCGTGTGCGAGAGCACGGGCGAGAGCACGGGCGAGAGCACGTGCGAGAGCACGTGACGTACCCCCAGCCTTGGTGAAGAAGCCACCATCATCCGCGGGCGCATCATCCGCCACCACCAGGGCCAAATCACGCGGCAGCGCGTCCGTCGAGGTCCACGTGTCCCTGACCATGGTGCACAGGGATGTCGCATCTCATATTATCCTTTCGTGGCACATGCTCAGTCCAACTTCAAGTCCGAGTTGCAGGATCATGTAGACGGCGGTGAAAAGCAGCAAGGCCCCGAGGCCATTGGAACGTCGGGCTGCCTCACTTCGCAAAGGCTCTCGACTCAGCGGCCTCACGCACCTCACGCAACCTCACGCAACCTCACGCAACCTCACGCAACCTCACGCAACCTCACGCAACCTCACGCAACCTCTTTTCCAGCTTGTTCCAACTTGGCCGGGATGCCATGATTGTAATCTGTGGACTTCTGGACACTCTCGACGCCGGTTCTGCGGACCAGTAGTGAGCCAAAACGACCGGCGGAATTTGCAGAATGCAAGGGAGCCAATGTGGAGCAATGGTGTCCCTTGCTCTCCCTTCCAGTACAAAGTTCAAGGCACTGGTCGGATCTGTGTCCAGGACACTTGCACCCCGCGGCAGAATCCCACAGAGCGATACGGACGGCAGCTTTTCGCGGAAAAGATCTCAGCGCTTGGTCACGCGCTACCAGAAAACTGCATCACGACCTGGACGGGTGTTGGATTTGGGCACGTTGGACCTTCAACACGGCAAAAGGGAAAGAAGACCACGCAAGCGCATGGCATGATGCTGCAACATGCTGCAGCATGCTGCAACATGCTGAAACTTGGCAAAAGGGTGGCATGATAGAATTTGATAGACCTCAGCACCCAGCATGCAGCTCGGGGTTCATTTACCTTGGCTGAAGGACGCAGGCAATTGAGTCAGTAGCCCGTTTTGTCTCTTTTGACTGGAGCCCATGCGCGAGTCGACTTCGCAAAAGCTCGCTGCGCTGTGTTGCGTCCCCGCTGCTTGGTTGCCATGACGATGGCAATGATGATCACCGCCACGGTGGCCATGGCGATGGCCGTGTGTTCTTTAAAGTACCTTAGAGTCGCGGCATGTCGCGGCACTACCAGAACCAGCACTAGGTCCCTAGGTGCTTTGTATGGAATGAAGCTCCCGTGATCGTGCTGCCATCAGCGCCGAGGCGCCCGAAAGCCTCCTCAGCATACGGCGTCACCAGCATGCCGAACATCAGCGCAATGCCCATGATGGAGGAGCCGATTCCTGAACGAGAACGTCCCATCTCTCGCAGAACAGAGTCCGAGGCCCTGCACCCTTCTGCCCGCTCCTGTGGATCGTGCATAGTTGATGGGCTTGAAGTAGATGTTGAACGGCAGCCTCGCACGATGCTCTGTGCAGCAGGGCGCTCGGGCCAACTGAACTGCAACAAAGCACCGGTGCTCTTTGCAGATGAGCGGCTTCTTGTCTGGGGGCTGCAGCGTGTACCCTCGCCACTCGTTGCAAGGGGAGGAGATGAGGCCTGTCACGCTGCCACCGCTGTTCTCGCTAGATCTCGCTGGTCTGTATATATGCGTCACTCTATGTGACTGTGGCGTACTGTGACCAACTACTTACTTGCGATCAAGCTGCACGAGATCCAGATGGTCAGGCCGAAAACCATTGCCTGGCCCCGGGAAATGTTGATCGAGGCACATGAGGTTTGGGCGAATCCAGCGACACATAGACTCACGGACTCCTATCGGACTCCTGGCATCTCCTGGCATCTCCTGGCATCTCCTGGCATCTCCTGGCATCTCCTGGCATCTCCTGGCATCTCCTGGCCTTGTGGGTGAAGGTCGAAGGGGCGATGGTGTCCTGCAGGTAAGTGTTGGCCAGTCCACGAGCCCAGCCATAGATGATGTCGCGAGCCACGGTGGGGACCTTGAAAGGGGCAGAGGGCACAATGCAGGAGCTTCAGCAGCTAAGTCGCTAAGAACAACAGTGACACAAGTCGCTCACTGTTGGTCTGAGGCTTGCACGTAGGCTTGGTACAGGAGCGACGCCTTGATCTCCCAGCCCATGCTCTTGCGGAATCGGTAGTTCGTCACCTCCCGGAACTGTTGAAGATTGTTGAAGTCAACTCAGAAACAGGCCAGCGTCTAGGCTAGACGCGACTAGTGACTGGAACGATGCGTCGGCACTGTGTTCCGCCGTGCCCCGAGCTCCACACGGGGAGCATGATGGTGCAGAACAGCCAGCCGCTGATGAAGCCGCCTCAGAAAAGTGAGGGCTGTGAATACAAGCCGCAGCAGTAGGAAAACATACAAGCTTGAATCAGATCCGAAAAGGACCGCATCTGGCTTAAGCGGAAAGCGACTGAAAAAGTAAGCGCTGAAATGGCACGTGCCCTCACCACCCACAACCGTCAAAAAAAATTTAGTCTTGTGGTCAGGAGGTCATGGCCAAAGGCTCTCTCTGAGTACCAGCAGCAGCATCAACAGGCACCCCTTTGCAACGCGACTGAAATTCCGGGAAAAAAGTTAAATCACCTGGTTCTAGGTCCCAACCGCAGGATCGAGAGCTCCATCTCAGCCCCCGGAAGGTTTCAGCTTGAAATCCCAAGGCCCTCTGCCTCTTCGCAACGCGCCGGAGTTTTCGGAAGCTATTTGGGCATGTTCACAAACGGTGAGACTCCCCCCCCCCCCCAAAGACCCAACAAAAAACAAAAACTACTCTGCGGCTATTCCTCTACAAGCCTCTGTACTATCCCCCTCGGTACGGATACTGCCGAGGCCGCTCTTTGCCGGCATGGCGGCTTTCAGCGAATCAGGCAAGAATGTGCAGCTCATGTGTTGCAGATTTTAAAGTTCCACGGCGTCGGGGACTTTCCTGCTAGGGCCTTCTGTAGCCTTTTGTTCGTGGCACCGCGATATCCAACTTCGGGAGGGAAGCTGCTTTTCCACTCGGGACTTATTGGCGGCCTGCTTGAATCTGTGCTTTCTCGTGGGGCCCTCGCACAGGGGCGGCTTGATTTTGGGTGATTCGTGCCCTCGCAGTTTTCGACCACCGGCTTCTTGACATTCAGCCTGCGGTTTCCGATCCGGACCATGCCCTAGCTGTAGCCCAACTAGGGGGTTGGTGGGCTTGATTCAGTGCCCGGCTTTTTGATTGACGGTCAGCACTCAACTCACGCAACCTGTCAGCAGGCGCCGGGCACCGGGCTCAGTCCCGGCGACAGGCTCGTGTACATCATGGCCCTGTTGATCACCTCGAAGACAGGGAACTTCAGCCTCAGAATGCAAGGCCATGAGCTGACACAGCGTGTCCGACTGGGAGTTGCAACTTTGTCACATGTTGGTGGGGAAGGTGGTGAGGAAGAAGTTTGCAATGAGGTTGAAGTTGACCTCGGCGTAGGCCTGCACCGCCACCAAATGACAAGTCGCTGAAAACCAACGGGTCGCGTTCGGTAGGGTTTTTGCACTGCCTGCGCCAGGGTCATTCGCTTCACCAGCAGGCGGTTCACCTGGGACAGTGCAGATCTTTCCTTGTTTTGCAGAGAGAGGGGGGGGGGGGCATGTTGCAGCCCAGTGGCAAACGGCTCGCAAATGGCAGACAGGATGGCAGCCACGAGGGCCGCCTGGGCCATGTCATTAAATCGAATGTGACAAGTGCCACTCAATTGCCGGTGCCAGAATGGTGCTAGGGCTTGGCGTCCGAGAGGCCGTGCATCCCTGTGCAGCTGCCGCGAAGACCTCGGGCCCGAACTTGCGACGCAGCACGACGGAGCGAACCGTGTGCGAGAGCACGGGCGAGAGCACGGGCGAGAGCACGGGCGAGAGCACGGGCGAGAGCACGGGCGAGAGCACGTGCGAGAGCACATTACGTACCCCCAGCCTTGGTGAAGAAGCCACCATCATCCGCGGCCGCATCATCCGCCACCACCAGGGCCAAATCACGCGGCAGCGCGTCCGTCGAGGTCCACGTGTCCCTGACCATGGTGCACAGGGATGTCGCATCTCATATTATCCTTTCGTGGCACATGCTCAGTCCAACTTCAAGTCCGAGTTGCAGGATCATGTAGACGGCGGTGAAAAGCAGCAAGGCCCCGAGGCCATTGGAACGTCGGGCTGCCTCACTTCGCAAAGGCTCTCGACTCAGCGGCCTCACGCACCTCACGCAACCTCACGCAACCTCACGCAACCTCTTTTCCAGCTTGTTCCAACTTGGCCGGGATGCCATGATTGTAATCTGTGGACTTCTGGACACTCTCGACGCCGGTTCTGCGGACCAGCAGTGAGCCAAAACGACCGGCGGAATTTGCAGAATGCAAGGGAGCCAATGTGGAGCAATGGTGTCCCTTGCTCTCCCTTCCAGTACAAAGTTCAAGGCACTGGTCGGATCTGTGTCCAGGACGCTTGCACCCCGCGGCAGAATCCCACAGAGCGATACGGACGGCAGCTTTTCGCGGAAAAGAGCTCAGCGCTTGGTCACGCGCTACCAGAAAACTGCATCACGACCTGGACGGGCGTTGGATTTGGGCACGTTGGACCTTCAACACGGCAAAAGGGAAAGACCACGCAAGCGCATGGCATGATGCTGCAACATGCTGCAGCATGCTGCAACATGCTGAAACTTGGCAAAAGGGTGGCATGATAGAATTTGATAGACCTCAGCACCCAGCATGTAGCTCGGGGTTCATTTACCTTGGCTGAAGGACGCAGGCAATTGAGTCAGCAGCCCGTTTTGACTCTTTTGACTGGAGCCCATGCGCGAGTCGACTTCGCAAAAGCTCGCTGCGCTGTGTTGCGTCCCCGCTGCTTGGTTGCCATGACGATGGCAATGATGATCACCGCCACGGTGCCCATGGCGATGGCCGTGTGTTCCTTAAAGTACCTTAGAGTCGAGGCATGTCGCGGCACTACCAGAACCAGCACTAGGTCCCTAGGTGCTTTGTATGGAATGAAGCTCCCGTGATCGTGCTGCCATCAGCGCCGAGGCGCCCGAAAGCCTCCTCAGCATACGGCGTCACCAGCATGCCGAACATCAGCGCAATGCCCATGATGGAGGAGCCGATTCCTGAACGAGAACGTCCCATCTCTCGCAGAACAGAGTCCGAGGCCCTGCACCCTTCTGCCCGCTCCTGTGGATCGTGCATAGTTGATGGGCTTGAAGTAGATGTTGAACGGCAGCCTCGCACGATGCTCTGTGCAGCAGGGCGCTCGGGCCAACTGAACTGCAACAAAGCACCGGTGCTCTTTGCAGATGAGCGGCTTCTTGTCTGGGGGCTGCAGCGTGTACCCTCGCCACTCGTTGCAAGGGGAGGAGATGAGGCCTGTCACGCTGCCACCGCTGTTCTCGCTAGATCTCGCTGGTCTGTATATATGCGTCACTCTATGTGACTGTGGCGTACTGTGACCAACTACTTACTTGCGATCAAGCTGCACGAGATCCAGATGGTCAGGCCGAAAACCATTGCCTGGCCCCGGGAAATGTTGATCGAGGCACATGAGGTTTGGGCGAATCCAGCGACACATAGACTCACGGACTCCTATCGGACTCCTGGCATCTCCTGGCATCTCCTGGCATCTCCTGGCATCTCCTGGCATCTCCTGGCATCTCCTGGCATCTCCTGGCCTTGTGGGTGAAGGTCGAAGGGGCGATGGTGTCCTGCAGGTAAGTGTTGGCCAGTCCACGAGCCCAGCCATAGATGATGTCGCGAGCCACGGTGGGGACCTTGAAAGGGGCAGAGGGCACAATGCAGGAGCTTCAGCAGCTAAGTCGCTAAGAACAACAGTGACACAAGTCGCTCACTGTTGGTCTGAGGCTTGCACGTAGGCTTGGTACAGGAGCGACGCCTTGATCTCCCAGCCCATGCTCTTGCGGAATCGGTAGTTCGTCACCTCCCGGAACTGTTGAAGATTGTTGAAGTCAACTCAGAAACAGACCAGCGTCTAGGCTAGACGCGACTAGTGACTGGAACGATGCGTCGGCACTGTGTTCTGCCGTGCCCCGAGCTCCACACGGGGAGCATGATGGTGCAGAACAGCCAGCCGCTGATGAAGCCGCCTGAGGACAGCTGGGATTCCACACTGTCGCAAACCCGGTAGACTCACCCGAGCAGGCTCCAACGAAAAGCACTCAACTCACGCAACCTGTCAGCAGGCGCCGGGCACCGGGCTCAGTCCCGGCGACAGGCTCGTGTACATCATGGCCCTGTTGATCACCTCGAAGACAGGGAACTTCAGCCTCAGAATGCAAGGCCATGAGCTGACACAGCGTGTCCGACTGGGAGTTGCAACTTTGGCACATGTTGGTGGGGAAGGTGGTGAGGAAGAAGTTGGCAATGAGGTTGAAGTTGACCTCGGCGTAGGCCTGCACCGCCACCAAATGACAAGTCGCTGAAAACCAACGGGTCGCGTTCGGTAGGGTTTTTGCACTGCCTGCGCCAGGGTCATTCGCTTCACCAGCAGGCGGTTCACCTGGGACAGTGCAGATCTTTCCTTGTTTTGCAGAGAGAGGGGGGGGGGGCATGTTGCAGCCCAGTGGCAAACGGCTCGCAAATGGCAGACAGGATGGCAGCCACGAGGGCCGCCTGGGCCATGTCATTAAATCGAATGTGACAAGTGCCACTCAATTGCCGGTGCCAGGATGGTGCTAGGGCTTGGCGTCCGAGAGGCCGTGCATCCCTGTGCAGCTGCCGCGAAGACCTCGGGCCCGAACTTGCGACGCAGCACGACGGAGCGAACCGTGTGCGAGAGCACGGGCGAGAGCACGGGCGAGAGCACGTGCGAGAGCACATGACGTACCCCCAGCCTTGGTGAAGAAGCCACCATCATCCGCGGGCGCATCATCCGCCACCACCAGGGCCAAATCACGCGGCAGCGCGTCCGTCGAGGTCCACGTGTCCCTGACCATGGTGCACAGGGATGTCGAATCTCATATTATCCTTTCGTGGCACATGCTCAGTCCAACTTCAAGTCCGAGTTGCAGGATCATGTAGACGGCGGTGAAAAGCAGCAAGGCCCCGAGGCCATTGGAACGTCGGGCTGCCTGCATTGTCAAAAGAGTCTCACCCACCACATGCCGAATAACATGCATAGCATACCCAAACCATCTTGGCCGCCCACCATGGCTCCGCAAAGGCGCGTGGTGGAATCTCTGGACAACTGGCTTGAACCCCACAAACTGAAAGCCTTATACTCAAAGGGCGCCCATGCCATGCAACCGAAGGGAGCTCTCCGGGCTGTTGCTATGTTTTGTCCGCTCTGCCTGCTGACTCTGCAGAGTCACTGTAGAGATGCGTTAACGTACGCACGGCTGTGCGACCAGCCAAGCACCAAAGTCAGGCGGAGCCAAAAGTCTTGCTGTATCATACTCTTAGACGGGCGTTGCCCATTCAAAGGCCAGTTTTCTTTGATGCCCAGAAGGAGCTATGAATCCCTAGTGGGTGACACTTCCGAGCTGTGCTCAGATCCCAGGCTTGCGATAAATAAAGACTGGCCTGCAACGCGAAGACAAGTCGGGAAAGGACAAGGCAGCTCGGCACACTGACACGATCATATCAATACAAGTGATGGTTAGAAAATGTTCATTTCTTGCTTCCAAGGCTCGCATTTCCCGAGCCGACTGTCCGGTATAACACCTGGCATACACCCTCAGTACCCCTCAGTCAACTTTCAAACCGCTGCTTTGACACATGTGTCTCGAATATCGAGCAAGGTACCTGTCGAACAAGCTGCAGACCATGAGGTGTATCGAGTGGTCTCCCGATCGAAGCAATGCGTGTTCCCGGCTGCGTCCTGTAGCCGCACTGTTTAGCTTGTTCAACTTGCTTGTCTCCTGTTTGGCTTGGCTAGCTGTTGCTTAGCTCATGTGTGGCATGTGGCACTGGCGGGGCCGGGCATGTGCAGTCTGACGATCGGCTCATTGGGGGAAGGGACCTCCCCAAGCCAGCGGTCACCCGCGCCACGTGGGAATCCTCCAAAGCCTCGCCGCTGACAAGGATGGTGCTCGCCTCCGGTGCCCCGAAGATGCAACAATCAATTCACGAGATTTCAGTTCAGGCATGGCCGGGCATGGCCAGGCGTCCTGATGCCAGTCATTCTGTGAGTCCAGGAGGTTGCTGTTGTAGAGCAAGACTCGATTCTGAACCTGGCGTCAAGCACTCCTTGCCCTCGGAGCCCCGACCCTTCTAGCAGCTTCAACACAGAATGGCGCAGCCCGATTCCGACAACCGAAAACCGCAACGAAGAGCTCAGGCTCCCCCGGCTCCCCACGGTTCAGCCACGGTTCAGCCTCTGTGTCCAGCCGCTCGACAGCCGCCGCTGCGGCCTCATGGAGCGCTGCGCAGCTCTCGATGCCGCAGGCAAGGCCTCAGACTTTCGCTCTCTTCCTCTTCCTCTTCCTCTTCTTCTTCCTCTTCTTCTTCCTCTTCTTCTTCCTCTTCTGTTGTTCTCTTCGTGTCTTTTTAGACTTTTTTTGACTCAACTGCTCTCCCCACCCCAAGTCTCCTGTACTCCTCGCGGAGAGTTTCCCTGGAAAAATCTGCCCGCAGGATGCCCACCCCAGAAGAATCCCAAAATGTCCAGCCCATTTATCCCAACACCATACCCACTGAGCATTTCTGGAGTATCAACTAACTAGGCTTAGGGTGGGGATCGATTCAACGCATCTCGCGTTCCGCAACATCATGCAACAGACAGCCTCCAACTATGACAACAGTCAGACCCCTAACCTGCGCGACAACATGCCACGCCACAACTTCCATGGTTAGACCGACAACATCTCAACAACCCTTTAAACAGCGAATACCGACCCACAGGGAACCTTGGGAGCTCTTGACTTTGGCTTTGCCGACCTCGTGGCACGAGAAGCGCCCAGGCTACCGCCACGCGCGCGACGCCGCTGCTCAGGTGCAGGAGCCTCCGTGGCACCATGATCGGTCGCAGGAAGCTAGGAAATGGCACAGATGCGCATGTCGGTCTTTTTGCAAGCACATGTCTTGCGGCAGGCATCGGGTTTCAACTCAAGAGACTTGATGCTCTTCTGCATCGAACACATGCCACCAACGCCGTGTGAGAATCGCAAAAGTAGGGCCGCCCAACATACAGACTCAAGGACCTCCAAGGGCTCAACAATTGAATCTCAAGCTTGAGAGACGTTCGCAGCTCGCCGCCAAGGAATAAGCATGTGCATAGCACTGCACGCAGCAATGCTGGCGCAGCGGTCTGCCTCCATTCTAAGAACCGGCCATTCAGGCGGCACGCAGCTGCTGCGCAAACACCATTGCGTTCGATCTCCAAAGAAGCCACGACAGTCAGCGCCATTACTTCAGACAAATCTGCTCCTGACTTGCCATGTCCAGTTTTCGTGATGCCTTGCGACGCATCCACGTCGTTGACAGAACAGCCCCAACTCCTCCTCGGCCCAACCAATCTTCATAAGCCTGAAGATCCCTGCTGTGTTTGGAGGCCTGGGTCTGGCGCAAGCTGCGCCATGCCGTTCACTTCTTGCTCAGACCTGTAAGCACTTGGAAGGACCACATGATCTTGATGGAAATGCGGCCACCGGCCTCGGCTGGCATGATGGAACATGTTGCTTCCGGCTGATGGCTGATTTCCACACAAGCTTCACCAGCTGTGAAAACCTGTCAAAGTTCCTGCCTTTGCTACCAGTGGCTGCTCCCACGATGCGGCTTTGTTAGGACCTGATGGTTCTGCTTATGTTGCACGACTGACGTTATTCTTTAGGGAAATCCACGGTTCGAGACACGCAGCGTCAAGTTTCGTTGATTCAATTCCTCATACATCCATGCCACCAAGATGCGCTGTGTAGAAGCGTGGATATGGATTGTCTGTCCTTAGGATAAACATGTCCGAGTGTGGTCCCAAAGGCATGTTCGGGCTGCCTTCTCCTACTATTCTCATCTGTTCCCGGCCGAGCTGCCATTTCGAAGGACACGGTCTGTCTTGTTTCCTTCCGGAGATGCATGTCCGGTTGAAGTACAAAGACTTAGGGTTCAGGTCCCTGCCGGGGGAGGGGGAAGGGGTGGGTTGGTTTTCGGCAGGTGCTTCTGAAAGAAGCGGGGGCCGGCACGGAGCTTCTGCTCATTTGCGAACCGATGAGAAGATGAGAACTAAGAACCCTGGCGCCAACGTTGTTCATGTTGTTTTGGGTTAGCCGGTTAGCTCTGAGGGGGGGCCTCGGCATGCTGACACAAGAGATCAAGCCCCTAACACGACAGAGCAGTCACCATGTCAGCACTTTTGAACTCGTGAAGACAAACTCCATAAAAACGAGTTATGAGGATCTCGAACCCGACATGCCCGTTCTCTGCAACTGTTGGCAGGAATGACGCGAAACAACGCCACATGGATGCTACAGCTGAACGGCGTTCTTTTCTTTTCTCAACCATGAACTGGTGTACACTATAAACCTCTAAAGAATATGCCTTCCGCGGAACGTATTCCGCATTCCTTCCACGAGCCTTCGGGACCCGACTGCTACAACCACTTGTACCTGTCGAAAGGGAGGCTGCTGAAAAAGCCAACCCCGAAGAGAATTACAAGTCCAAAATACGGTTTAGGGCCTAAGTTTAGGCTTTAGGCTGTAGGGTTTAGGGCCCACCACACCAAACGTTACGCACCCGTCTTCGCACAGCAACACCACACGGCCTGAGCTCGCACATGCAGTGGTCCGCGAAAGACTGCGCAGAGTAGATAGGCTTCCTTTGCATCCAACATCCAACTGTCAGATGACGAGATGAAGCCCACTAGAGCCCAAAGCTATGAGATGCCTACCAGTCAGCCCATGTCAACATTCAACAGGCCGTAATGAGTTCATCCCTGTTCATTCTCTAGAGAAAAGAGGAGACTGCTCTTGCCAAGGGGCAGATGGTCACAGTCCGGACCAGTTGGTCGAGCACTTGCGACTAGTTCCTGTGTCTGCAGCATGGCCACCACGGTAGGCTTGAACATGAATCCGAAACGCGGAAAGGTTGACGAAGCGGCCAGCAGATGCGACTGCCCTTCACTGACCTGCACGGTCTCTCCCTCAAAGCCTTGTGCAAAAATGTATCCAGAACTCCAGCTGCTTTGTGGTTCAGCGTCTTTGCACATCATGCCGACCGCGTGGAAACCTTCACCATGGCTGCCGTACTTGGACGGGACACAGAACTGACCAGTCGCCACACTGAGCCGTTGGCTTCTCATCTCTGCTGTTACCCGACTGTCCCAGACCCCGTCCGACCAAACACGTCCACAAAGAAAGGACGTGCAACAACCCGAATCCAGTGAGAGGAGGCTGCCAGCCCGGTGGCAGCCACCAACGAAGGAAGCAGACATTATGGGATTTTGGCCGAATTCATCGCACGAATCATCATTCACCATTTCTATGACAAAGCCTGACATGTGCACTCGGTTCGCATCATTGAAAGGCGCCTTGCACCAATATCGCCGTGCCAAAAACGGCAGCGTTGTGAGCATGAGATCTGACAAGGACACTTGGAAGGGAAACAGGCTGCTGCGCGCGTCCACGTCCTCATCAGCCCAGGGAAATTCTTCGAGGAGGAAGAGTTGGCTCAGAGACACTCGTCCTAACACCTGGTACATGTCCTGCCGGACTAAGCCGGCCTGGAAAAAGAGAACTTCCGCAGCGACGCTCTCTCGCATGAGGTCGAGCCACATGTTCACAGCCCTGGTCTCCATGTCTCGAACGGAACTGGTGTCATACAGGCCTTCATAGGTTACGTACAGGGGCCGCGAGTTGGCTTCATCTGCTTTGGCCACATATGTTTCGAACAAGTTCTGAGCCTTTGCTAGCCACGATCCAGACGCCTGCCTGGCGCAGGATCCTGCCACCACGGGCACAACGGACAAGCTACCAGCAACCCCCTCCTCTGAGAAGTCAAACTCCAACCGGGCGACAACGCGTGCGTCTGCACCCGATTTCACCAGAAATGTTGTTCCGTTGTCGCGGCGCTTCAGCTTGGCGAAGGAGATGTAGTGATCATGGCCACCTATAATGGCGTCCAAGTGAAGCCCTGCATGCTCAACCGCTCGGAACAAGTTTAGGTCATTTCCGGTTCTCGTGTGCGTCATGGCAACACGCAAGCCGCAGCCCATTCGTTCCGTCTCCCAAGTGCGAAGAATTTGGACCGCAGCTGGTATGTCTCTGATAAAGCCATCGACTTGCTTGCCGGCCCAGCTCATCTTGTCGACATCTGTGGTGCCCAGCACACAGATCTTGATGCCGTTCTGCGCAAGGATAGCCCAGCCTTGCCCCCACGAGCTGCCAGGGATCTGGTGCAGATGCCTCCAAAGGCTCGCGTTATAGGCACCACTGCTGGCCTCCACTTGCCAGGAGTCCAACATCGGCTGCTGGATCTCCTTCCCCGCCTTCTCTCGCAGGTTCGAGTTCAGATAATGAAAGGCCGACATCGCCATCTGCTGCCTTAAGTTCGTTAGCTTGAAATCGATGTCATGGTTCCCAATGTTTGCCAAATCCACCCCCATCAAGTTCATCATCTCCACAAGCTGCGAGCCCTTGAAGTGCTCTGCTAGGTAGGACGGAGCGATAAAGTCGCCCGCAAACATTCCCACGGCGATCTCTCCCCGCTGCACTGCCTCATCTTTCAGCCACCTATACGTTGCCCCAAAGTCAACGAGACCCCCGTACGTCAGCTCGCCCGACGCCTTGAGATCGGTTTCCCGGGCCACGCAGGGTCCAGCCACAACAGTCACGCCCTGGCCATCATGAGCATGCTTCAGAGACAGCTTCTTTGTTTCAGGGACTTTCGCAGGAAAGCAGGACTCCCAGAAAGGACCCGATCCACATGAACTCAGATCACTTCCACAGGCTGCCCCATCGCACGCCGCCGCGATGTCATCCAGATACTCGACTCCAGCTTCCAGATAGTAGTAGGGAAGGTCGCTCGTCAGCGGAACAAGCTTGTAGACGTCACTTAGAGAAACGATCGTGACTCGCTGCACAGCGAGGATGCACACGTCCAGAAAGGAAGGCACAAGCCAAAGGTAGCCAGCCATGGGGCGCATGACAGTCATGAGATTCAATGTTTGAGGACCTGTCTGACTGGGTCGCAGTGTCGCTCTGCAGGTTTTGTGATAAGGGGGCACGTCATCGGATTGGATTCGGGTCAAGGGCTAGGGGTGTGCTGCGTTCAATTCACGCTTGATGGCTCGAAGGAATCACTTGCCCAACCCCGTCGCAGTACACGATCACTGAACCTGGAAACATCCGAAGGCATCACTGGCCCCTGCATGGCCCAAAAGCCTTCAAGAGGCGCTTCTTTCTCGGAGAAAAAACCCTAGCATAAATGGTACATGATATTTCACGAGCACACTACCCTACAGCGATTTCCAACACCCCCAAACTTCCCAAAACTCACACACCGAAAGACAAGACTAAAACTGAAAACCTCGTGCTCAACTTGCGCCTCTCGCCCGGCTCGGGGCTGAGGCAGGCGATCAGAGCTGCCGTTGCTGGAAATGTCAGTTCCCTGGACAGAAGAAGGGCAAAGATCTTTAAGAGGGTCGCGGGAGGGGCGGGGGGGGTGGATCAACATCATGGGCACCCAAACTGCTTTCGCTAACCCCAATGTTTATCATGTTTACCAGCTGTTCTGAAATGGATCTGCCATGCCTCACCGACGTAGCGCATGGCCGCGGGGGTGGTGCGATGGAAGACGACGCGGGCGAGCTGCCACATTGAACTGAATGCGTTGGTTTTCTTATGTTGGCGTTTGCAAGGCGCAAGAAGCGCAAAGCTTCTCACTGGCCTGCAAGCCGCGCACCAATCGGTGTAGACCTGCAGTGGGACCTGAGATCCGGCCTTGGGGCCCTAGCCTGGATTCTGTGAGCTTCTGCGTGGACTCACTGAGCCTCCTGCATTTTGCACCAATCTCCCAGTGCATTGCAAACAACGGCCCTGGGCTGCGTGCGAACACTGTACAACCTCGGTTCGGTGTCATGTACCGCAAGGTGAGCCATGATCCGACGGAAGAAATCCCATGCAAACAAGCTGCGTCGCTGAGCACGAAATGAGTCCTTACTGTTACAAAGGTTGCGCATGAAATTTGACAAGCCGGCAATGAGCTCTGGATGCATTTGGCAGTCCCAGACTTGGATCCGCTCTGCTTACATTACTTGCAGATTTACGATTGGATTGCAACGGAGGCGGGGTCCCCTGCACTTTGTTTTGTGTACATCGGCTGCTTGTTCGGTGATGTTGACATTGTATACCAGGTCCCATGCTGATTCCTTTGGGCGATTCAAGATCGCCGACCTGCACTGTGAGGCGTGTAGCACTTCCGAACGGGTGCTGCGGGCAGCTGTCAAGCTTTCATTCAAGGAGTAACATCTGCCCCCGACCAGATGGAGAGACACAGCTGACTTAGTCAGCTAGGGTTCAAGACATGTCAAGAGCAATGGTTTTGGCCAGGTTGCATTGCTGCAAAGTCAGTGTCGGCAGCGTTGCCACCAGCGGTCCAAGCCTGCAATGTGGCGAAGGCTCGATGTGCCACCGAACAGAATTCGAAACAGTGTGCTGCCAATGTGCCTGTGCTGGCATCGTCATTGTGGCATCTGGCGATGGATCGGCAGGACGAGGCGTTTGTTGCCGCCTATCAGCCGCAGGCAAACAACAACAGTAGCGAAACGAGTCACTGATATGACATATGTTCTAAGGTCCTAGAAATACCTCTAGACACCATTGCTCTTCGTCTCGCTTGACTATTGCCAGATTCACCACCTCTCCTATGGGCTGCATGCCACTACGAAAGACAGCGTGGTCCCAACAACGTCAAATCATATGGTTCGCGTGAAATGCTGCCATCCTGCTGTGGAGTTGGGCAGAATGCACATGGATGCACAAGCTGTGCCTACATCCCGGTGAATGTGCTCCAAAACTCAGTTTATACACCCACGTGCCGTCCAACAGAGAGACACGGGCAGGCAGGCAGAAACACTGCAGAGGACTAAGGGCAAAAGGGACTGCAGTACAGCTCCTGAACCACGTCTATCCTTGTCAGCTCGCTTACCTCGCCAGGTGTTCGGCGTGCAGCTGCTGTAGAAAGCTGTTCGCCTGCACAATGAAAAGAGAGAAACACTCGAGTCAATGTGAGTGCTAGGCTATGCTAGGCTGATCACTAAGCCCAGTGGGCGTCTTCAACTCCCAAAGCCACGCCTGCGAGTAATGGCCATTTGCCAATTGACGCGCCGCTGTTGGGCTGCCAATTCGAAGGCGTTTGTGGAGTCGAAGGCAGAGCCTTTGAAGGCGACGGGTCTGATCTCCCATCCGACCCCATCCTACATGCCTTCACCGAATGTTCGCCTCTCTTCTTCTAGGTCTTTGTTGTGTTCTTGTGCTTGTTTCTGCCGATCTCAGTTTTCCCTGCCAGGATGAACATGACACCAAGGGCGCTGCTGCTCTTCATCCATCGAACGCTTCGGGGCACAGGGAGTTGGAATCCTTGGTTCGATCAAGCGACGTTTACGTTCGTGGAGCTCATTTCCCAATCTCCTAATACACAAGTGACACAGACGCCGATCACTTCGGCATCTTTCGATCAGAGTGTCTGAAGATGGTGAAATTGTGGACGCATTGGAGTCACCACCGCAGCCGCTCGCATGTAGCGCTACATGCATCAGGAATCACACATACCGGACATCAGGTCATACCAAGGAAATGCCAGACACGTGTGCCCTAGCCATCCCTAGCTACTCACACGTCTCTGCGGACCAGACTAGCCATACAGTACCGTGAGAGGGGGTCACCACCTAGCTTGTCTGTGTGTGTGTCCGCTGTCGACCATTCTCGGCTTGAATTGCAACTGGCAGCAGGAACGCCATGACATGCCAGACAGCATCCGACCCTGCCAAGGGACGAGTTGCATGACCACTGTCAGGGGCGGATCGTGAGAGGACACATGAGGACACTGTGACATGTACACAGGCTCACCAGGTGCTTGCTGTTGATGTTTAACTTCCTTGGTTAAAGAAAGGAGACGATCTTGGAGGATTATCCCGTGCTCTCAAGTCTTGCTTGTGTGGGCAACAGCTTGCACATGCTTCGCATATAGCTCTCGCGGTAACTTCCCTGCTGCGCTTCCGTTCATAATCCACACGCTCTGAGTTTTTGACGGCGGCGCATCACCGTCATTCTCCGAGAAGGGGCAACCATACAAACCACGGAGAATTTGGCACGCAGCCTTGCGCAGACGTACACTGCCATTAAGGGCTTGGCGCCAAAGCATCTACAAGCAGTCCCACTTGAAAAAACAGCGTGGCTCAAAAAACAACTTCTGCAGCTCGGCAAATTCCTTGAGTTGCTTGGACTGAAATAAGTTCCCTGTCCTTCCGAAAGTGTACGGGTTAAGGGAAGTCTACCTGCCCGTAGACTTTCCTGCGGAGCTCATGGCCGCGGATGCTTTGTGAGAGAACTAGCAACAACCCCTTTTGGGATGGCCAGCAACAGTTACGTGCCTTCGATCCCCAAAGATACCTCCCCTGTTCAGGAGCACTTGATCGTGACGGCAGCTTGATTGCATATATTGCAGTGCACAGCTTCACTCATGCATGCGAAAAGTGCGTGTCTGGGAACAACCTGTTATACATTTTGGCACGTCTGCCTTGCAATCCTTGGTCTTCGTGCATGTCACGCGCAAACACAATATCTCCGGCACCTTCAATGATTACTTTACGGTAATTCCTTGTTGTGAGAGCATATACCAACAACACTTTGTTGCTACCGCCCCCACCGTGTTTGAAAACGCCTCCTGCTGCGCCAAGTCTCGTGAAGCTAGTCCAGCTGCGCGTCGGAATACAAAACGCCCAACGTGCTTTCGGACATTTCGGAAATTAGCGCATGAAATCCAGGCCTCTTTGGGCGTCCAACATTAAATATTTCACGAAAGCACCGCGAAGGTACACCACGGCACCTACACCGCATCACGTACACCCCAACACCTACACCACAGCATCTCCGCCACACCTCGTAACGGCTTCGAGCGTGTTTCCTGGGGGCAGAAACCAGACAGCTAGGATTTGTCTAACGGCTTCGCGCGCGCTTGCTCCGCAAATGCTGGCTTATGCTGTGTTTCTATCATATAGAAAAAGTCCACACGCCGGGGTTTTGGTTGGATTGCATACAAACTGCACGGGTTAAAGAAAGGAAATCGATGGTTTCCCGCGTGTTTGGCTGCACATTCCCATGAGGAGTAGGTCTCAGTTTTCGCGTGCCTCAGCTGCTTGACACTGGCAGCGCGCAGCGCATGAACTTCATGGATAGGGGGCAGGCGAGACTTTGACCCTGGCCCACAGACTGCGCAGACTACCCGGACTGCCCGGACTGCCCTGCGAGGTCCAGGTTTTGTTTCGTGTTTTTCTGGTTGTTGTTTCGATTTTTTCATGGCTTAGGGTTTAGGGTTTAAGGTTTGGGGTTTAGGGTTTGCTGTAGTATGGTGTACAAGCTGTAGATGTGACGGTTCCGCCCACTTCAAACTTTTGGGCGTGGTCGCAGAGGGGTTTGCAGGGGCTTCAGGGGGTTTGAAGGGGTTTTGGCGGTCCCAGGGGCAGCCGGGGAGCCGGCATTGTTGCTGCTCTTGAACCAAACTGGCAGCCATCCCAACACATGCCTGTGGTAACGACCTGTATGACACGGGGCCATGGGCAGTCTGGGCAGTCAGTGGGTCGGTCTGGGTCAAAGTCTCGCTTGCCCCCTATCCGTGGACTTCATGCCCACTGTCACTGACGGGCAGCTAAGCGCGTGAAAACTGAGATCCACCTTTCATGGGAATGTGTGGCTTGTCCAAGAATGACTTGTAAGTCCTCTTGAAAACTTACCCGGCGCAAGACAAAGAAGCAGCGCACATGGTGGGGCCATACACCTCTGCTGAAGACATGCGCTGAAGAGCATGGAGTAGAGCACCATCTTGCCCTAGTTGAACTCCTGCACCACAAGATACTTGCCAGCTACTTGCCGAGCAAACAGACTGAAGCGGTAGCTCAATGTGTGACCAGCCTCAGAAAGAGCAGCCGACCATATCAAACATGACCAGTCCATTCTCGTGACTTGGCTTAGGCTTCAGACAGCTCAACAATCCCCCGCCAGGCACATAGTGAACAAGTATAAAGTTTATGAGCGCACAGCAAGACAACTATATCATATGCGCGCTGTTAGTATTCTATTTGCCCGCTCATGAAAAGACTTCTTGCTGCGTTCTATTTCTTATGTTTCACACGGGCACATATTGTATTCTCTTTTCGTGCCCGTATTTTATTTTCACTTCATATCTACTATTATGAGTTCTACTACTCTATTTTATTGTTCTTATTATTGTTTGTTAATATTGTTACGTTAGTATTATTATTATGATTATTAGTATCAATATGAATTATTTATTTTCTTAATATTGATACAATTATTTCTTATTATTATTGTCCTTATGAAGCGATGTAAAGAGCGCACACATGACTGACTATCCTAATAGCAAGAGATTACGAAGAGAATATTTTGTGGGACTTGTATAGAGTGAAACGAATGCACGTGTACATGTAAGTCATCCAAAAACACAGGACCATACAGGACCGCTCGCACGCTGTTTCTCCTGCTCCATTCGCTACCACCTGTATCTTGATAGAGTTAGGCCTGGGAGGTGACTTCCCATGACGCTATGTGTTCACTTGGCCGAAATGTTCGTCGCTCCGAGGCCCAAGCGGAAGATTTCTCTATCAAAGGCAGAGGCGGATGCTGGAGCTCCGACCCGCTGACATTTTGAGAATATTGTGCCTGAGCCGGCCCTCACGGAGTGGCTCACACGCTGTGGCTCTCACGTGTTCTTCCGGCGCTGGTCCTGCTAGGCAAAATGCAGAATGTTGTGTGTCGTGTGGGGTCTCGGAAGTCTCATCGCAGCTCATCGCACTTTCCGGGTTTATCGGGGGAGCGCAAAGATGCGAAGAAGGCATCAGAGCAGGCCATACACATGGCACAGTGCGCGCCTCTCGCTGCTCCTGACACATCCGCCGCAGCTCCGCCCTGGGAGCCCGAGCGCCCTGTCCTGTGCACTTAGGACGCTAGTAACACTAGCGTGGCACTCCTGGCATCCGTCGCCGCAATAATATGCTTTGACAAAAAGTATGCATCATCGCAGGTCCTCTTCTTCGCTCCTGGATGTCTTCCAGGGAAAGACATTGCAATTCTCAGCGAACGTGTAACACGACAGTCGCACCTGCGGTGGAGACTCCGACTCCGACTCGGACGATGAGCTTGTTGATGAAATTATGGTGGCCTCCCACCCCAGCAGAACCAAATCACCCCAACTTGTTTCATGAGAGAAGCCCTCATCCCAGCTGCCATTGCCCCCGAAAGAGTTGAGCTCATGCCAGGACGCCTCGTCGCTTCTCTTTCGAGCTCGGAGCGGTGGCCTCAGGCACAGACAGGCGTTCGACTTGCAAGTAGCGGCTGCGACCATGTCCAGACATGAGCAGGTCAAAGAAGCTGGGGGAGCTAGCCGTTGATTTTTCTTTCCCTTCTTGCCTGCTCCCTTCGCGTCCGGGCTCCACTCATTCCAGTTTTCCTGGAGGCATCACTCCAAAAAAAACAGAAAGGCTGCCAGAAAATCACATCGTCACAAGGTCATAAGTCGCTAGAGTAGGCTCAGTAGGCTAATAGGAGGCCCTCTCACCGTGTCTGCATATGATGTGTTCATATGTGTTCTGCATGCGTCTGCCCTTGTGCCTCCCAACCACGCCATTCACTCCAGGACTTGCCTGTCCAGCGCTGGGGCTCCCAATCTGCCCAGTTTCCTTTGCCTTCCTCTTCCCAGGCCCAGCCCGCCTCCCAGTCCTCCCACTGCGGCCTCTCCTGTGGCTTTGCTTGCCGCTTTGCTTCCTGGCCCGTGCCTGGGCTCGTGCCTCCTCGCCTGCCCTTTGCCTGTCCTTGCCAAGCCTCTTGCCAGTGAGCTTGAGCTTGGGGCTGAGCTGGGCCAGCTGGGCCAGCAGCTGGGCGAGATGGCTGCGACTGTTGCGGGCCTGGGCGACCTTGACTCTGTGGGTGCTGTGGGTGCTGTGGGTGCTGTGGGTGCTGTGGGTGCTGTGGGTGCTGTGGGTGCTGTGGGTGCTGTGGGTGCTGTGGGTGCTGTGGGTGCTGGGCCATGGTAGATGACTGCACATTCTGCAGGGCTTTCTGAAAGACCTTCGAGCGCCGCCCCTGCTGGGCTGTGGGAGCAGCATCAGGGCTTTCCCGCTGCCAGGACAATCCGGGCTGAAAGATCGGTGCTTCTGCCGAGAGCTTCTTTTTGGTTGGGTCTGCAGGAGGGCCCGGAGGTTCCCGTAGCACGGCTGGAGGTGGCACGTCCGGCCTCGAAGATGCTCCAGGTAACGCTTCAGTGATCTTCGGACTTCACTCACACTTCACTCACACGGCGCACTCACCTGGCGACAGCAAGAAACTGAGTTTCGGACGGGCGGGGTCTTGAGCTCCCCGTCCACTCAGGCCATGGTCGCCCAGGCACTGCACGGGGCTGGATGCGAGATGGCCAACTTGGCCGCGGCGGCGCATCGTCCAACGGGTTTGGCCCCAAGCGACTCTTCCGAGCCTGCGCCCCATCCAAAGGCTCTCAAAGGCTCTCGAACCGAAAGCACATGATGACATACTGACTACAGCTGACTACGGACCTCCAAGGTTTCCGCCAGCATGGCCGCCTGCACCCTGACGGGAAAAATCAACCGGGATTCTGCCGTGTCCCTCCCAAGCTTGGAAAGAAGCTAATGTGCCCCCGTGCCCATTCAGGCCTGCCAGCTATGACCTGCATGGTGGTCGCTTGCCGAACGGCGTGGCGGCTCCTGGCAATAAATATCTGCCATCTCAGAAACCTGACCACAAGCGGATCATGCGGATCTCTCCAGCCTGCCCTCGTCCGATTGCACTGCGGGCTGCTGTTGCATGGGCTCCTGACCCCAAGGCTGCGACCCTATGATGCTCCATGATCCAAACGGTCTCCATAAGCCACAAGCCCTGCGGTGTCCAAGCCTCCGCACCCACCGAGAAATCCAACGTTTCCTCCTTGTGCAAAACAGAGAAAGACTTGAGCAAACCTAGCATCGCAGCATGCGGGGAGCGCTGCTTCTCCCGGCCTCATATGCATTCGGCATCTTGTCAAGAGGCTCCTCACCTGGGGATCCGTAGCACTACGTAGGACTTTGTAGCACCATCTGCGAGGCCGTACGACAGACATGACAGCAGGCGGGGCCACGGCAGCCAAAGCTTATTGCCACCAATGGCAAGGAAAGGAACCTGCAGCACAGGCAAACAAGTTGCAGGGCCCTCTCATCCAGAAAACACTCGTCGCGCCTGTTGCCCTGCTGCCTCATTTGCGTGGCCGTAGGTGTTTCCAGGTGCTCTGCACGTGACGGTGGCGCATCCACCGTCTGCGGATAGTTGTCCGCTATCGCTGATTCGACCGCAGCCAACAGAGCAGCTCCCTGCAGGTTCCGGTCCAAGTTGAACTCCTGCAGGCAGATGAACGCAAGCACAAAAGCACCGAAGCACCCAGCGAGGGTCAACGTAGCCTAGCGACAGCCTAAGCAGCCCGCCTCCACAAGCTCGGTGAAGCTTTTCGTGGAACCGTGTGCAGGCACAGGGCTGGGTGCTTCCGACACCTCCGGAGACTCCGGAAGTCCCGACTGCGATCGCTCCTCCTCCTCCTCCTGCTCCTCCTGCTTCCCATCATCAGGCTCCTCATTGTCATCATCATCTACCATGTCGGCCCAACTCGCAGAATTCCCTCGAGTCCGCTGTGGAGGCATGATCGGGGTCATCGGGGTCGGCGGCTGCGAAATCCGTGGCGGCTCGCTTGTGGGAGAGACTGCCAAGTCCGTGGAGGAGCTTCGGTGAATCGGCTCCTCGGGCCTCAGACTAGCACTTTAGGCTGTGGAGACTGCAGAGATCGTGCGAGCACTCAGAGCAAACCCAAGGCTGAGAGTGCTACGCAGGAGGTTCTGGAACGCTCCCATCATCTGGCTCATCTTGCACGTTTCTTGCTTGCGGTCTTCCTGCAAACTCACATTGCAGGCCGTGTCACCAGCAGAGGCTACTGAGGCCGCGGCCTTTCTCGTTGACCGCCACTGTGAAACTTACAAGTGTGCCAACGGTCCACTTTCCGGCGTAGTCCTGGAGGCCGGAAGTGACCGCGGCTTTCATTTCAAACGAGCATGCCAAGTCAGCGCAACCGCAAGAAGGCGGCTGAGAACGGGGCGCCATGTACGACATGAATGTCCCTGGAATAGACACTTGAAAGCTCTAGGCACTTGATGAACCCATACCTCGCCAAGGTTGTACGGCTTTTTTGGACAACGGCATCCACGAGCTCATGACGTGGAAAGCTGGGGCGCGCGCATGTCACCCACACTCTTTATCCTTCCAACATAACGCCGCGTCTCGTCGCCGTCGCTCGACCTCGACAAATCTGCAAAAAGAACGCAGAGCCGTGCCGAGTCCCACATTGCCGCACCGATCCGCACTGCCATCAATGAGACAAATCTCAGCCCGCCACATCTCTGGCATTGGGTTCATAAGCGGCTATAAGCGGCTAGGTCTCGTGTGAGGGGTTCTTGCTGGTAACTTTAGCATTGAAGTGTGGGCGAGATTGCCATTCAAGGTTTGGGGATGACTTGGGCATCTGCTGAGCAAGGGTTGCCATGGCAGGTCGCGCAGAAAGTCGCGCCCTCGCCTACGGACATGAATGGTCTTCTGGACCTCGCGGGAGTCTGGGTGAGTTCTGCAGATGCTGACGTCCACGTCCGAAGACGCGAACAATAATGAGCTGGGAATCGTGCTGAACAACCGCTGCGGCTGGAAGTTGCAATTCAGATTTTGGAAAGGGCTGTTGGCGGACTGTGCAATTTCGGACTGTGGCTCCCACATGCGATCAATCATGATACCCAGTTGGGGGTTTTTTTGCCACCAGCCTGGATTGACTGCACCACTGCAGGGCTAGTCGAGGTCGTTAGGACACAGGCATTATGGGATACAAGGCGACGGACAAGGTTTTCGTTCGTCTTGCCTGGCTTTGCAGGCTTGTCTCCCTTCCATTTGTTGTTTGCTGACTGTGTGCCCAGGTATTCTGGACTCACTGACTCACTGATGTCTCACTGATGGAGGATCGAGATCATGGTGAGCTTGCATCAAGTGCCAAAGTCTTGCCAACGGCCTCATAAGTCGAGGGTTCATGCACCATCATGCACCACCCTCCACTCATCAGCTGACCGACGAACATGGACAACTGCTGTCCTCGTGAAAGTCATCTGAGAAGCTTTCGTCACTCATCAATTGCCTGTCTTGCCACCAGTGCCAAGGCAAAGCAGAGATGGGCACTACGCCACCGTGCGAAACTGTGCGCACATTGCGCGCAGGTCAATCCGGCCAGAAGCACGGCACACCGACGGAAACGGCAAGGTTTTCCACCTGCGGCTCCAAGTGCCACTAGGCCCCCCTCAAGTCTGAGTCGGGCTGCGCTCTCTGTGTGCCTCGAGGGCTAGCGCGTGCACGGCGGAAGCGAGAAATTCCGACTCACCGACGAAGCCGTCCTTCCGTGTTCAGACACCACACAGGACCTTTAAAGGCAGCTCCTTGCCGATTCCACGCCCCAAAGCACCCCTATCTTTCACGGGGCTTCTTCTGGGGAGAGGGCCCCGTCCAAGTCCATCCGCTTGAGCCTTGGGAGGCGGCGACAAGCGGAGGCAGCGGGGGAAAGCGGGGGAGGGGGGGCAGCAATCAGCACCTGCTCGATGCTGCTCAAGACGAATTAAGAGACCAGGGCTGAGGCAGGTTGGAGGCCAGGGTCTCAGACCGAGATTGTAGATGAGTACAGCACCTTAGTGTGTGCACCAAGAAACTAGGGATAATCAGGCAAACTCGGGCTCTTTCCAGAGGGTGAACTCTGCCACAAACCCAGCGCTGGACTGCTCGGCAACTCGGAGTGCTGTGGCCTGGAGACGCCGACTCCCTAACAGCCCATAAGAAGCCCCCACATGCCAGCAAATCCTGCAAAACACCACCCAGCAGCACCTTGTGCTTGTCCAGCTGTGGTTGCAGCTCCTTCAACACCGCCGTAACCTCGTCTGCAGGCCACGGGGAACTTCTGGGCCTTCTGCGAACTGGGGGGCATGACATCAATCGCCCGTTCTGCTTCATGAAGGAAGCTTTGTCCCAGATGTACCTTGCAACATGCAGCATGAAACAAGCACATTCTGGTCCAAACGTGCTGAAAAATCCTGACTGGACTCCCTGCCTGCTGGAAGAGGCTCACAACCTGACCAAGCGCGCGGGCACTCCTTTCCTTCTGAACCCTAATCAGAATTTTCCAATCAGAACCAGAAACGTCTGCTGGCAGCGATCTTGGGTGCCTGCGAGTGATTGCGCCAAGACGTCCGGAAAGGCCACGAGGTGCGCCAGCACCAACTCCTTCGCTTCGCTTGGCTCTGTTCGTCAGAGTTTGTCACTAGGAGAGAGACTCTTAAACTAAACCACTATTGAGTTACTAGATTATGCAACTAAAATTATGATTGAACTACTACTAACGTACTCTCTCAACTACTCTCAAAATTGCTGGTGGTTCTTGGGATCGCTCCTCAACCTCCTCCAGGTCGAGGCCTTCGTCCCGTGGAGCGTCGCGGGCCAGGACCAGGGTATCCTTTGCGGAGTGGACGACTCGCCACGCGAATCTGTGGAAATTTGTGCTAATGTGTGGCATTTGTTTGTCAGGCTCTTGTGGGCTACCGGGACTTGACGCTGCTAAAACTTCCGAAAGCACGTAAGACGTAAGTCGAGAGCCCAGACGAGACTGACGGACTCCAAATGCTGACCTCATCTGTGTTGCAAGGGTGGTCATGAAGATGCCAAGGCATGCAGCATCCTTTCTGAATTCCAGTGACTTCCGAAGCTGCAAGAACACGGTGCGAGTCTTCTGGGTCCTAGGCCGGATTGGAAAGCCTTCGGCACAGGCACCACTGCAAAGATCTAAAGTGGACGCCAGATCATGCTTGACAGCCTCCAACTTGTCTTGAAGCTCTCCCCGCTGCCACGCTGCCACATCATGCGCGCCTGGGCAGTTGACACAACCCGTGATTGTGTGCCATCTGCAAACAGCAGGAAACCTTCCAAGATACCATGAGTCGCCAGCTTCTGATCCTTGCCACTACATCTAGGAGCTTCGCGATGTATATAATCGAATTATGGGCAGCAGGCTGCAGCAAACTGCCTTCTGCCCATGGCTGCGCTGCGAAGGCAGGTTCTCGTGCTTCGCACGTTGTCTGTCTGATGGCACGCCAATGCCAAGGCACCGCCAAGCCCCGACAAAAGCCCGAGACATGTCTTGGGCACCCGCCAAGTGAGCCCTGCTTCGCAGCTTGGTGCCTGGCACAAGCTGCGCAGTGTGCGCTGCGCTATGCCGCGAATGCCAGTGTGCCAGGGGAGCACCAGCTGCTTCACTCTGGAAGACGTGGCCAGCAGCACGCAGATATGGCAGCATCCCTTACGGTATCTCGCGCTGCACGGCCCGGGTTGCCATGGGTTGCCTCACTGCAAACTTCGAGCGTAGCACTATGACTGGGAGAACATGGCAGAAGGAGAAAGCTGTGGATGCAGCCCGCAGGAGAGCTCGCAAGGCCACCTCATCCATCGTCGGATTTGAGCTCGCATCATCAAGCATCGTCTAGCAGCATTCCAGCATGCCTTACCCTGAGATCGCCCAAATATATCCTCAGGCTGGGGCGACTAGAGGATGTCGGCTCGGGTCGTCAGTTTCGCCCGAGGTCATTGCCAAAGGTTCAAGTATCTAAACTCAGTCGGGCCGACGTTTGAAGCATGTGCTACGTTCGTTCTCAACAAAAAACACCTGATCAAGTCCTTGCCGCTTTGCTGCGGTCTTTAGATGTCCTCTGTTTCGGACGCAGTGCAGCGAAAGCTTTACAAAATCAAATTGCGTTCTGCCTGCGTGCCGTCATGTCTTGAGGAGCTGCTGCAGGTTCTGGATTCTTTGCAATCAATCAGCGAATTATCATCTGTCAAGGCTTGCCGCAAGATTGTCCAACAAGTTTTCAGCATTTATTCGCCTGCACCCTGCTTCTGCCGATCTGTGAAACACCACGCACATCCCTAGTCCTCTCCGAAACAGGAGCTCCACAAGTCCTGCCAACCAATGCACAATCTTGCTGACCAAGGCGGCAAGACATGCAACTGTCGAGATACTCTTCCCTGAACTCCCTGCATGTCCGTACAGAAGTTGTTCGGCGTGGGAGGCGGCTCTTCGTCCACCCGTATGACATCTCGAGGATCAACAAGAGCCCACTTAGCGCAGGCTGCCATGTTACAGATGCTGTGATTGGTTTCGGGCTTAGGGCGTTTCGGGATACCTGGTCTACGTTACGCGGCTCCACATATGGCTTCAGATAGGTCTGCAGACGAAGCCAACACGAAAAGGATGTCGAAGCAGACATCCTGGTTGATGAAAACTAGTGTTACAACCGCACTGCGAAGAATAAACTCAGCAAAAAACTGTAATAGTTGTATCAACTGTTCTCTACCCGGTGTTGATACGTCTCGTAAGAACAAATAGTCTAGGCAGACGTTTGGGGTTTTTTCGGGCTTTCGGCTTTGGGTTGAAGGGCTTCGCGGATCTAGAGTTTGGCCCGAAGGAATGACCGAAACACGACACCAATCGACGGACCATTTGGGCCCCGTAGTGAAGTTTGGGGGCTCAGCGCAGGATGCGTACAGGGGCTCTTTGTTCTGTTCTGCACTGCTCTGACAAAGCAATTTGAGGACTTCACCGGGTCAAAGAGCCGGGGGCCACGAGAGGCGCAAAGAGTCGGCTCCTGACGTCCAAACATTCTCGCTCCTCTCGTGGAAATTTGCCCAACTCCATACGCAAGTCTCTTTCTCACATTCGCTCCCTCAGCTTCCTTGCCTCCGCTATGTTGGAGAGGTTTCTGCGAAACTCTTTTGTAGTCCTTCACAGCAGATCGCCGGGCGCTTCTGAGCTGCACTTTGGACGCTCGAAACTACATCTTCGACCCCCCAAGCATCAGAAGCTGCACTAGGAGCAGCTACCTTTCCCCTTAGGTGCTGAACGCACGAGCCTGATGGCCGATATCAAGCCAACGCAATAGTAGAATACAATAAACCAATATGTACATATGCGTGTGTATATATATATATATATACAAATATGTTTTGGTCATGCTTGAACTCTAAGGCTTCAAGGGCCACCAGTCAGAATGAGGATCTCACAACAACCAAGTTTCGACGGTCGACGATACCCCTGCGATCCCAAAGCTCCAAAAACCCCTCACGAATCCACGTTACCAAGGCCGAGCTTAAGTGGGAAAGCTTCGAGAGGATCATGTGGATAGTTCTCTGAATTAGGGTCCCGTTTGGCGGGTGTCCCTTTTTTTGGTACGTTATGTATTATATTTTATGCTTTGATCAGTAATGACTGATGCCCGTCGACTTAGCAGGAGGCTCATGAGGCTGCTTGCAGGCGTGCCCAAAATAATATAGGAGTCCCAGAACTTTTAAAAGCGGACCGTTATTCGCCTATTATTAGCTAGAACGCTTCACTGTTGGACAAAGGGGACTGCCTCTTCGTGGCAATGAGAAACACATGGTACACCTTGGCATGCAGGATGCACCTGTCAGAAGTCAGCAAACGACCTCTAGACATGTGTGGACAAAACCTAGGCAACACGACACTTGGATCAGAGCACCCTGTAGTTCCAGGTCATGGCTAAAGACCAAGGGCCCAACCCACAGCACAAAAGAGAGGAGCGTCGCAATGCCAACAAGGGCGCCGAGCCTAAGCATCCACTGGCAATATCGTGCCAAGTTTGATAAACTTTCATCGGTTGTGCGTGCCAGGTAGCGCTATGAGAGCGTAAAAGACGGGCTGCAACGCACCGCTGCTCACGTGGATCATGCCATCCACAGCCAACTGGCACAGAAAGCACAGGAAAGTCGCATGAGTACAAGTCCGCATGTCCTTTGGGCTTTGCCCGTCTTGGTCGGGCCGCGTATCTTAACAGGGTCGAGTCTGGTCCAACCCTCTCAGGCCTCGAAGTTCTCGCTGTTGAGGAACCAGAAACTGCCAGTTTTCGTTCGGTTGTCAAACGGAAGATGCCAGCAACCAAAGCATGCACAAAGCAACACCAGGCAAGGGCACAGAACCGGCAAGACCATCATAGCCAAGCAGAGGACCTTGCAGCATATTCTGACAAGGAGTCAAAACACAAAATGAGCCGCGGCTGAGAAAAGACAGCTTTCCCAGGCGGCGGCCGAGGTGACAAAGCCGAAAAAGAAGTGGTAGTTGCGCTGCCCGACACCTCGATGACACGAGTGGCACACCCCCGACAAGGCCATGAGTCTACAGCACGGGCAAGAAACTTTCGTGTTTGGGCAAGAAGCAATTGTTGACAAAAGGACAGTGGTGGTCGTACCTGCAAAGCAGGCATCAGAGTCAGATGCTACCCGGCACTTCGCCTAGTGGGGCACCGCAAGACACAGTTGTCGCAGTCTGGACAGTGAGAGGAGCGCGGCGGTCTACAGGCAGGACAGCTACACAGCACACAGAGGTCGAACACGATTCATACTGCGACTTACTGTTATCACGATTACTTGCAGTAGGACTGCTGTTACTGCTGAGTCACTGATACTTGTGTTCAGTTACTGTTGTTGCGAGTATAACTGGTAATCTTGTGGCTACAGCCACGGCCTGATGATTCGGCACGTCCGGCACCATCTGTAGCCACGACCTGGCGAGCGGAATGATGCCCGTTTGTTCTATTTGGAAGAGGAGAAAGGAGTGTCCACGCCCAAACCAATGCAACTTCTGGAAATCAGACGGCAGGGCTTGTGAGTTCCACGGGCAGGTTCCGGCCCCCTCCCCTGGCCCAGAATGTAGTGTTTCGCCAAAAACAGGAATGCCGCGACATGTCTATTGCTGGCAATTTTTCTTGACACGTGCCTGCCATCCAGTGGAACCGTATCGCTTGCCAGCATATCCTCCAGCAGTGACAACTTGTGCCCTGGTCTCAAAGACAAAAACGAAGAGTCGGATTCATGGGCGAAGAAGCTGACTCGCCGAGTCGCAGAAAGCAACAGCACATGTGGCGTCGCAGCTATCAGCACTGGGAAAGGGTTCCTGATCTGCACATCTGAGCACCCAGCATATCCAAGCCTCTCCTGCAGCTGCTGAGCTGTCTTGGTCGCGATCACCACCTGCCACGAACGCTTAAGGCTTAAGAAGCATCCGAGTCCAGATGCTCATGATGCTTGTGGCCCTGCGCGCCTCCCGGCGAGGGATGATACCAGGATCAGAACAACATGTGGCCAGGAGAAAGCCGGTCGCCATCAGGAATACCTGCTCACGCGGGCACTTCCCCGAAAAGGGGTACTCCTTATACTCTAAAGTAGGGTTTCTTTTTATGGTCTAGTGAATGTACATAGGGCTCCATACGGATGCCAGCGCATGTGTATATATATATATATACACATTATATATGTACAAACATATTCACATATATATATATATGTATGTATACATGTAGATATGTGTCACGTGATATGGGGTGTGTCCTTTTTGGGGCACGAGTACTAAACACATAAGTACACATACACTAAGCATACTGCAACAGCCTTAATCAGGACCCCCAAGCTAGCATAAGCTACTTACCCCTAGTTTAAGGGAAAGCCCCATGCCCGTATGTTTCAGAGGCAACGGCCTCAGAAAGGGAATCCGCCACAACTCAGACGAGGTACGGCCAAGGTTGCAAGGGGCAGCGCGTAGCAGCCTTCCCGCCACAGATGCGGAAACACCTTCATTCTGATGATCTCAGGGGGGCTCTCCGACTCCAATTCAGGTCTTACTCTACAACTCTACGGAGTTCCCTCAAAAGTGCGCCAGGACTTTCTGCATCTTCTGAGAGTAGTGGGTGATCTACTCATCCTAGGACGGGACGACTCCTCAAAGTAGACCCGGACTTCGCAGCCGACTTACAACAAGATCACATGCCTGCGAAAGGAGGCATGCCATAAGAACACAATGAACGCATCTTGCGCTGCCGGAAGACCGACACCATGCCGACAACATCTCAGCCCGGGGCCCAAATAAAGTATAAGGAGCAGGGTGCCAAGATGCAGGTCCAGACCTAGGGATGAACAAAATGCCCCCAGGAAGCTTCGAGTAAGCAACTATTGATGCCGGGTTATGGAGTCCGACTTCAGCTGCGGAGGGCCCACTTGAAGTGTACGTACGGGGTTCAGTTGACTTGTCAAAGACCGGCCAGACAAGCAACAAAAAACCGGCAGCTGTCTGTCCCATGGCTGCTATTGGCATCCCCCCCAACTGACGGGCACAAAGTGCAACCTACGACGCACTCAATCCCACAAGATTGCTTTTCACCTGGCAGATTGTCGTGCACAATGCAGAATACAGAATACACAACTGGGAGGGGGGAGGAGGGGGGGCGAGCAGACAAAGGGAGAAAAGGAGTCCAAAGGAGTCCCGGAACCTGGCCATGGCTGGGAACAGGACTTGTTAGGCTGCTTGGGGAAGTAACCGAGGCAAAGCGAAGCGAAGCGAAGCCAAGGGAAGCAAAGGGGAGCAAAGCGGCGTCGCGGCCTTGGGATGTAGAGAACGAAGTAGAAAGAAAAGCACATGCCACGAAGAAGACCCAACAGCAAGTACTCCTAACTGTGCCTGTGCTCACAGCGGAGATGGAAAGGCCCCGACGCAGAGGTTTGGAACGGAACAGTTGGGAGTGATTCCCATTTCAGTCTCGCCACCTTGTCAAAAATGAAACGCGCAGGCATCGCAGCCAATCAAGCTGTGCCATCATGTCAAGCTGCGTCTGTTGATGCCAGCGCAAGGGACGGACTCAGAAGATGGGTTGTCTGTTGAGCACGTGGGAGCGGGAGAAACAAGTGCAACAAGCCTGTCATCATGGTCCCTCTGCAGAAGAACTTGTTCCGAGAAGGCCAAACCTCAGTTTCCCATCATGCCAAACACACCTGCAACACGAGTGTTTCCCGCAAGGATGCGGCGTTGTAGAGCCTTTTCTTTGGGCGCTCTGCCTTCGAAAGGCTTTCATCCCGGAGCATCCCGGCTCAGACAGCTTCTGCCCCCGAAAAACCCTCCCTGACGCCTGCTTGCTGGGATGCGATGGTGATTTGTCCTCCCCGTTCGCTCCTGCAACCGCAAGCACATGCACGCGCATGCACGCGCTGCATCTACTCCCAGACTTCCAGGCATCCACTTTGCCAGCCCACCTGTCAGCGGCTGCATCTCCAAATCTTGGGGGTCTCGTTCACCTGTCGCGAAGCTTGCAGGTCGGAGAGTTTAGGGTTGTGCAGAGAGATGGAATGAGGTTTTATTTTGTTTGTCCTGCGGCTTAAGCCGCACAAGCTCCAGGAGCACCTTTGCCGAGAACCGACGGAGCAGCGTTGGATGGAGCAGACGGAGTCATCGAAGACGAGCCTCCTTGTAGTCTGCAGGGAGAACTGAGGCACTGACATGAACACGTTCGACAAAGACTCGAATGAAAATGACAAGACAAGGGCACACCATGGGGGTCTCACAGTCTTCTGCGTGTGGGGGAAGGGGGGGGGGAGGAGGTTCGGCACGTGATTCAAGATGGTAGCCACAGGATTCTTTCGTTTGAGGTTCGGTTCCGGGGAGGGGAGTACCGGGCCATCCCTGGTAGAATAGAACCCTAGAGGAGACGATAAGCCGCTAAGCCTCAACAACCACCATGAGAGCTCTGCACGCAGGGACAGCATCGGGAACCCCCCAACATGGACCCTACTTTGAGAATTGAGAATTGCCCATCTGGTGTTCCAGAAGTCTTGGGCACCACCGTTCTGGTGGATCAAGCTGAAGCTCATGATCCCGAATTGTCACGTTTGGGATCTCAAAGCCCTGAAACCACAAACCCTCCTACGAGTGTCTAACGAGAAAAAGTGCTAACGACATGCAAGGAGATGCTTGTAGACGTCACCGGAGGACAAGAAGGAGATACGCAGGAGACTGTGAAATTTTCATGCATGCTCATGTTCGGGAAATCGAAACCAGCAGGGGGCCGCATGCAATAGGAGCGGTTCGGCACAGACAAACTGGACATTTCCCGAGATAGTCGTCCCTCCATCTACCCCAAATACCAGTGCACATGCGACAATCCTCATGAAGAAGGTAGTTACCCCCCCATCAAGAAGAATAACGAGGAGATTGCTGTCATGTCCTACTCTCAACATCTCCAAACAATTCCATCTCCTTGTCTTGGGCTGAAATTGAACCTCGAGCTGCCTCGATGGAACAAACACGAAAACACTGAAACACCGCTGCAATGCTGCAATCGAGCACCGGACTACGATCGTCCCTGAAGGAAAACGCATCCTCACTGTCCTGCGATGCGAGGCATTAGGAATGACAGGCATTCATGCCCCACACTTTGCCATCTGCACGCTGTAATGACGACATGACACAACAAGTACCACGACCACGACAAGTCACAGCTGTCCGCATCATTTGTGCTGAGTTGGTTTGCCGCCATGCGGATTTGCACACCATGTGCAACACAAACACCAACGCCGACTTCAACATATCAAGCATGAACATACAAACAAGCATAGTCGTTGCAGCTGCTGGGCGGACCGACTCCAGGATTTCAACGTGAAAATAGACAGAAGCCCGGGACTTGGATCGAATGTACTCTGCTCTTACAGTACGACGACACGTCATGAAGCGGTCAAGACATTCATGAGCCAAACTTCGGACAAAAGGATCTCGCAATGTTCCATCGGTCTCAAGACGCCGGGCAGCGGCCCCTGATACACGCAAGCCTGCCGCATTTCTGCTTTTTGGAGCCTTGTCGGCTTGGCCGGGCGTTTGCCTGGCAGCGCTGCCAGTACCCAGTCTAAGACTCAGAGCCCCTTCCGCCTTGGAGGTTCTACGAAGTGCCTTGATGTCTTCCCTCGAAATAGAAATGGTCCGACATACCTCTGGAACCTCCTCCGGCCGGTCAAGTCTCAGCTAAAGCATCCCTTCAACAGGTTCTGTCAGCAACATCAGGCTGTGCTCCTTCCACCCATGCGGGTGTATCTGGCTTTGCCAGCGATGAAAATCGAAAGAGGGAGTCCAGTCAAGATTCTGCATGCGTGACAGCCGGCTGAAAAGAGGGGCGCATGTGCTTCGCACGAGGCCCCAGCAACTTGGTGCGAAAAACTTATGGCCAAAGTGCAGGCTCTTACTAATGTGCTCTCCAGCAGCGTGCTCCTTAAGTCAGAAGCCACTGCGACAAACCGCTTCATCGGACTCCTGCGGGTGTACCTCAGCACTAGTGCTGGCGCACGAGACCTGGGTCTCTACTGAGTACGGGGTTGAGGAACCCGTGAGTGGGCCATTCCCATCCCAACCAATGACGAAACGGAGAAGCGCCCAAGATAATTCTGCACCCAGTCTACGTCATTACTTGGTGACCATCCAGCTCTGAACGCTTTACTGTATTCTGCTTCTCGCCTAATTCGCCTCGGCTTCCTGCCGCGAAGCGTCTGGTGCAAGCAACCTTGATTGGGCCTCCTTTCACCCCAACTCAACCCTTCCCCCCAAAAATTTTGTGGCGGACCCCCCGCCCTGTGGGACCCCCCCATCGCTTGGAGGAGCTGCAAACCGAGTCGGCGGCAGAGGGAATGCACGAAAAGGCACCCCCCACCCCGGCCCCCCACCCCATCCCCCACCCCCCCAACCCAACCCCCCCCGACCCCCCACCCCCCCCAACCCCCCCCCAACCCCCCCCCAACCCCCCACCCCCTCCGCCTGGACCTCAAACACCCTTAACCGTTTAACCTCCCTACGACCCCCGGACCTGGACCCTGCCTCCCCGCGCCTGGCAGAAACCCTCTTTCCTCCTTTCCTGTCCTGGGGCCGGCCGGCTGCCGAGGCGGCGCGCGCAAGCGGTTGCAATTACACACGGTCGCCACATGGCTGCAAAGCCTTAATTATCATACACGTCCAGCCTGTCCAACCTTGCACAACCTTGCACATCTAAACTCCAACATACACAAGCTCAGACATGGAAACCCCCCGCCTCAGATCATGGTCACCGGAGTATACGCACGAAAGGTGCGCTCCGCAAACTGGCCGAGGGCTTTCCACTGCCGCAGAAAAATTATAGGGACTGAAGCGTGCATGTCTTGTTCTGGGCGCAGGTAGTGACGGCAGAGCTACTGATCCACGGCAAGTCATGCGGAGGCTGTTTGAGGCTGCCATAGTTTCCATAGTGTCACGTCTTACCCCGCATCCTCGCGCTAATTACAGAGCCGGGGGCCTGGGAGTTTCGTGATTAACCTGATCTACACTCCCGTTTCGGCTCTTGAAACGTGTGCACGCCCGAACTTGATGGCGAATATTCCACTCCAACGCGACAACATCATCATGGCAGCCATTCTGCATGAGCCCGCCCCACCCACCTCAATGGCCGCTTCTGCAGCCAATCCCGAAGCTACGAAGGTGTATGTCGAATCCTGCAACGTTGAAAGTATAGAGCAGCAAAGCTGTTAATTCTCGAAGGCTGGCTTTCAGCTCAACACGATCCTTCTCACCAATCTCGTAAGTCGACATGAGCGTGCACCTCGCTCTGCCACTGGACGTGCGAGCCACAAGAAAGCAACAGTCCGATGCGATCTGCGATCGACTGACTTGTACATGCCTGGTCGTGTTGCTGCCAGGGATGCCTCGAGGGCGGCCGGACCACGAGACCCAGAATATAAGTGCAACATGGCGCAAGCAGACTCACTGCACCGCACCATGTAGAGTAGCTATGAGTAGCCCTTGGGTGCCTTCGAAGCGGAAGGCTCTGCACACGACGCTGCGCTGGCACTCTCTGCAACAGTGGTCTGGCGTGGAGACCTGTGTGAGAAGGCAATAACAGGCTGTTGCTCGAGGCTGCTTCATGTAGCTGAAAGATGGTCTGCAGTGTGCAGTATTCATTACACCGGAGCTTCGAGAACTTCACCAAAAGGTGCCCCTCATTTCCAAAAGTCCGGAATCCCCATCACGCGGCAGAGCGGCTTTCTTGTCGATGACCCTTCCCGAGCCACCTTTGATGTGTACTCTTGCTTCGGGTCGATGAGACAGTACTAACACATTGTATCTTTGCCACACCTTGTGTGGGTACGTGTTGGTACGTGTTGGTACGTGTTGGTGTGTGTGTGTGTGGATATCCTCCTGAGTCCTCTACCGAGTGGATTGTAGCTGACGCCGCTGGCCTCAAGGCCGCACCTGGGCGAGGTTCTACTGAGCACGGAGCAACCGAACTCCACTCCGCAGTCTCAGCCAGAAATGCGGCCAGCGACCAGAAGTGGATCCAATCATCTTTTGGAAACCCCGTGCGGAGCCTCGGAACCCGATTGCCACGCGAATCATCAACATGCCTCTTTCTATGACTTTGTGTCTCTTCACAGACACGAAGACACGACGCACCTTTTGCATTCGAAACCTGTCGAGCCATTGGGCAAACATGGCGAGGCCGGCATCACAGCCAAGCGGCCCTGCAAGGATGGCCTCGGTGTAGGGCATCTCCTTCGAAAGAGGACTTCGAAATGCTTTCACAGATGCTTTCACTATGCCCATCTCTACATCTCGGCGATTCCCCTTGCATTCTTGCGTTCATGGTTCTCTTCTTTTCTTTGTGCACCCCGTCCTGAGCAAAAGTCATGGGCTGCAGGTAGCCTGTGCATGGACGACAGACGCATCCGCATCAGTGAGATCCGAAGCATGCTAGGATGGGCGACCGGCAAGTTCTGTTTAAAACCTTACATGCAGGTACCTTTGGTCTGCATGGCTGCCTCCAGTGTGAACCTCGAAGACAGTGGCCAATGCATGATGATCACTGCCCCCAGTTCCAAGATCTTCTCTTGCGACCACGCTGGACCTCATGAGTTCTGGCGTCTCTACACTTCAACAGCTAACCTAGTCCTACACATAGCCGGGCATAGCTGCCTACTGTACATCGCAAGATGTGATGCAGGCGTTCCTCAGTTACTATGGCAGCCTATAGAACTTAACTGAAGCACCTCGATGGCCAACAAGGGGCGCCGCCACGGCTCGGGTAAATGCTCGACCGACACCACCATGACACAAAGGGTTGGGTTGTGGGTTGTGTCCCCACACCACACCTGGCCAGCAGGCCTCAACATTTCCCCAGGTTACCCCGCCTCACCCGGCTAAGTCAGTGCGACTTGGGTCAGTACAGTCTGTACAGTCTTGGTTGGCTCTGGCTCCGAATCGGGGTATGTCGCACTGCCCAAGATTAGGGGTGTCGCAGCAACCCCCGGTACATGTAGCAACCCCACCCCACCCCACCCCACCCCACCCCACCCCACCCCACCACACCCCTCCGCCGCTCCACCCCTCCACCCCTCCACCCCGCACTCCACCCACCCCACCCCCACCCCCCCCCCCCAGCGCATGCTCTGCAAGCCAGTAATTACAGGGCAGAAATTTGGATTGCGCATGATGAGAAGTCTTGTCTGAAGTCTGTTGTCACATAATATTGAAGCCGCAGACTGAAAATAGAATCCAGGCGACGGGGCCAAGTTCGAGAAGATGTTGTCAATGCCTGCGAAGATTCTGCCTGTGAGAGGCGGTGTGTGCCATGGCCGGCTTCGAACATGCATGAAACCCTTGCTGATGACATAGAGTGATAGAGAGCAGGGCCGGAAGGAATCCAAAGGCAGCCAAGACAGAGAGAGGCCTGCTAGGGCATGGGTGAGGCTTTTCCGCAGCTCCTCAGGGTGTTTCCACCACTCAGCGACGAGTCTCTTGCTTTGTGCCGGTCCTGAATCGTGCTCGAGGCGGGGTTCGCATTGAAGTCGCCAGCCAAGATGACAATGTCACCTTGCTCTCTTCGCACGAGCTCTCACAGGCTAAGCCCCCCCCCCAGAACCTCGCCGAAACAAATCCAGAAGCACGAAACGGTCGACTGAGTCGGCAGCCGAACTCGCTCTTCTCCCGGATGACCCTGCGCAACTCAATCACTCGAAAACCATCTGATGTCCAACAGAAGGTCGCAAATCGTCAAATATCGTCAAACTTAACTTGCCCGAGTTGCTTCAAGATGTTTCTGGCCGTGCGGAACCCGCCACAGTCGCCCCCCGAGTTGATAGCAAGAGGACCGTGAAAGTTCGCAAAAAATACCTGGAGGAGTCACTACCCCAAGAAAACTCATCAGGAAACACTTGAAGACTGAAACGCGGCCGTGCTGCACGGAGGCCACTTGCTCTGTGCCACACGCGCGCCCACATGACGCCACGGGGCCCAAAGTCGTTCCAGTAAGTGTCCGCAGCCTTTGTTGGGGGCTGCCGAGGGCAATTGTCACGCACTTGCAATCAGCGCGCGAAGCACGAAGCATACGGGAACATCATCTATGCCTAACAGGATTCGGGTACTGCTGCAGGTACGATTGCACTGCATGAGGTTGGCGTCTTTGTTGATGGGAAAGTCACATGCACTCCCATTCACTACTTGTGAACACTTCTTTTTCAGCAACTCGGCTTTGAAAACCCAATGCAAATCGCTTGGCGTTTCTCATTGCTACTAGTATCAGAGTCATCTCACACACAGACCCACACACACACACACACCCGCGCGCTGACAGACTGACTGCTTGCCTGGCCGATTTACTGACTGACGCCGAGCAAACACAAACATTACTAGTAGGGTCAATAAAGAGGGAGCTGGAGGCGAAATCAGGCTCATGGGATGATAGAACTATCAGACGGAGATCATTTTAAGTCATCCTACAACCCAAGCCTCGCAACAAGCTGGGGTGGCCGTCATCTTTGATGTAGTTGGAAAGGAGATATTTTTAGGGGAAGGGGCCGCTTGTGGAGCATTGCCTGCCAGGCCACAACATCCTCCTCACCTTCCTGCAGCCAAACCCATGCATCCTCGCCAGCGACACCAGTGGCCACAGAACACAATGTCGAGAGATGAAGTTGTGCTTGAGTGCAAACGCCGATCGTGGTTGTACATGTTGCTGGGCATCCACAGATCAAAGACAAATGGGCTGTTCCCACGCAAGTGTTGAGAGGACTTGGGGGGCTACTCTGCTACGCTCTTCACAGCAGCAGCGCCTTGTTGAGAGCGATGCATTTCTCGTACTTTCCGCCAAAGGTATGGAAGCCTTAGCATAGCTACACTTTCGGGGACTCTCCAGACATGCTTTCAACTTGGTGAGGCCACCTGTCCGACTCAACCTCACCTCGAGCTCTGCCATCCTAACGTCGGGCCTGCTCGAGACGGTGAGTCGGGAAACCAATTTTGGTGAGACACATCAAGACTGATATGTTTTACACGTCTCAAGATGTATCCTGATCTTTACATGAAGCTGCTTGAAGAAGAGACTTTTGGCACACTTTGTTTTGCCATGCCCCCCCCCCCCACCGGTGCGGAGAATCTGCTGCCGATGGACTGCGCAAGAGACCGGCGTCGTGCAGCACCCGGTCCTTGTCCCCTTGGCGGCATTCTCACTATTGTTATTCTTCTTCTTCTTCTTATTCTTACTTCTTATTCCTATTATTATTAGCATAACTGCTACTGCTATTCCTAATGAATATTATTACTACTATTCTGATTATGATTATGGTCACAGTCATTGTCGCTAGGACTGTTGCGATTAGATTGCTCATGCCTGTGAGCATCATCATTCTTGTGATACTCAGGATCGCAATCATACTCATTCTTGTTATCCGTCATGAAGCTTGTCTTGCCTCAGAGCAAACCAAGGAGCGGCACTCCTGAAATGCAATCAAGTCTATGGGCTCTCGCCTTGGCTTCTCGCTGGCCACAGGCACTCTACACACTGGCACAAAAAGTTCCTGGAACACTCTGGCTTGGCCAACTCTACGCTGAAGTGCACAATCCCTGTTCGAAGCTGAAAGCGTTCGTCTCCAAACATAGCTCTGTGCTCGTCGCATGCAGGAGAGAGCAAGAAGCATGTTCACTTTGTCAATCACACGCGTCGAACAAGCTCAAGACATACCAGACAAAGCCGATGCTCTTCCCGTGTTTCCGATTACGGGTGACTGCCGAGGCACACCATTGATGTCGCAATGACCCCTCCAGCTGTTCCATTGTTTCCATGATGAACGCCGAAGAGGCTCCACCAGAAGATGTTGTAAGTGACGACCTCAGGGGGTCCCTACGACGGAGTCCAGTCCGAACATCTCTCGATCTCTCCCCACCCAGTCTCTATCTAGCACATGGCATTCATCGTATCCACTAGGCGCGCCTTTATCCGCACGGTCTGTGGAACAGGCATCACTTCGTTATCGTTCTGGAACGGATGTCTGCTCCAAGTCACAGACCTGGTAAAATGCAAAAGGGGCTTCGGCAAGCTGTCAGGACATATAAGGACTTGCTGATCCTGACATTTTCTGCAGAAACCGGTGCCCGTCCTGGGTCGGTCGACTTCGCAACAGCAGTGGTAGCCCAGAGAACCATCAGCAGTTGCGACACCGCTCGCGTTAGCCTTGCATGTCTCCAACAATATGGAGGAGACGGCTTTGTTGAGTCATGACGTTCGATCACTTCTTAACACATGGCTGGGCCCCACTTAAACCTCCGTACATACAGTGCACAGCATTTCAGCTTCGCTGGCACCAGGACAGTTGCATCGTCTCGATTGCCGGCCTTCACGTCGGCGCCGAAGGAGGGGCAGGACCAGGTCTTGCTGAAATTGCAAGGAAAGTCTTGAGGCAGCAGCTTGCCTCAGGACCCAAGAGTTCCAACACGCTTCCCTACCAAGGCCAGGACTTCTGCACTTGCTATTCGCCAGGGAAGCCAGACAAGACAAGGCAGGCGGTAGATCAAGATTATGGAAACGGTGAAGAAATGTCTCGCAAACGAGAAGCAAACGAGCATAACGAGTGCAGCCACGAGTGCCACTCTCGCTGCCACTCTTGCAGAGGCCTAAGCGTGGCCGTATCGATGGCTCCGCGATGGGCAGTGCCTCCAACTCAGAGGCAGAGATGTCTTGTGCAATGTCTTTTGCATGGCACTCATTGGTGTCCATTGGTGCCCTTTGCTTTGTTACTTTGTTGATGTTTACCGCGTCATGCCCTACCCTGGCCTCCATGTTGTCCTGCGGGGCACTCTTTGAGCAGAGGCCTTTGGCGGATGCCTGGTAGTGAGCGAAGTCCGCTACCTGCCCGAACTTGTAGAGACTCTCCTCAGCATTCTAGAAATCTCGAAGCAGTGAGGCGATCGCACTCAAAATATGGTGACTGATGGAAGGGTTGGCAGAGGTTTTTTGCGGCGCACCATGCGACGTTGTACGCTGAAAGTAGACGCGCTACATTGCTACATTGCTACATTGCTACCAACTGGCGAATGCAGGGGGTCGACTCCGCTCCCTTCGCAGATGCACACCGACGCCAATGAAAACTGAAAGACCTGAGATTGTCAGAGAGTCAGAGCTATGTAAGGAGCCCAACAGATCCAGAGTCAATTCTTGCCTGTGCAGCCAAGTCGCTCAGAAGCAAGGATGCCTGGGAAAATCTGGGCAAGATACGGCTTAAGAAGCCACAAAGTGGCTTAGGGTTGAAGCCCGTAAGGTGCTGGCGATTGCTGCTGACTTGTATGTCCAGCATGCAGCAACCTCGAGCTTACGCAGTGGCGGCAGAGGACGCTTGGGGGAGCCCAAGGCGCCCGGCAGCCGGGTGCGGAATCCGCACGCTTTTACTGAACGCAGGCTCGGCAAGCAACTGGGTTTCCTTCAGCACATCAAGGAGATGTATGCACTTCGCCCCAAGCGATTCTTCACTTCGTCCTCGTGTAGAGCCATGGTTCGGCTGAGGCTTTCGAGCCCCATCGCAGATACCTTGAACGCGCGACAGCTTCGAAGGATCTCCATCGTCTGTGGGCAAGCGGGAGCCTCTGCTGGAGCAGCCCAGCGGCCAAGGTGGCAAGGAATCAAAGGCTGGCAGCTTAGGGCTTAGGGCCCTTAGGGCTTAGGACTTGGGATGTTTTGGGTCTGGCAAGGTTTGGGGATTCAGGTTTCGGTCATAAACCTACGTAGCGGCCCCCATGTTAGGTGAAGAATGAGGGCACCGTTTAGGGGTTGAGCTGATGTCTAGAACTTTTAACTCTCTGGGCTCGGAATTTACCCGCATGCGGATGAAAGCAGTCTCCATGAGCTAGAGCCCACACTGGCAGCAGGAACCGTTCTCGCGTCGCGAATCCAGACTCTGCACCCGTGTCGGCGCGAAGACGCAACATTGCGCTTGAACGAAGGCAGCACGTCTGCACGAGCTGTTTACTGGCCTGTCGGAAACCTCGACCTACCTGCGCTCACCGTGCATTTCCACCAGCCACATGGTTCGAAAGAACACGACATCGAACCCCAACGAATGCTTTTTAGCCTGATATAACGTGCATTGCTACAGTGAGGGCATAGTGTCGAAGGCATCACCGTACCCGTACTAGCGGGGAAACGTGGGGAACGAAGAGGATGTTTCAAGAATTTGCGAGCCCGCGCATGCAATGAAGCTTCGATATTTGCGGCATCCGTTGAAGACCACGGACACTACTCGAAACTTCTCGAAACATTGATACGGGCAGTGTTTTCGAGGGGTCACCTGCGCAAATCGCTGGAAGTACCGACGACATCGACCCACTCGGCAGAGAGCTTGAGCAGAAGAGAGCAACATGAAACGGTACACCTTCAAATGCTAAGGCTTACCGACTATACATACTGACCCAAGCACTCCCCAAATGAGAAATAAATTAAACATGAACGCCCCAATTGCATGCTTACGGGGACTGGTCGTTCTTGTGGTCGTCGCTTGTGGCCATTAGACACGGAGATTTCATGCTTGATGTAGCCAGTTGACTCAGCTGACACGCTGAACACCCTAGCATGAACAGTGTGCCGAAGTATGTGCGTGCTTGCGGATTGCAGTATGGCGCTTGCAAAACAGTAACATTCGTGAACTTCGTGAACTGCACTACCCGGACGAGGTTGACATGTCTGCTCTGCTACGAGTGCTGGCGGGCAAGGAGGCTTAGCAAGCCTTTTCGATAGCACCAGCCACTCAGACAGTCGCTAACGCGTCTTAGTTGAGTCGCTTCTAGCTATTCTAGCTATCCGGCTACCCAGTCTGACGGGAATGAGGCTTTCTAAGCTGCAGACACACACTTGTTGGACTGAGAGGAATCTGAGAAACACCTGCTTCCTGAGGCTCAGCAGCCGCTTGAACGTAGACGTACACAGCATTCGAACCTGCTTTCCTAGGTACAACTCCCCAACCTCACTACATGGGCATCCTGAGTTGTCTTCGCCTTTCGGCGGGTGCCTTCGGCGCTATTCACCTAAGGTCGCCAGCGCCTAGGCAAAGAGTGAAACGGAAAATGCAAAAGCCAGGCAATTTGCCCAAAACCTGCAAGTTCCTCAAGGCTCCGAAGGAGTCGAGATCCTCACCTGGGCAAAGCAGCACTCGGTATTCCAAACTCATGTCCCACGACTGCAGGTGAGGCACATTGTCTGGTGCTCTGACCCCAAGAACCACAGAAGACGTTTGAACCTGAATCAAAGCTGTTGCTCCAACGATCTCACGACTGGTTCGGTATTGGAAACCTACTGAGGGCAGAACTCTGGCATCTTCTCATACTCAGTAGTTGCCTCTGTCTTTTGCGGCCTGGCCGAGTGGGCACACTCCGCAGCCGCAAGCAACTGAAGCAAACGAGTCTGTTGAAGGCACACGGCTCAAATCGGCTCAAATCGGCTCAACATCTGCGTGCAACTCGCAGCCTTCGCTTCTTGGCATCAGGTTTTGTGGCCCGGCTGGCTTGAACTTCCTGACAAGGCCACAACACTTCAAGTGGAGCACAGGCCCTTCGTTGCCAAGGTCCTCTTTGTCGTACTGCATCCATGTTGGAAACCTCATCAAGCGCCCGGTGAGTCGGATCCTTATCTCGAAAGGCCAGGTTGCACGAAACCAATACAAAGCCACTACGCTTTTCACTTTGGGACTCCCGGCTGCTTCTCCACCTCGGTCCTGCGCTTGATGGGGTCGTAGGCTGAAGAGTGCTGGACCCTGGGCCACACTCTTTGCACTTCTCCACGGCCGACGGGCAGTGCTATGTGAAGCTGTAAGGTGCGCACCGACAGTCAAACCAGCGCTTCACTTGCTTCAAGAAGTGCAGCTTCTGGCAACGCATCGCTGTCGAGCGAAAACCCAATTTAGCTGGACAGCCCTTCAAGAGGCGGCAAACTCATCCGACATCCACTATAGTTCTCACATCAAGCGCGGTATCTTCCTTCCTTCCTTCCCTCCCTCCCTCCCTTCCTTCCTTTTAGCACACACTCCTTCCAAAAGCAAAACACGCTGTGACACACCAGCCCCCGGCAATCCAGCCGGCGCGCACATCCTCGATGGACGCTTCTGCAGTGTTCTCAATGGACATGCCGATGCGATCCCGGCGCAGATCCTGATAGGAAAACGATGCACATTTGGCATAAGTTGGGCCCACTGTGGCCCACACACGCTTCCCGTCCCGCATTGAAGAATATCACATGACACTTTCCAGCTGTGCCTTCACTTTGTCCATATTTACCTCAAGCCGCCAGTCATGCCAGTCGAAGAGAGACAAGCAGAAACCTTCTGCAAAGGTGTCATTGCCCAGTCAGATATGATGTTCCATTATACTACTGCGTTCATAGGTGAGTAGAGCTGCTGCGTCGTCTCGAGTGTACGGGCAAACTCCCAAATAAGATCCAGTGCTTCCATCCAAGTGCTTGCAGGTAGGAACCTCCAACCTCTACAAAAAAGGCAAGAGGTTGACGTGGCCTTGGGCCGTGGCCTCGTTCCAGTGCTTCTCCAGCACTCGGTGATTGTGGGCCAAAGCCTTAGCGACGTCTTGCTCTCGTGAAGCCTGCAACAAAAGTCGACTCCTCCGCTTCGTGTGCTTAGAGGCAGATATTGGGCGGATTCATCTTACATAATGTACCCTTTCTGCTACCCTCAACGATGAAAGGCAGAACGCATCCGCATCGACACTCTAAACTATAAACTATAAACATCTATGAACCGTAAACCCTTGGTACCAGAAAATTAGAAGACACATGCATTCATCCGCCTAAGGCCACCGCTCGCATGTAGGCAACGTTCCAATCTACCTTTCCAGGGTTTAGAGGTCCGGGTCTGGGGGCTCTGATGCTCTCTGTCTTTTCCTCTCGCTTGGTGGCCTGGTGCCATCGGACCTTCTTTGGATAGATGACATCCATCATCGTCAGGATGATGATTGGAAAGCCCGCCTCAAAACAGCCCATGACGTGCCCAATTCCGCACATCTCCAAGGCCCCTGAGACCCGGGCCGTGAGGTCACGCGGGTTCACGATGTCAAGCTTGAAGTACATATTCACCCAAGTCAACGTCATGTCCTGATGAAAGGCCGGGAGGAGGGAAGCCCCAAACATTTTTCCCAAGACGCACCTGAATGACCTCCGCTGTCTCGATCTTCAGCTGTCTCCGTTCTTGAGCCTCCGCAACTGGGGCTCTCATCTGTTGACGAAAGGGGTCAGGGGAGGAAAACAGAGGGAGCAGACCACGTGCACCTTGCCCCGGCAAAACATGACACGTATGCTATCATACTAGCGAGGACTGCCCGCGTATTTCAATGGCATCCACCTCCCTCGAGCCTTCCCCCGCAATCTCTCGACCCAACTCTCTCTCCTTTAAGATGAGCTCTCCAAAGTGCGAAACACGGGGCGCCAAGAAATCAAAGCATCAAAAGACATATCGCTCAGGTACCAACACGATGGATGTTCCAACAAACAGCCACTTCTGCTACCATGGCAACGGGCTTGAAGGGGATGAGACGGTTACTTGCACCAAAGATGCTTTCGCAAGTACACGTGTAGACGTAAGCTGGAAGCAACATCTTGGGATGCCGACGTGTGCGACTGCATGACGCGGGCACAGTAAAAAGGTGATGCCTGCTGGATGGAGCGGCGCCGCTCTTCTTTGACTTCCGCAGGCTGGCCAAGCAGTGCCATTGAGCATGCAGCACATTGCAGCACATTGCAGCACACTGCAGCACATTGCAGCATGAGATGCTCTGCCAAATCTCGACGAATCTCGCAAGTGGAGGCCTTGAACTGGTTGGAGAACCTTCGTCGAGCATCGCACGTGCAGACCGAGACTCCCTACGATGCCTCCACGTGCCTCCTCTAAGATGCCTTAAATTCAGGGCTTCTGATTCTCTTGCGATTTTTTCCTGAGCTTTTTGCCAATTTCTCACTCCTGTAGCTTTTTCCGGCTGTCTCTGCAGAAGAGGGGCTCACACTGCGCCCGGAAGCGCACGATGGGCGGCTTCGGCGGCCAACTGCGCATGGGAGTGGGGCTTGTCACTTTTTAATACAGAGACCTGCTCTACATTTCTGTTTCTAGTGCATCTACATGCATACTTCGAGTTATACTTACTCCATATTCATATATACCTATTCGTTTATATGTATGTGTATATATTGTATGTTCCAGGGATCTAGGAGGAAAAGATGCTTGGAGCGCGCCATCGTCCTTGCAAAGTCGAGGCCCTGTTTTGCGCGCGAGCTGCAGGGCTTCATAATCCCCTTTCTGCTGCATCTTTCTGCACCAGGGCACGTTGGTCACGATGGCTGGCGCATGGAATAAACGAGATAGTCTTATAAAGGTTCCGAAAACAATTCACAGCCTTCGCTCTCTCTCCTTGAAATTGCAGACCTCTGCCAAGAAGCACACAGCTAAGGCGAGCTGCATATGTCCACGTGCCCTTTTACTCTATGCTTTTCTTGAATGCTTGCCAAAAAACTGGCCTGATGCGAGAATGGCGGACATCAACCTTGGACAGCGTTGGCCTCTGCTGCCGAAATCTTTCGATCTAGCGTCGGGCTAGATGCGGTCTCTCGTGCGAAGATCATATGGAATCACATGATAATGTGAAATAGCGATGCTGGCAGTAAGAACTGTCTCGCCCATCTGCCACACAGGCAGGCCGGAGAAATCACATATTCGGCAGAAGCAATTCAAACATGATCGGCAGGAAGCGTGAACTTCGATTACCGCGACTCGCACTAGTGGCCGTGCTGTGCGCTCAGCTTCCATTTTGCGTGAGCTTGTCTCTCAGAATAGGAGGTGCCGCCTGACAGCATGTGGGTGCATTCATATTGCAATGTGCGCATCTTTGACTCTTTGACATCACCAGACTTGGAATGGATATGGAAGACCCCACCAGCCTTCGGCTTTGGCCTGGCAGGATCTTCACAGCATCCAACATGCGACAAGTGTCTCGCACCCCTCTCGTCCAACGTACGCCAGGGACTCTTCGTAGCTGGCATCGCTTTGGTTGCAGCCTACAGCGGTGATTTATTGTTTTTTGAAGCACTCCGCAACGATGGCAAGCAAGGGACCGAGAGGCAGGCCTTACTGGACGCAGCCTGAAGGCTTTCAGGTGGAGCCTGCACACCGGGACAGAACGCAGGCTGCATGGACCAAGACACGAAATCCGATGTTGGCGATTTCATGTGCCAACACTACTACTGGCAACACCAAAATCTAAATTCCCACCTTCCTCTGCACGGGGGGAGAATTCCCATTGTTCGCTGCAACACCGTTGCTAGGTTGAGGCGGGCCTGACAGGTAGCTTGGCGAGCGCGGCGAATGCATCTGATGTCAGAGCCGCTCTAGGCACGCAGCCTTCCACGGGCTCCATCAGCTTCTTCGCATGCACAGCCTCGACAGATGACGGGGTGATGGGTGACGACGGTGTACGTTGGACCGGGTGACCCGCCTGCATGAGCTTCTCCATGAGCTCTTGGCTTGGTTCCGGCTTCGACCGGGCTTTGGACCTCTACGGATGGTTTCCGAAAATACAGGATACCCTTTTTTCAGGTTCCTTCAAAGGGATTATATAGAATTTTGGGGGATTTAAGGGGTTACCCCTATTTTCGGAACTCCCCATATTGAAGCTTGAAAGAAAGCCAGGGGATCTGACAAGTGCCAGGTCGGCCTCGTGGAGGTAGGCGCACTCTTCTCGGCAGGGAGCCCCCTTGTCTGCACGTCATTGCAAGTGCACAATGCGGCAGCTAAGTGGTGGGAGTAGGGGCGTGCGTGCATGTGTGGGGGATGTGCAGAACGCCAAACAGTGCGACCGAGACTGTGTTTGAAGGGGCCGACGTGTTTGACCCAAACCCCTAGACGCAGCTACAGACAAGAAAATTCCAAATCGACACTGACCACACCTCAAAGCCGGGAAATCAGCGAACACGAATCGCAAGAAGACGTGCTGATAGACACTGTAGACAGCAAAACCCGAAATGACAACAAGCACAGATCGAAGTAGATGCAGCTCGAAACAAACACGCCTCAAAAGCGAAATCCTTCAGAGCAGGTCGAACGAAGCCAGGGGCAGCGAAGGCGGCCAAAGGTCCCCCCAAGTCCTGCTTGGCCTTAATCCGAGCACCCGATTAATTAATACCCCCACATTTAAAGATTCTTTTGTCCGGAAGCCCGCCGGAAGACTACTTTCCATTAGGGGGGATTTCGTATGGGGAAAACCCCTCACATCTAAAGAAATTGTTTTGAGAGGGGGTCCAAAAAATCTGTCGGCAGGCTTCTTGTTTTGCTTGCGGAGATGCGAAGCTACAGCACCTCAGGGATCTGCAGCCTATTGTTTTTAATGGAGAATCAATGCAGGGCCATGGTCCAATAAGATTATATGCGGAACCCTGCCTTCCTTATTGCGGTGGGGCGGGGGGGGGGGGCCCCCCCCAATTTAAACAGGTGCTCGGATTAACCCAAGAAGGCTGTAAAATTCGCGCGAGCCCCCAGGTTCTACCGTAACTGTCGTGCTCAGCGAACACGAAACCCCCAAGTAGAGCAAAAACCAAAACGCGACGCGACTAACACCCGTCGCTGCATTGCGGGTTTGAAGTTTATAGCTGTCTCCAGACTGCACGTCGTCAGCTCCACTCTTTGGTCTGCTCCCAAATAGGTTGCAGTCTGTCTGTCCGACCCAAAGCCGGCCTAGTTCACTGATTTAAGGCAACCATCATTTCACCAAAAAGCAAGATACTGGCCTGCAGCTGGCCTCTGAAATCAAGTATGAGCTTGGCAGCTTTGCTTTCAGGAGTCCCTGCTTACCAGTTCTAGCTACTGCTTCAGCATGCCTATCTCGAAGCCTCTCCAACCCATTCTGGCAACACCTCGTGGACTTGCGATCTGTAAGCTCCATGCGCAGGCACATCCGAGGCATGCGAGCTCTGCCTGAGTGCTGAATGCCCTCTCGGCAGCTCTTGCCTCTTGGCATTCTGACGCAAAGTCGGCACTGTGCCCCAGACTCCAGCATGCCAGGTCTGGCAATCCTGGCGACATGCGGCGACTCTGCTGCGCCCGGCAAACAGGCAAACAGCAGCAACCACGGCAGGTTTGCGTGGGTTGAGGCACAGCCTGACATGGGTCCCAAGGGTCCAACGACGCAACGGGTAGCCAGATCGCAACGGAGGCCTTCTTCGTAGCACTGGCCCGCGGTACTGGAGACGGCGGCTTCTTAGCCGATGCAAGGCTTCGCAAGAGGCTTCGCATGATGCTACATATTATGAAGCTGCACATGAAGCTGCAATATGAGAACATGGACTCCTGCTCTTGTATAACCTCAGCGCCAAACATCCAGGAAGCTTGAGGCGCGCCTGAGCAAGTCACACAATCTGTGTTGGCCTCCTAGCCCAACCTCGTAGGGCCCACTCCGCTTGGAGATTCCACGTTTGAGGCTCCAACCTCGAGGCTGCCTCCAGCCAGGGATCCTCCCTTGGCGCTCTGAGCGGACCCAGCCCGCCCCCAAACCCTGGCCCCGGATCTCTTCTGATCTCTTCCGGCGGCTTCTAATCTTTGGGAGTGGGCCCTCCGGAATTGAGGCTTGGGCGTTTGCCGAGCGCCATCTTCGACCATGGCCTTGAAAGCCACGATGTCCCAAAATGTCCCAAACCGTCAACAACCATCAACCACGTGCGCGGTGCGCGCACGTCGGGCACACGCAGGGCCCTGCAGCGACTGTTTCTGGGTCTCGCACTGACTTCGGCTGAGCTGCAGCAACCTGCCACGCCATGTTGAAACAGGGCGGTCACAACCAAGGCGCTGCGGTCTTGCCGCTGCCATTCCGGGCCTCCTTCTCGTCCTTCAGGGCCGTCTCCTTCTCCGCAAAATGTTCCACAACAAGCTGAGGAAATCTGTGGACATTTAACCTTTGTAAGGTTTGGGCTTTGGGTTTTGGATTTACAGTTCTTGTGCAAGCTCCTTTGCAGCATCCCTACGCAAAAGTCTGCATGGCCGGAGCCACCCAATTTGGAAAACAACGCATAGCGATGTGAATAAGCTGAAACCACCCTCTCGCATGACCGCATGACCACCAATATTTGAGATATCAAGAAGAAGGTCACCTAAACTCGGATTTTGGCCCAACACAAGAAGGTTGCAAACAACAACTCGCGCAGGCTCAGGACCTACCTTCGTGATTAGATCTTGCTCGGTTGATGAATGTCGGCATCTGCGAACTCGCTGCCCGGCTGCCTCATCGTCCACCTCCTCCTCATCGTCCTCGTCGTCCTCGACATCGGCCCAGTCCTCCAGCAATAACACAAAAAAGCGCCAAGGGTTCGTCTACTCAGAACCGATCATGGTCATGTTGCCAAAAGCGCACCGAGTTCAGTGCTGCTTTGGGAAAAACTCATCAAAAAAGACGCACACAGTCCTTGCGTGCCGGCGGCTCAGAGGCTTCCGAGGCATCCACGCGCTCGAAAGGGTCGAGGCCCAGAAGATCCACCGCCTGCGAAGAAGCGCAAGAAGGTCCCCAAAGGGAATCGGGGAAACGGCCCCCCCCCCAAAAAATTAAAAGCACTGGGCTCCCGGGCAGCAGCCTTGCCTGCGGGCGCAGCTGGCACTGCCGGAGAAGGCCTCTTCGGGGCCTGGAAGAGTCTCCGGACACCGACGGAGCTTGAACAAGACGCGGCCAGGGCAGCGGCAGGTGCGGAATCAATCTGCCTCGACTCCAGGGTGGCGATGCGAGCGGCCTTGTCTGAAAGTGGAGCGGGCAAGTCTTTGCTCTTTGCTCAAGATGCATGGCAACATTCCCTCACGAACGACATGCAACATCTCCCAAGATAAGCTTGACTTGATTCTTTGAATACAGCTATGAGTAGAATTACTAACAATCATCTTCTTTCGAAGCCATGCGCCATGCGTTGGAGACGCTTGCAACAAACATGCCGCGGGCCTGTTGTTCCAGGGACTCCTGCAACACAGAAGCCCATTGACCATCACATCCATCATTCATCACGGCATTTGCACCTCCATTTGTGCCATGCGTTCCCCTTGCTTCTCCACGTGGTTCTTCACCTCAGGACTGCTTTGCACTTGCAGAAACCCGGGGGGGCTTCTGAAGGATGCAATGTGCCAAAAGTCCTATGAGGTGGCGACCCACCATACGGTCTCAAGCAAGGTCGCGATCAACTTTGCCTGCTCCTCGTAGGGCGCTCGGGCGCACTCCACCATCTTCCTCAGCAACGACTTCCTCGTGCCTTTTTGGGAAAGGAAAGAGGTGGAAAGGAGCTAAGCCGCGAGCAGCAGCTTGTCATCGCTTGCCTCATAAGACTCTAAGTGAGATGTTCCAAAACGAGCAGAGCAGAGTCCACGCCAAGGCGGCCGCTACCGACTCCACCACCATCTTCGGAGTCCGGAAGACAGGCTCGGTAGAAGCTATGGTGAGGGGCTGGTCTGTTGTGCTGAGCAACTGAACGGGTGCTGCCTGCGACACACACTACTATGCTCTCTTGCATTCGGAATCTGAGTCGCATGTCTCACATGTCTTAGCTATGCTGTCTTTCGCCAAGCCTTACCAGCTTTAGAACCTCCATGTCTACTCTGCAAAGCTGTCCAAAGTTCTGGAAGCGAAACGGCCAGTGGATCTGTTGGGCAGGATCCAAGCACCACCGCCAGTTAAAGAGCACCATAGTTGCTGATTGTCATCCACTGCCCCCACTCACCCACTCATGGGGACCCAGGAAGGGCGCACTCGTCGTCCGGCAGGTCGGATCCTTCGGAATCCCCACCGCTGTCACTCTCCTGAAGTCAAGGCCATTCAGCATGAATCCGGGCCAGATGGAAGAAGAAAGAAAAGACGTCGCACATGTTTTGCACAACTGGGTGCCTCGGAAGAGCGTCTGGAGTTTCTTCGCGAGTTCCTTGGATGCCGCTCAGCTGCTTCTCCCCGGTTCTGTCACCAAGGCCGACTAAATTGACTAAATTATGTCGAGCGTCGGGTTGCTGGTGTTTGTGGCGCTTGCTGCAGGGGCGCCGACTATGCTGATCACCGGGCCCACGATATCTGTCTTTGGAGAGAACTCCTCCTGTCAAGAAAAGGAAAGCGCCTTGCTGAAGATACCCGTTACGTGTCCGCGCTGCCCACACTGCACTCACATCCAACGTTTGTCAAAATCTGTCAAACTAGCACCCCAGTGGTGCGTGAGAACGGGGCGCGGCACGAGCAAGGTACGCACACCATCGCACACCTCTATCTCTCCGAAGGCATCATCGTTTTCGTTGTCTGATGCGGAGGACTTCTTCTCCTCTGAGTCCTCCAACAGTCAACTTCTCTTTCCCTGTGCTCTGAAGCTCAGGTCGTGTAGCACTCTTATCAGCATGCGAGACATGAAAGCTGCAACTTCGCACCTCCGCTGGAGGAGGTGGCGGTGGAGGCGGCACTATCTCTTCAGAGCCCTGCCAATCTAGGAGCTTTGCAACAGCCGGGAGGTGCCGCAAATTGGCGCAAGTGCCACCATGCAGCCTCTGCTGGTAAGGACGATGAGGAGCCTGGCCCCAACTCTTGGCTGTGCTCCTCCTGAGCCAGGTACACCAACGAAAAAGATCAACAACACTTGGCACATTCAGGTGCGTTCCTAAATTGTCCCGAGAGGCGCGGCTAGGGATTCAAGCATCACGACGTTGACAGCCAAAAAGGCAAACTACCAACCGAACCGCTGAACGGCTGACGCAGGCTCCTCGACAGTGTCCTCCAATTTTTTTGTTGCCTCACCACATCAGTCCACGGAGTGCGCAGGATGTTTCACATGTGCCCAACAGTGCTACAACAGCCAGCTGATCTGCAGATCATCACCACAAGACAGGACAAGCGTGAAGCTCTATGAACCGTAAGCTTTATGTTGATGGCATGAACGTGCATAGCAATGAAAAGAAATACACAAATCAGCTAACCAGCCTGGCTTTGAAGCCTTGCAAATGAAAATCATGACAGACACCTGCGTAGCCCTCCCTGCCTGCTTACGTGCCTGCTTCCGCGCTTTATCGGCGGCTTGGGCCTTAACGGCGGCCTCCTTGGGAATGTTGCACGTTGTTTCGCAAAAGTCCGCGACTGACCGGGGCTGAGCTGACTGCGACCGTGAACGGTACAAAGCGAAGTGAGGTGCGAGCTGTCTCAGCTTGGCGTCGCTGCTCGTCTGCCACCGGGTCCTCAAGAAAGAAACGCATCATGAGATTCATTAGCTGCAGCATGCTGCTCCACAACTGCACCCAAGGCCTTCAGGTGCAGCAATCCTGGAGGAGCATCCACGGTGCCTTGCAAGTGTAGCTGCGTGTAGCTCGCAAGCTGGACAGCTGCGAATGCTGTGAAACGAACTCATGCGCTTCCCACGTCACGAGCAAACAGCACACAGCAGTGTTGACAGCAATTCAGCATTGCAACCTCTCTTCAGCTGAGCCCGCCAGCCCTCCGCATTGATGGTCTTAAAGCCCCTCTGCGCGTCGTCGCTGATGCAAACATTGCTAAAGTCAGCAAGAGCCTGGAGCAGCGGAGCAAGTGCCTTGCAATGCGCCGCGCACTGCCGATTTTTGCCCTCCAACCTTCGCAACGTCGATATACCTCATGAAGTCATACGGCTCACTGAACCACGTTGAGGAAATCGAATCCAGTTGCGCAGTTCGCATGGCAGAGGCTGGAACGATCAACAACTTCCCAGCCTTTTTTGAGCCGAGCTCAGCTTTCAAAGCTCGACATATCTCAGAGAATGGTCGTGTGAAACTTCGTGACCTGAGCAGCATTGGCCCTTCACGACGCACGTACTGCCGGGGCGTTCATGCAGTTCTGCATCTCCGGGCAAAAAAATCCTCTGTGCCTCTTTTTTTACCTAAGTCATGCAATAACATAAGAACAGAAGGATTGCAGAAGCCGTCTCTCAGCTTCCGCTGGGCCGGGAGCTCCAGCAGTTCATGGAGCCTCCGCCAGCTTCTCGTCCTTCTTGTACTCCTTCTTGATTTCGTGGCTCATCTTGTTGACAATCTTCTCCATGTATTCTTGCATGGCGTAAAGCACGGCGTTGCAGAATTCACCCTCGGTCACGGCTTCCCCTCCGTCACTGCTCTCTTTTTGCATGGCGATGACCTGCTTCTGGAAGGTCTCGATGAACTTTCGCTCGCTGCCCCAGCGAGCTTGGTCTTTAAGAATGCGATGAAGGTACATTCTCTCCATCTTGGTTAGCTGCTTGTACGGAAAGTCAGCACAGCAGCCAGAGTCGACGTTCACGGTCTTGAAGAGGTCTTTGGCTTTCTGGAGAACAGCATATTCCTGGCGAGACAAGCACAGCCACTTGAAGCACGTCAGTATCCACTTGACCGGCGGAAACAGCCGAAACCAGAAGCAACACGTCTTTGCCGTGGACCGGAGCGTGCTTGCAATGCCCCCCTCATCACTGCTCGAAGAACTTTTCGCGTCGTCGGGAACCACTTGGGCCATGGTCCAAAGAAAGCCGGGGAGGGGCGGAGACTGGGGGCTCGAAGGATCTCGAAGTCTAATGGGCTGTGGGAAGCCTCACTCAAAGGTACGAGCAGGTACTAGGTACAAACAGCCGCAACGCAGCAACAACATGCAACATCTCAAGTTCAGCATATCGAAGCTTCCGCTTCGACCATGAGGGCACCTGCCCGCGAACTCCAGGCTCACCTTCTCCTCACTCTGCCGAGACGGTGATGCAAGGGTGGCGTTGCGACCTGAATCATGGAACGGCTTACCCGGCCACCCCCAGCCCAGAGATCCACAGCACTGCGGCCTACCTCAAAGACCAAAGCACAGCAAGACTCAGCTCCTCAGTAAACTTCAGTATACTTCAGTATACTTCAGTAAGCCCCTTAGGAGCCCTTTGAGGGCGGCGCAGGTCGCCTTGTACCTCTCCGTGTCTGCCATAGTCTGGCCCATCTTCCTGACCCCATAACAGCGCCACAGCAGATGAGTCTGAGTGTTCAGAAAGCAGAACAGATTGCAAGGTCCCTCAACCACTCATGCGTCACTTATCTTGCACAGTGTCCTGAAGAACTCCGTGCTGTCATGATTGCCAGCATTCCACCTCCAGGCAACTCAGAGGCGGCGTAGCATCGATCTGTGATCGCTAGTTAGTAACGCATGAGCCTTCTCTCACACAGGCGGCGACTTGCGCAAATGTAGGGACTATGTAGGGCGCACCGCGCAGTCTTCTCCTCCTCCTGTCTCCGCCTCACCTGCGCCCTCAGCGGCTGAGCTGGTGCACAGGGCATTGCAAGAGCCGTGCGTAAGCGAAGCTTTGACAGTTTCAGGCAAAACGCTGCTGAAACTTCAGCGATCTACAAACCGCCCTCCACAAACTGCACTCAAACTCCACTCTCCGAGGCGAGGGCTTGGAAGCCTCGACGTAGGAAACGGACCAGCGCGCGGAATCCGGGAGCCGCTCACTGCAAAGGAGGCTTGGGTTTTGGTCCCTCGTCGCTCGTCGCTCGTCCCTCGGTCCCTCGTCCCTCGTTCTTGCAGCAATACAGAGCCTTGCATGGCGCACTGGGCTACGCTGTCCCTCGTGTTTTGGTCCCGGCGGCAACAGGCAGTCTCTTGCTGCTGGTATCCAAATCAGCTATGGACCCTACAGTCGAGCTGAAACATCAACGACTGCTACGACACCTACCTACACACCTTGCTTCCGACATTGTCACTGAAACTGGTGACCACGTCCATACTTGTCAGTGCACATGAGATCTTTGGGAGCAGTCTCGACCTGCCAAGCAAGGCATGGCCCGAACGGAAACGCAGTGAACCCGGAAAAAAACAAGCCTTCGCGCATTGGTATTCCAACTGCTCCATGATCGCCAAGAACTTTGTGTCACTCCTACATGACAAGCTGGCTGAACGCATGTCATGCACTTAGGAAAGGATCTGCACAGCACTGGCCTGTCAAAGTAGTCATCGTTCTCGCTCCAAATGATGGGCTTAAACCTCTGTGCCAAAGCGCACTGAAGCTGTTGCGGAGAGAACCCTCATAGTTCTCTGAACAAGCGGCTGATAGATGGCACTCATCGCCCCCAGCACTACGTTCGTCTCCATGCCCTCAACATCTATCTTGATGAGCCTGCAAGTCTCGCGCGATGGCCTGGTGAATAAACTGGCTACCCGCAGAACTGGCCATCGCAGAACATGGCATGACTTTCAGAGCCTGATGCTGTTCACATGCGGTGGCTTGAGGTCTGTCTGACCAGAAAGCAAGTCGTCCAGAGTGACCATCAGAGTCCTCACAACGAAAAATTGAAAATGAAAATGGTTTGACAACGAATGCTCTTTAACAAACAACAAAAACAGAGAAAAGTGCGCCAATCTCTCTCTCTCTCTCTCTCTCTCTGTCTCTCTCTCTCGCTCTCTCTCTCTTCAACCCCTCGAGTCTTAAAAGAACGATAAGAAGATATATAGAGAGAGAAAGAAAAGACAGAAAGACTGACAGATTGAGAGACAGACTGAGAGACCATCGACACAAACTAGTGGCTGCCAATCCTCTCACACATGCTAGGATGACTAGGATTTGCACGGAAGTGCAACCCCCATTCTTCACTCACACCCTGACACACGTACGCGCACACACGCACGCACAAAATTCGGGGAGTTCTCTGCATCGATCAGAGAGTCTCTTCCGGATCAGTCTCGAAGTCGTACCTGGATGCGAGGTGCGTGCTGAACACTGAAGACCTGTAAAGAAACCCATTGCCTATGGCCGGACAACATGGCTTTGCAGAACGAAAATTGCTGACAAGGGACAACTGCACCGCCTGGTTGATGTGCATGCCTTAGTTGACAGAGATTCAACATGTTGTCCCTCCAAGCGGTTTAACATGTGAAAACTCCACTTGCCTGCCAGAGAGCTCACACCTTCATAACTGGCCCTGCTGGTCCAACTCTCAAGCATCGGAAGATACTGTCAACCCCTATTGCTCTCCCGTATACGCCTAGATCATCAAACTCCCTAAGCCCCATTTGCCATCCGGGTGCTCTCTTGTGCACCCGGAGCTCCATCTTGCTCAGCATAGTTTACCTCTGGGCGGCACAAGGTTCAGCCAGAGTGGGGCTGAGCCAGAGTGGGGCACAGAAAGAGTCAGGCCTTGACACCACCGGGACTGCTGAAGAAGCGAAGCTGCGGCGGACGGCCGAAGAACCGTTGCTTGCGCTCTCCGAGGGCCACGTTGAAGGTCCACACCTTGCAAAGAGTGGGCTGCGGCTGCTGTGCGCGAGCGCAAAACACTCAAGAACACTCAACACTTTCTCTGGGGCTGCAGCATTGGACAGCCCATTCCTGAGACATGGAAGGCAGTTTGTGTGAAGTAGCGGACCGTGAAAGACGGCGACGGAGCACGAGATTGAGAATGTCGAAACGCGTGTGTGCCATCAAAAACTAGCTGCCAGTGAGCTGCAAGGCAACGTTTGCAGTCACTAGTTGGTAGAGCCAGCCTCAGAACAAAATGAACAAGCAATAGCGAAAGCCCCGAGCAGCTGTCTCTCCCTGCCACCACAGGCACGAAAAGGCTCGAAAGCCAAGACCTTGCCCTCACGCCCCACTCTCTCGCCGAAAGGGATTGTGTAGGATCCTCATGCGGGCGATACAGCGCATGGCGCTGCGTGTGATCTGCGTTTTCTCCCAGCTCCGCTCCTAGGTTGGCGCCCACATCCACGACGACATCACCTTCTGGACAGCAACTTCGGGAAAGCAATTGTAGATAATTGTAGCCACTGCATGCCACTGCTGTACAGGGTCAGGGGCGGAGAGGGGCCGAGGGGGCCTGGAGATGGTGTGGAGAGGGCATGTCGAGTGGCCTGGACGCAGGAGCGCCTGCATCTGGTAGTTCTGCATGGGGTTCATGGTGCCCATCTGCATGATGCCGTGAGCCTCAGATGAGTTACTAGTGAAGGCCCGGGATTCTGCTGGTCCATGCTTCTGCCAAGTGCTCAGATCCCTACGATGTTGGTATCGTAGAACGGGAGCGCAAAAGCATGCATTGGTGTCTTGGACAACACCTGCAATCTGCATTCCAAAAGGGACGGGTCATCAGCATGTGTTCACCGCATTTCTTCCAGCACCTCCGTGTTTGTGGAGCTGTGCAACTCCGCAGTCACGGATCCAGGACCCCCTGGCTCCTGTGCAAACAAGACGCAGAGACAAAGCTCGTGCTGCCACCCCAGCTCCCCAGCTCCTGGTATGCGGATTGCTTCACCGCGTTTCCACTTCCCTTCCATTGCTCCTGACCCATGCAACATCAACCAAAGCAGAGAAGCGCGCATTGGCATCCTCTATCTCCGGTGGAACAGAGATCGAGGGATCACGGAAGTTGTAGACTAACCTTGGCTCTTGTCGCACATTTCGCCATGGTGGCGCAGACTCCCGGCGCATGTGCCAGGCAGCGAAACAGGCCAGTGCTGGCCCAGCACAGCGATGCCCTTGGCCTCGTGGCGAGCTTCCCGCGGCTCTGTTCAGAAGATTCGGAAGGCATCAGAAGGACTGTTGCCCGAGGCCGCCAGCCTCGTCCGTGCTGCGAAGCATCTCACCACACCTGTTTGCCACCAGTTTCACATACGAACTTTGGTCTGGCTTGTTTTGATCTGTCGCTTCCCAAAACAGCAGCATGGTTGGAGGCTTGCTCTCAACACTGGCAAATGACCGGGGGCGCCTATTGTAGATGCTGTGATTCAGGTCCGACTCCGGCGCCCCACCATTTGCCGACAGCAAGAACTCCTTGCAGCCCTCTGTGGTTGTGGGCATGCTGACCTCGAGGAGCGTGTATTCTTTCAAGCCAGCCACACCAAGCCCAACACACTGAACCCTTCAGATTCCCTGAGCGGACAACGTTTGAAGGCAAAGCATTGTGTTCCCCGACCTCGGAGGGCGCCCTGCTGCCAGGTCCAACTCCACAATGCAAGACTCAGACCCACCACAGCCACCACAGCCAAGTCGCTTTCAGATTTTTGCTGCGTGCTCGATCTTCCTGACAGCGGTTGAGCAACTGAGAAACAACAACAGATCATGGATCCATGATCACGCCTCTGCCTGCTGACAAGACTCAAGTACGCGCGCAAACCAGCCGGATTTCTCGCCGATCTCCGGCCAGTTTCGCATCTGGTAGCAGCCGTCACACCCGCCACCGATGGGTGCCTGATGCTCTGAGGTGTGGTACTGTGACAGTAACGACTGACTTGCAGCTTACACCTGGCTTCTTGAGACCCCTACTATCCCCTACTGAATCCCACGCTAAGCTGCGCAGACCTGCCAGGAGACGCAGTCGGGATTTGCTAGGCACTGCTGGTCGCAGGCCTGGCCGAGGGATGAAAGCACATGAAACTGCGCAAATCCTCGTAGATCTTTCACGCCAGCCCGGCCTCTGGTGTCAAGTCTTGCGCCTTCCCGATCAAGGATCGTGCAATCTGTCTGTAGTCGAAGCCGCGATTTGCAACATCCTGAGGCTGGCTTGAACCGAGCTTGCCAAAGACCTAGACCGCGATGACGGGCAATTTGGGCAACTTCGACAGTAACAAGCCGTCACCCTACTGCCTGCAAACATCTAAACCCCTCAAGTCCCCACCCGAATCCTGGACCCCATAAACCGAAACCCTCACAAAGACCCCCTTAGGTCATCTCAACACCAAGGCTCGCTGAGCACCAGCCCCAGGGCCTCACCCTGGAAGGCTCCGAAGAGAAGCGCGCTCCGAAGCGCAGCCATCGCGCTGTGACTTTTGTTGAGGTGCTCTCTGTGACATGTCCTTATTGTCTTAAGTGGCTGCCTTGTGTCTCTATTCCGTTAAACTCTATGAGTTGTTTTCTTGTTTTTTGTGGGTCTTACGAGTACTCACCTAGGTCCTAGGTCTGATCGTACGTTGTCGTATCGTGTCTTATCGTTATGCACTTCCCGCCACTATCTTGTCGCACCGATGCTTGTAAATCATCGTTCTACTTTGTCTCCTGCGTTCCCTTTCTTACCGTTCATAGTTGCATCATCTTGAGAGTAATTAACTAGTCTCTTTCTTCTCCTTGTCATCGTCTCGTCTGTCTCTCAGCTGTCTCATTTTGCTTATTGTAATTCTCATTCTCGTTCTCTGCAGGTGCTGTCTTTTCGCTATGCTTCTCTCTTGCAACACGTTTTCTTCTCATTGCTTCGCTTTCTTCTCGTGCCTCTCTGCCGTTCTTCTCGTTCTGACCATTCTAGCAATCCTGCTCTTCTCGGTCCTCGCTTTCGTCTATTCTCCTTTCTTTCTGCTTGTCCTCCTGGCAGGCTTTGGGAATGGGCCGGGCCCATCCCCCCAGGGCGTCCCCAGGAATTTGTCGAGGTCCACAGCCCAAAGTGGAATCTCTCTTGAAGCCTCTATGGTCCCCGGCCCGCGAGGGCTGGGAGACCGGTCGATCCTTGTGTCGGAAGGCCAGGTGTGTGCTAGCTCCTGCATTGTTCACCGAATCCTAGAGCTACTGGCCTCTCAGAAAAAGTCGTGTTGCTCGGTTCGTTCGTCGTATTCTGACTCTTATTGTTATTGTTTTCTTCTTCCTGTGCACACTCAAAACGGCTGTGTCCGTCTCTCTTGCGGATTCGAAAATCCAAGCCCAGGCCTTTCACCCCCACAAGGTCGCACTTTTTCTTAAACGACTACTGTCATGAATTGAATACCGCAACCATCCCCATCTGAAATTGAAAGCCCCTAAACTCATTTTGACCTCCTTCTTCTTTCTCTTTGTATAATTAATATTCCGACTTTTCTTCTCATTATTATTTTTTATCCTGCGCTCGTTTGGGCCCCCGATTGGGAATGGCCTCTCTCCCGCTGCTGGTATTGAGAGTTGCTCTGTTTCCTATTACTCTCTCATCTATACTCCTCCTGACCGTCCTCATCTTACCTTTTCTCTTGATTGCGTTGTTCGTCTGCTCTTATCGCCAGTCTGCCTTAGTCTCATCGTTCTTGTCTTTCTTCTGATCGTGCCTTATGTTGGTTGTCATAGTTTCTTTGTTGTGTTGTTTCTTTCTGTGTGTTCATGCCTGCTCTTTTTCGAATAGGTGTATCTGTGGGCCGCTGCATCCCTGCATGTTCGGCTGCATTGGCAATGATGCAGCGGGGGGAAGAAAAGACCGCTCCTACAGTCCTTTGTACAATCACATGGCCAACTTGAACACAATCTCTAGCTGACGCAGTTCCTGCTGAGCTGAGCTTGCTGGACTCCTGAAAGTTGAGTTCAAAGTTTCCTGGACATGTGGCTTGTCTGGCTGGTGGTGTGGCTTGTGTGGCTGGTGTGGCTGTCTGCTACTGTAAGCTCATCCGCTGACCGTCATGCACGACTGCGCACACGAAAGTGCAATGCGGATACTTGGGTAAACGTTCTTGAGCCAATGGCTGCTTCCTGATCTGCTGCAGGGTAGCAAGGCTGCATTTTCGACCCACAGATGCATGACATAGATACAGTCCTTGAACATCCTTGCCATTGACATACCCATTAAAGCCACGACGGCCTCATGTGCCCCACAAGTCCTACAATGTCATTGCAGCCTGGCAGGCGCCAATGCCATGTCCAGCAAGCCCGCGGCTTTGCCTCACGGAGCAACGCACCAGGGCACACCGGAGTCCCACTGAAACAGCTTAAAGGCTTAGGTGATGCGGAGAATGCTTCCCTCTTGCTCTGAGCCTGCGGAGGCCTCGCTTCATGGACTCACGCTTGGAGCCAAGCAGCAGGGCAAAAAGTCGACTGAAAATTCCCTCAGCTTTTTTCTGGTCAACGAAACAGCTGTCAAAACTCAACAGACTTCTGAAACAGAGGCGGGCTTGAAGTGTAGCTCCAGCTTCCGCGCCATTTTATAGGTGCCTTTCTCCGCCGTTGGTCTGTAAGTGGCAGGGACCGCAAGGAAGCAGGACATGCATAAAACGGAGGAGATGCGACGGCTTGAGATGCCGATGCCTGGAGGTGAGCTTCAGTACCGATGCTCCCGGAACTCTGCAGACTCTTCCAAGCGGTCCCAGCCCCAAATCCCGGAGCGAAAGAATCTGCAGTTTTTCTCGCATTGCGAAACCTACAGATGGCATGTAGACATATGTAGACTCTAAAGTTCTAAAGGCATCCAACTGTCCAACTGCACATTCCAGGAGCCCTGGCTGCATGAGACCCGCAGCCACAACGCCTTCGGGCCTTAGGACTGCATAGGACCTTCTCCTTTATTTTTTAGACAAGCTGTTTATGTAAGAATGCGTCAGGGCCCCCCTTACTGGAGGCAAAACTCCGCTGAGTGGCTCCTCCTCGCCCCGCTTTGCCAAAGTCAAAGAAGAAGCACATGGTATGAGGTTTGCCACTCAGCCTGGAAGAGGCTAACGACATTACGAACAGGAATCTAGGATTGGCCAGTGAATCACTTTACTTCGTATCTTCGAACCCGTCCGTGAATGAGAGCCACCGATCCCCAAGACCACCCACGACTCTATGTCCGGTCCCCTGCTTGTGGAGCACCTGAAACCCCAACTGCTTGGAGTAGCGTGGTTTTTGGCTCAGCCCCTCGTTTGACCCATAAGATACCCATAAGCCATAAACTCTTAACAGCTCCCGTTCCATGCCACTCCATTCAGCTGGTCCCATCAGAAACGGTGTGACACTAGTGTAACATTGGTGAAGATTGGGCAGTTCAAGCACAAGCACGAACCAAAGCAGCACATAACAGCTCACAAGCAACATGACAATGAGCTGATAAGTGCTCGTTCTTGCCCAGGGATGCTAACTACCAAGCCGAGCTCTTTGTCCAGGCATTCATCAGGACTGCTACAGGCACGCTTGACGTCAGTGCCACCACCCGGCACTTTTGCCATGGCTTTTGCCCTGGCCCTTCATGACCTTCATGTCCTTGCCCTTCATCTCGCCCTTGCCTTTTCCGTCGGCCTTGCCTTTTGCGTCGGCCTTGCCTTTTCCATCGGACTTGCCCTTGCCTTCGGCTTTGCCTTCGGCTTTACCCTTGCCTTCGGCTTTGCCTTCGGCCTTGCCCTTTTGGCTGCCTTTGCTGCCTTTTACATCCTTTTGGCCCTTGGAGGAAGCCTTTCGATTCCTGCAGCCAGAAAACACGTCAGCACGGAAACGAGCGCACAGCACAAAAACTGCAAGAATCGCGTCGCCGAAGCCTCCATTCGTTCGCAGCGGCCGTAATCTCTCTCCTGCTCCCAACGCAGGAGAATCTCTTAAAAGACTGGCTTCTGTGATCCTCGTTTCAAAGCTTAAGCTTCGAGGCTGTCCGGCCTCCTTTCCTCTGCACCCTTGGCGTTGGAAGCATCCTCCTTCGCACTCCAGTAAGACTTGGCGTCAGCATCTGAATCTTCAACTGGGTATTCAGTGAATATTCCTTCGACTCTGTGCAGTGGACCTTTCTGGGGCACAGGGAGCAGTCCTCTGCCCAGGCCCACTCCGGGCAGAAGTCAGACCTTGGAGTTTTGGAGCGCCAGTCCAAAACAAACTATTAACTATCAGGCATTCAAGGAGCCATGCGCAATATGTGGCTCATGTGATCTCATGTGACTCTGCGGCAACCGCAGTCGGGTGGCTTCTTCCAGTCGTCCGGTGACCACGTTTCCCAGCCTGGCTTACTGAAGTGCACTCGGGATGGAAGGGCGTTGCTGCAGAAGTGCTGCAGAAACTGGAATGTTTGCAGGCACTTTTTTGTCCGCATCGAAATTGCCACTGCAAGCTCTGGAGACACGCAATCGAATGCAAATCTTGTGTCCGAGTTGTCGGGGGATTGCGGAGGCACTGCTGGCATTTACTGTCAGCGATCGCCACGCACAGGCGATCCTGCGATAGCTTTCCGTTGGGGCTCGGAAGCGCTTTGTTGACCCAGCATTGACCAGCCTATTTCAAGGCTGGCACGGGTCGCAATCGCAGAGATCTTCTCGGATGTGCTGCGAGGTCTGGCGATGCCCAGCTCTCAGCCACGGCTGCCGCGGGCATTGGAGCCAGAGTTCCTGGGGCCCTGCCAGAAACACACAGGTACGCTACATGGCACGCTCAGAAGCGCTCTCAAAGCATCGCCCGGCAAGAATGCAAAAGATAGCAAGAGCCTGCTCCTGCCAATCTCTGCCGCATCCGCCCTGTGTCTAACGCAGCGTCGCGCAGCGTGGCGTGGCGTGGCGCAGCGTGGTGCGCAGCGTGGCGCGGAGCATAGCGAGGCATGGCGAGGCATGGCGCAGCATCGCGCAGCATGATGACCTGAGCACACTTCAGGCCTTGTGATGCTTGGCGATGCGGTGCAGGGCCGTCACAACCTCGGCATGACAAGTGTATGACATCAACCATATGCCATACTCACATCTTGCGATTTGATGCAAGCATAATGCAGTACTGCAAGCAAACATACAAGTCCTTAGCACCGGCACTGCAGATCTCTAGACTGAGCGATTCTGGCGTTCACTTGGTTGAAGTCATCCAGGTTCTCGTCGCAAATCTTCAGGACCCCGTCGGAACTGTCACAAGCCAGCAGGTCCTCCAAAACGACAGAAGAGGAGACTGAGCAGTCCATTTCAACTAGCTGAGGCCTTGTTGAGCTGGATGTTCCGCCTGATTTGGCCCAGCATCCGATAACACAACTTACCGATCGAATGTCAAAGCGCACGAAGCCCCCAGGGAATCTGAGCCGCATGCATCTTGCGATGGAAGGCCTGAGCAGATGCTCTGGTACGACGCTGAGAGCTCACTAGGCCAGGGCGGTCAAGTCGGAATGGTCGACACGCGCAGTGACTCAGAGAGTCACACAATGCCACACAAGCATCGGAGAAAGCTCACCCACTCCATGCACACCACTGTGCCCACCTCGTGGCTTTTCACCCTGGCAGCTTTCCTCGCAGCCTCCGATGCCGCATGATGCCACATGAAGGCTGCACGTGGCCGTGCGCATGGCCTACTGCCACTTGTTTTTGACCCATTACTGCCGTCCTCAAAGTCACAGGCGAAAAGGTGGCCTCTTCGTTCCGTGCCCAGTCTGCGGAAGACACGTGGCCGGAAACCCTGCGCCTAGCCGGGGACACCCTGCTAGCAGCGGCTGGACATCTAAACAGGATTGATGTGCTGCACCGGACCTCCCGGCGTCGCCAGCGGCCGTGCCCTGGATTCCCTGGATGTCAGATGCACTTGAGGGGACCGGTGACAGTGGACCACAAGAGGCCGAGGCATGTGTAGGTGCACGCAAAGATGGCACAGGCAGCTGTGCTCTGCCTGCTGAGGTGGTAAAGATTTGTCAGCTGAATATGCTGAATACTTTGTTTCACCGCTAGCTGAGGACATGTTCTCGCCTTCTCGCGCGGTGTGGCCTCCAGTTGCCCACTTCATCATGGGGGGTTGCATAGGCTGCGGCATCTCCTCCACCCCAGCGACATCTACAAGCAAAAGAACTTGCATGATGCCGAAGCATGCATTGCTTCGGGAAGCTGCGGAAGGGCAACGCGAGCAATCCTGACCCGGCCGCATGGAACTGCCGCCTGCATGATGGACCGAAAAGTCCGGAATGGCAGGCATTTGCATGGTCTGCTGGTCCTTCCTCGGTCCAGCTTGCATTTGCAAACCACATCAAGGCTTCTAAGGGTTTCATGTCTCTATTGGGGGAACGGAGGGGAGCGGTGGGGAGCGGAGGGGAGCGGAGGGGAGCGGAGGGGAGCAGAGGGGAGCGGAGGGGAGTGGAGCGGAGGCGCCTCACCAAGAACGAAGAATCAAGAGCATGCGGCGTGATACACCAATGATGCTGCATTTGTGGAAGCGAGGCTCGTCTGCCACATCGCTGGGTCTTCAGGCTGACCCCACATCGCTGGCGCCTCGAAGTGCAAAGCCACAGACGGCGGGCGAAGGCGAGTCCCAAGGAAGCGAAACCCCCAAGGCAGTCCAAGGCAGTCCAAGGTCCAAGGCAGCCAAGGCACAGCGGAAGCATATGGATCCCAGCAGGGCCCTGCCTCCTGGACATAGCCGCTGGCATAGCCCCACTGACCTGCCAGATGATCAGATGACAACTTCACTTGAGGAGATGTCGCTTTTCAAGCGCAAGCATTAAGCTGCGCCAAGTTCTTAGATGCTCAAAAAGTGCTTGGAATGCCAAGCGACCAGCATCGCCCCCATCCCAAGAAGGAGCAAACCAGCTTGCCGTCGGCTGCTGGCTCTGGCGTGGAAGCATGCGAAGAAGGGGCCTTCCGAGAGGCCTCACAAGTTCTTGATTGGCAGGGCAAGACATCCATGGGATGTTGGTATGCTTCGAGCAGCAACTTCATGAAGCAACCCCCCGCCTCACACAGCACTGACGGACACAAATCATTCAGAAATGGCTGGCGCTAAGATAGCTGCAGAGGTATCACAGCACGTGCCTTTCACCAAGCGTCTTTGCAACTGCATACTAACATTTGACTGTGTGTACCAAAACCAAGAGCTACATTGAAGACATGGCTAACACTGGTACCTGTACAACGTAAAACGAGAAGTTTGAAATCTGGTATGCGCAGGCAGCGAGCATCTGCGAGAACTGGGCTTGAGCCATGACACGCAGACATGCTAGCTTGCTAGCTTTCTTGTTGAGAGTCAGTTTGTGCATGTTTGTGCAGTGGCGGCTCTTCAACGAAGGTTTGAGCCATCCAAAAATCCCTCATCCTCCCTTCAACGTGGATAAGCGTGGCATGGAAGGCCGTCCGCATCTCCGAAAGGCTTTCCGGCTCCCTTGCCGGTGTTGTAGCCGCTCCCTGCGCGGAACACTGCGACGCACGCAGCAGCCACCAGGCACATGGACATGCATGGACCATGCGCGATTCTGAAGCTCTACATGCGCACTGTTCAGATACATAGAAGCACTTCGCAAGCTCGACAGGCCTGCTTCCATCCGTCGCATGGAGGGCATTGCAGGAGCCGAAGGGGCCGATGGGGATCGCGGCATCGGGGCCGGAGGGGGCACGGGCGTTGGTGCTGTCCACGTGGGCATGGGCGGGGCGGTCAGCATTGGGTTCCTGTTTGCTTCACCTGCACTGAATGATGTTGCAGCCATCTGTCTCTCGGCCAGCAAGATGGCCCGCACCTGGTTGCCTGGGTCAGGTTTCCACGTCACTTGCGATTCACGAGAACATCAACAGCCTGCATGATCATCTAGATGCTCCCTCCGGCACAGATCCAGCGCAATCAGTTCTCTTAAACGCCCACTCCCCGTGCTTTCCTGTGACTTTTCTGAGAAATATGGAAACTGCTCCCCCCTCGGCACACTGGCACAACTTGTCGCACGACCTATGAGTTCGCCACACAAGAGCCACTGCACTGCAGCTGTTCGGACAGTTGTAAACACCTCTTGCTTCCCAGAACCTCAACCGGAGCCGGACCAGAACCTGCCATTCGTGTCCATTCACTTCTCACCTGATCTTCTGAGATTCTGGCTTACATCCGGCGGTCGGTAAGGTGGTGGGCCACAGCTTGGATACGGTAGGCCCTGCACAAGGCAGAGGTCGCTCTCCCTCTCTGCCTCACGGTCTCTCCCACCAGGTCTGCTCACGAGCCGACTTTCGGAAGACGTGCCTGCCAGCCAGCAGCATACGATACCTGCCGAAAACAGCCCCAAAAAAAAGGGAGTTTGTTGAGAATGCTTGGATGAACAACGCGACCTGGTCACTACCTACCCACATCATTCACAAAACCCACGTCGAGGGTGACACCGCAAAAGGCCCACCGAAAGTGCATCTGCATGAGTCTCTCAGGCCCGAGCCTGCTGCGGAGGCGCCTGGCTCACAGAGCATCACAAGCCGCGCTGTGAATCGAAGCCACTGCATTGCAGGCACGACATGTCCGACATGTCTGTTTGTCGCTCGTTAAGCCATTGAAGCTATCAAGTCCTCCGACGCTTTGCAGCGGAGTCCGCGCTAGTTTCTTCTTGGCTATCTCCCGCCAAGAACTTCTCGATGTCATCAAAAGTATCGTTATCTTTCTTTGTGATGACCCAAGCTTTGGTCTCGCCGTTGAACTTTGCTCCAAACTTCTTCAAGTCCTCCTTGATATGGAAAGTTGGACCCGTCAACGTCATGGTGTTGCCTTCGATCTTCGTGATCACTTTTCGACGCAGGGCAGTCGAAGGTGCCGAGGTCCCAACAGGCGCAGGGGGGCCATCAATTTGTTTTCCCGACAAGAGATTCTCGATCAGTGTTTGATCGTCTTGCTTGAGCTTCGCAAAGCCCTGGATGTCCTCCCGCGACTGAATTTCCTTGTTGGCGTTGGTTTTGTAAGTGAACGTTTTCCACAGGCAGGCTGGATGGTACCAGCCCAGCTGGGTGCCACGGTGGTCGTCCTCAGGCGCTTCAATCCCAATCCGCAACTCACCTGCGTCGATTTTCTGCTTGCAGCGAAACTCCTTGCAGCTCGAGCGTCCAGACTTGGCATAGTCTACAACATACCACGATCCCTGGCTCCATGCCCACGACAGCTTGTCCGCCATCAGCTTCTGTCACATCGGCACCAACTGAACCGCACTCCACAGGCAAATGTAACGATACATGTAAAGTTGAACATTCCCAAGTGAGTAGAGCACGTGGCCACTAGTCACTAGTGATGGACAAGCAAGACGCTGACTTTCTGCCAATCACACCGAGCCGAATGGATTGCCATGCCAAGTACGATCCATTTCTGCGTGGAATCTGTTCGGTAGGTCGCCGTAGGGCGTCTCTCCACTTCATAACCGGTTCACAACTTGACCTCACTTGATGTATAGACAACCTGGACATGGACTGCATGACTTGCACACACGGAGTTGCACAACACAAGGAGGGGTCCATGCAATTCCCCGCATGTCCGCGCTTTAAACGAGACGGCATCACTGCATTCAGTTGCTCGTGCGGCACATCGTACCTGCAAGGAGCGCACCCGACAACACACCCGCAATCAAGACTTTGCAGCTTTCAAAGCTTTCAAAGCATTGAACCAGGGCCACAAGTGTGCCTCAAATCGGAGAGCGCCATCGGCTGGCTTGGAGCTGCCTCCGCTTGGACTCTTGCAGCTCCGCTGAATACTTCTGAGCGGAAGAAGCAAAACCCTGCTCTCAGAGTCTTTCGGAGTTGTGTGCTCGCGACGTGTGTCATGTCCTCACTGGCCTCTTCGGCCATCTCTTCCTTCGCTGCTATCACCGCCTCAGCACAGCATAGTGCCAGGCACTTGGCATGAAGAAAAAAGCCCAATTTCTGACACACGTCTCCTGAATCTCAACAGCGCAAGGACTCGCAAGGACTCGCAAGGACTCGCAAGGCGGGTGCCGTCTCCAGCGGCTCCTCGGCCTGCGAGGTGCGCCTGACCGCAGCTCAGTCCCTCAAAGCAGGGGGTATACTCTGCCTCACCATGGCTGGGGTGATGCTTCGGCATACATTGTCGGCTGCGTTGATCTGAACCCACCTCAAGTCCGCAAGGTTGATCCTCTGCTGGCGCGGGGCCTCAGGCTTGCACAGGGCAGCGGCTCGTTTGACGAAGGGCTGCAACTCAGATAGCTACAAATAAACTCCAATGCTCGGGCCACCACCTGTCGCGCGGCCTCCTTCTCAGCGGCTTCAGCAGCGGCGGCTTCGGCGGCTTCGGCGGCTTCGGCCGCCATCTCGCACAAACGGGGCGCACGAATGCGCGAACCCTGCACAACACGATGCGAACCATTCTGTGAACCCAAGCGACCCACACACACACACACACCCGAAAAAATACTTATCCCGAAGATCCTCCAAACCCAACCCCCTCCCTCCCCCCCCCCCCAAAAAAATAAAGCAAATAAACGACAGAAAGAAAGCAAAAACAACCAAACCCCAGACACTTCGCGGAGGCCTTGGCTTCCTGGGCTTCCTGTCAGAGCTTTGGGAGGAAGCTTCGACTTGGGGGAAGAGAGAAAAGATGAGAGAAGACTGCAATGAAAGGATGAAAGGGCACATGAGTGCCCCCTGTACGGCCCCCCCTCTATGGCCCCTCCCTCTGTATTTCCCAAGTGCTAGGAGTAGATGCTCTTGCTGCCGACAATCTGGTGCCAAAAGCTGCTACAAGCTTCCCCTCTTGCTTTGCCCATCGGAGCGGCCTTGGCACGCAGGTCGCGCTGGCGCTGCGCCTCGCGTCGGATTGCGGCGCGCGTGGCTTGCTCCTGGCGGAGATGATGCTAAACAGCTGCTTCTTAGATACCATCCTTTTGGTATCCTTGGGCACCCTGAACCCTCGCTGAACAAAGGGATACTTAGGAAGGTGCTGCAGCTGCATACCCAAAACCGACCTCCTGGACGCGGCGCTGCTCGCGCATCTCTGCCTTCTTCTCTGTACGGTTCTTCACCTCAGCTCTCAATGCTCTCGCAACAGTGCTACAAAGAGCTGCAGCCCGAGCAGCACGGTGACTTGAGCTGCTCCTACAATGGCCTACGGGTCCGGGCCACGGGCCGTCTCAAAGTCGAGGAGCTCATCAGAATCCACCTGTTTCAATGCCCGTCGCTTGTGTTCTTGTGGCGAAGAACTAGAAAACAGCGCAAGGGCCTCCTTCTCCTCGCCCTGCACACAGACCTCAACAGTTGAGGCGCTCGCATTCGAGGCTCCCAAAAAAAGGGGGAAGCGGGAGCGCCCTAAACGCTCAGGTTCCAACCATACCAATGCCCAGTGCAAGGCCGGTGTCTGCAACAGGGTTCAAGCGGCCCATAGCCTGCAGATCTTCGTGGACTTCAACATCTTCAAAGGGCTTCTTACGATGCAGAAATTGAGGACTTTAAGCAAGTCGTCACTACATCAATACTTCACATATCTTCACGTCTCCACGGGGCCCTGCAGCTCAGCCTTGCCTCCTCACTAAGGATGCTCGACTGTGGGACGACAGGCTCCTCCTGGTGACGAGATCTGACTTGGAGCTCCCATGTCCCATGAGCTGAACAAGGCGCAAGACCTGCGTCGAGAAGTGCAAGTACTTAGCACAGCAGCACTCCTGTGCTTCTTCCTCCTCTTCCTCCTGCTCCTGCTCCTCCTCGTCCTCCTCCTCCTCCGCGTCCGCCTCCGCTTGCTTTGGCTCCGTCTGGTCGCTGGACGCTGCTGGTGAGCTCGGCGACGTCTCCTCCACCGGTGGCTGATCGCTGTTTCTCAAAGAGGCAGAGCCGAGCGAACCCCAGAAGATCGAAATCCCGAGAAGAACAACAGAAATGAGCTAGTACACTTGCCCGACAAAGATGACAACAGCCAAGAAGGCCTTCACAGGCTGCACCTCTGCACCTGCGGCCTCGGGCAGGGATGGCAGATGCCCAGATATGCCGGGGATGGCATGGAGTCTTGAGCAGCCAGGACCATTGAAGTGGGAAGCAAGCAATTGGTGGGGTTGGGGGGGGAGTGGACATGAGTGGACGAGAGTGGACGTGAGTGGACGTACAAAACGTGCAAGAGCAGAGCATTGCCTTCTCCCGCAGTAGCTTGCGCTGGCGCTCTGCCTCCGCGCGGGTGGCTGCTCGGGACCTCCGCACGGCTGTGCTAGGGACTGGACGGAAACCAGCACCCCAAACAGCGTGACATAGCACGAACATAGCACTAAGGTCAGCACTCCAAGACACTCTTCAGGTTCCTGAGTCGCCTTTCCTGTCGAAGAAAAAACATCAAACACAACTAGCACAACCCATCAGTCATTCGGGAAACAGTTGCCCCCCTCGGCTGTGCCGCCTCTTCCTCATGGCGCTCCGACGGCTCAGGTTCGGGAGTGGCAGTCGCCTGGTTCAAATGGCTGTTGCTCCGTTGTGCACGCTACGCTCACCCGGCTCAGCCCTTGCCTCCTCATGCGTGTCATCAGAGTCAATAGACTTCGTCTTGACAATCCATCCTTCGAGCAGCTTCAGCGCTCAAAATGCTCAAAAGAAACATGGATCAGCGTGTTCAGTGTTCCCGGCAAGAACAAAACACCGCTTGCAGGGTACAGCTACACAAGAAACTCGTGAAGCCAAGACCTGTAGACCGAAGTCCTTTCTTTCCACCCTTCTTGTCTTTGCCCTTGTTCTTACCTTTGCCCTTCTTTCCATGGCCCTTCTCCTTTCACGAGTCAGTGTGCCCACAAGAGGGGCTCAGGGCAACTCAGAAAACAGAACTCGCAGCTTCGGAAGCTGAAGCTGCTGGTACGCCAAAATGCCTGCTGCAATGGTCTCGCCCCGGAGTCCTCGACGCGTTGACCGTTTGGAAGAGGCCACTGTGACACGCGCAATGACACTGCCTCATCCTCAGATGAGACGACCACCATGGGTGAGCTCGCCTCCTCCAGGAGTCAACAAGTTCTGTGGCGTAGCTGTCCCGTTCGTTCGCTTACTCACTTACTTATATTCTCAATGAGAAATTACATGGTCCTTTGGTATTATTGTAGCGGCCTTATCATTCTCTTCTTCTTGGCCGCACTTATTCTTACCATTATTATGTAGAGACTGCAATGATTCATTTTACAAACGAAGTGAAGATATGAACGAAGTGCGTGAAATTAGTGAATGCATGAACGAAGTGGTGAACCATTAAAAAACCTTATTCATCATTATGACATACAATCGCTGTTTCGGACTGATGGAAGGTCCAACCTTGCAAGGCAAAATGCCTTGCTGCTCATGCAGGCCAACGTTGACTTTTTAGAGGTCCTTCTCCTCATCTTCTGAATGCGACTCATGCGATGCCACGCTCCATTCGGCATCCGAGTCCTGTCAATGCAATACTGTACCTTCTGCTCAGATTATATAGTAGTAGTAATGATAATGCTAATCATAGTAATATAATGATAATTCATAATAATAATAATAATAAATAATAATGGTACCATTCACCGTGGACATTGTGTTGCTTGGCCACTGTCCTCGCCATATCGGCGGGGGCCGCGGCCCTTGCCCTTGCTCTTCCCCTTGTCCTTCGACCTTGCCCACTCAAGAGGTTGGTTTAACATTTTGAGGCTTTCCGGTTGAAATGTAAAGGCTGCGCCTGTTGTTTATCTTCTCATGCTACGAAGAAAAGCTGACTCTGTGTTTCCATCCAGGAAGTGGATCGGGCTTGTTGTGTTTTGACCCAAACAAGTCGAATCTGCTTTTCCTACTCGGAACTTCTTAGCAGAATGGGCATGCCCATCGAGTATACTCTTTGGGACAGGGTGGGGATGCTCGAAACGATATTCGGAGGTCGGGTTTTGGACGTATGCGAAATACAAACTGTCGTTTCTTGTGGACTCGCGCAATGCAAAGTCGTCCCCGTGCGCCCCCATATCGTCGTGGGCCGCTTTCGGTTTTAGGGTGCTAGGGCCACAACGGCCACCGTTTTCGCGACTGCAAACGCCGGCCTATCTGTCCTCCTATATCTGTTTTTTTTGCAGTCCTGCTATCTCTCGTCGTTTCATGTCGTTTCTATCCTCTTGCCTGTCCTGTGTCTCCTTTGCTGCTAATCTGTCCCTCATATCTGTCCTCGTTCCTGTCCTATCCTATGTCTGGATGAGGGGTACTAGAGCACTGTTGCTGCCGGTGATGCTGCATGCTGGCATAGTCGTCCTTAAAATCTACTAAAATCGAATAGCCCCACTGAGGGTGAGAAAACAGAGAAGCACCAGCATGGACACGAATTCTTTACAAAGATGATGTACGGCACGACCCGGATCCAAAGTCTGGGCAGCGGACTTGCCGCCTTTGCCCTTGCCTTCACCTTTGCCGGCGCCCTTCGCGTGGTAGGCCTGACCAATTGTGAAAACACCATGCTGTTTGCGTTGTAGTGGCCGCACATGGCTCGATGGCATGGCAGCAAGATGCCAGAATCTGCCAGTAGAAGGCACAGTCTTCTGCCCGTCCTCTGTCCGTGGCTCCGCTCGGGGCGCGTGGGCCTGACGGTTCAGGGACGGTTCAGGCAGGTGCTTTTGATCGCCGACGCCGAGCAGCTGGCCTCCTGATCCTTGGCCTTCTCTTCGGCAGGCTTCTGCAAGATGCGCAGCGGCTTCTGCAGTGCGGGGGTGAAAGCACAGAGGGCTTTCCTGATGTGTTGCTCGTGGACGGTTGCAGCTACTATAAGCCTATAAGACCCTGCACACCTGCGGATCGATCTTCATTTGAGTCTGCGTCGTGACTTCCACGTCCTCTCCATCCTCTCCGGGCAGCACAATGGCAGTGCTACATAGTTCGACATCGTTCGACAACATCTGTTATCTCAAAAAGTTCTGGCGTACGATCTCGCATGCAGGCTTCTTGCTGTGCAAGTGCGCCTCGCCCTTAGGGTCTCGCTCCCGCCGACTTCCATCATCTCGCTTCTCGCGAGGTGCTCGCTGCAGGATCCTAGAGAACTCAATCGGTACGCTGTTGGCACTGCCCACACAATGCCCGCACAATAGAGGATATAGAGGGCGAGGCCCGCTGGGTGTCAGTTTCGACACCGGCGCCGCAGAGGAGGAGGCGGGCTCGCAATCGCCTGTACCACACACTGCGCTCCAGACGTATCTCGACTCCCGCTTGAAGCCAGGGTCCTTGGAGGTCACCACCTGCTTCTTCAACAAATGCTCCGGTCTGCTGAGGCAGCGCAGCCTGACCCGAGTATAGAGGCAGATTCAATGCAGACGTAGCCCGTTTTGCTGCCCGGAACTACGGGGGCAAAGAAGTCCTTGTCCGGCATATGCAAGTGAAATTTATACGGTTGCTATGATTCATGAAGCGCGCCTTCCCCGCGAAAATCTTGGCTGATCTGCCCTTCTTTGATGGTTTCATGAGGTCCTTGCCACTCGGCTACATTGCGCAAGGGGAGCCCGACCGTAAACCAAGGAACCTCACAACAGGGTCCTGGAGAGCGAAGGTGGGCGGAGCTCTCTGTGCCTGTCCTGGTGCTACGAGACGTACACGAGACTCATGCGGCATGAAACACGAGACCGTGCAATGAGATGCAATGAGGGAGGCTCTTTCTGAGGCTGAAGCCGAATTTCTGTGCAGCCTGGGCCTGGGCTTGCACCTTCGTCATCGGCTCCATGAGTGTAAGATTCTTTGCCGCGGTCTTCTGCTTCTCCTGCAGAGGCTGAACGAGGCTGGAACTCAGCAACTCAGCATTCTGATGGTTTACATCGGCTTTGGGATGATGTCAGAACCTCTCAGAAAGGTCTTAGATGTTGTCAGATGCTTCTCGGATGTTCTCTCCTTCTTTGACTGCGGACCAGAGGACAGGTCCGGGAACTGCTGATCCGCATTCCCTTTGGCTGGCCGCAGCTCATCCAAATCACCCCACACCTCCGCGAAAAGAGGGCGCTCTGCAGGTTTCTGACGCTTCTGCATCTCAGAGGGAAAAGGAAGGAAAAGGGTGGTGGACTGGCGTCTAAGGCTGTGGCAGAGCAGGAAGACGCTGCCTTGGCAGGTGCCACGACCTCCTGCCGGGACTGGGTTTGACGGCATGGAATTGAATAAGCAGAATGAACCTGACCTGCGCCGTGCTAGAATGCTAGAACAAACTATCTGACTATCCATCTTCATTGTACCATGTACCAAGATCACCGGAACAGGATTGCAGGGCCTTCTTGGGCGGAGGGCGCAGCGTCTCCGCGACCGCAACCTCCAGTCGGGACGGCATCACCTTGCAACCTGCTTCAACCTGACGTCCCTCGGGACAAGCAAGATCCCCACCTGCTTGGGCGGTACGGGAGGAGCCTGCTTCGGCGGCGGCACTGGTGGGGGGATGTAGTAGCTGGCAGCCTGAGAGTGCAGGCGGATGTCTCTTGGTGCAAACCGCAAGCCACCACGAACCATGAAAGCTCAACACATGCTTCTGGCCTTCTTGGGCGGCGGAGGTTTTGGGAATGTAGCCTGTCAGGGCACGTTCAGTTGTGTCCGCTTCCCTTGTTTCCGTACCAGAGCTCGTTTCAGTCTCTCCGTCCTTGGATTGCGAGATTGGGACTGCCTCACGAGTCTCACGAGCCTCGCGCAGGGCAGAACCGGGGGCTCCCAAAAAGAGGCCAGCAGAGCCCAACTTGAGGTTTCCTCTCCGGCCTCCGGAACGGCAGCTGGCGGTTCTGGCGCCGCCTATCATAGTGCCAGCCGTCTCCCACATCCGACAGCTCAGTAGCTGTTGAACTTGCAGGGCCTCTGGAACTGGCGCAGGAGGTGGTGGAACCTGTCCCAACCAGCACACTTTCGCGAAGCGATTTCCTTCGACAACCCAACTCTGCTTGTGTTTGCACCAATGGCCACACACAGACACACACCCCAAGCTGGATAGCGCCCACCTCTGCGAAGGCGGGCGCTGCCACCTGCGGGGGAAGGTGGGCAGGGTGTCAACGGCACGTTCAAACGCAGCGGCAGGTGCACAAAACTTGTGCGACCCAATCAAGGTGCATGCACGGCCTGCTCCAACATCTCTGACTGCATGTATTCATATGGGTCATCCCGTTTGACTTCGCCCCGCAGCACCTCAAAGGTGTGGCCCGAGATCGCTTCTCAAACTAGCGTCAACAGGAGATGACGTTTCCACACGCCAGTAGGACGCGGACCCGCAGTTGTTCTTGGCGTTCCTCATCCTGCAGCACGACTTGCAGAAGGGAAACACATCACCAAGTGCCTACTGACCATCTCTGGAACGACAACCTACGACACCAATGAAAGACAATGGCCCTACAGAAGCTGCCTCCTGTCTCTGGCGTTCCTTAGCTCGCGTCTCCAGAAGACGCAGCTTCTCCTGACCGAGATCTGTAAAGCAGCACATCGATTCACACACTGGGTTGCAAACACTCCTGCGCATACAATGTTCTTCTTTTTCTGCAGAAAATTTAAGCCACGGTCACACGTCCTACGTTCTCATCCACTACCCTGCTCACTACCCTGCTCACTACCCTGCTCACTACCCTGCTCACTCTCCCGCTTGGCATCTTCTGGGGCGTCCTGCCGCTCAGAAGGCACAGGGGAACCCTGGGCCGAAGCCTGGAGCATGTTCGGCTCTGCTCCGGGTTGCCTCCAGGATGGGGCTGATCTGCTCGAGAAACCGCACCTACAGCTTTCAGGAAACGCTCTGCAAGATTCTCTGCAAGTGTGCTGCAAGTGCTCTGCAAGTTGTCGCATGTCGTCATCACGAGGCCCGCGCCTTCACTTTTTGAAGCTGCGCTTTCAGCTCATCCGGGGACAGCTCCCTGCAAGGAGTATGGGCGTAAGAGGCGTAGGCATAAGACTTGCTGAGACGTGCTGAGGCACCTCGCTGCTGCCGCTGATGGCAGGCCTCTGGTCGGATAGCCAGCCTGCAGGTCTCGCCGAGGGCGTGCATTAGGATCGTAAGAGGCTGCAAGAGGCTGCCTTCCCAGATCTATTCCGGCGTCCCCAGCCCTTTTCGTAAGTAGAGCATGAGAAGGCATGCATCGGAGCCACACGTTGCGAAACACGTTGCGTGGGTGCTCGCCATGCGCAGTTTGCAATGTTCATGAAATGTGCAGTGTTGCTGGAGGTTTCTTGTGTCAAGGATCATGCACCCATGCCCGAACGATGACTACACAGAATGCGCGATGTGGGAACCGGAGATGGTGACGACGTGCAGCACGCAATGTGTTTCGGAACGTGTCCACATACGCTCTGAACATCTCTGAACCCGAAAGCACCTCTGCCCTAACGACAAGGGGCAGAACCGCAAGCCACACTGGAACCACCCCCGAAATAGCACAGATGGACGGTGACCCCCTCCCTCCGAGACCTAGTGTGAAAGAAGGGAGACCCCGGGAGTTCTAAACATGAGAGGGGCATGTATCTGCATCATCTACCAGGATCTACCACTGACATGGGACCTTCCACAGCAGGTCCCGTAGCTGCAGCACCGTCATCGAGCGGGCCTCGACCCCCAAAAAAAGAAAAAAGCATCGCAGATGTCGAAGTGTCGAACTTGTGCTCCCCTCCACAGTGCCTCTGCCAATGTAGGGAGCGTTTCCTCGCGTGGGAGAGTTTGCACCCCGGATCACCCCGGTGAGGACACAAGCATGCCCCAAATCTCGGCCCCTACAGGACCAAACCACCGAACATTCAAGGCCAAGTCAAGTCGGAAGAGATCTTTCGCTGTACTAGCCAAGATGCAGTTTTACATGTTTTGCTGCGTGGTGGTCGAAGGTCCATTACACATGTCGCGACAATTATAGAGGGACAGAACTGATTGTGATCTACATTATGCACCGCACCGATTCATCTGGTCAGCCCATGCCCCCCAATGAACTGGCCAAGGTTCTCCCCGAAGGTCCACCATCCGCTGCACGCGTGTTCGCTCAACTTGGGTGGCAAATCGCCTCGGACTGAACCATTGTGAACACGTCCACGCGTAGTAGGAGGACAACCAAAGCCCCACTGATCCTGGAGTGAGTAAGAAAGCGTCTTATACTAGAGATACCAGTGGCCCACTCAAGCTAGAGTGCCAAATGTGCCAAATGAATGGGGTGAGGCACTGCCCCTCACCGCAAAGTATCAAGAAAGGATGGTGGCAACTCCCTTCAGACAATACTGCTGCACCTCACTGAACCTCTGAGCCCCAAGCTCTCGCTTCTGAAGTCGAAGCTCTTGTTGTCGCTGTTGCTGCGACTTTTGCTCCATTGCCTCCGAGGGTAGCTGGTCTCCCATGCGGGAATCATGATCATGCTTGCTTACTTGAAGCTTGGTGCAAAGCTCGGCAGACAAGGCCTCTTCTAACCGCTGCGCCCGCCTCGCCTGGCGCAGGACTTTGCAACTGGCTGTTGTCTACTCCTTCCCACCTCCAAACCGAAAAAACCGGGAGAAAGTCAGAGGCAGACGCAAGGCCTCCAGTCTTTGGAACACGAGGTTGCGCTCTCGTGTAACTTCCTGCAACCACCAAAACGCATTTTCACCAAGGAGAAGCCGAGACGAACTTCCGATGGAAGCACGCCAGCTGGAGCCTGCTTCCGCTGGTCATCATTCCAGCTCGCTGGCTTGGGCAGTGACGGTAGTGGCGCCTGAAAGAAAGAAAGCACGTTTGACAGGCGGGTTTTTTTCAGCTTCTTTGGGAGCAGTCCCCCAGCCTCATCTTTGTCAGCCTTCCCCTGCAAACGGGCCCGAGCCTGCAAGTGCTTCCGGCGCGCAAACCCTCGAGCGAAGCCAACCCAACAGCCACTCGACAGCCTAAACGCGGGTGAGGTTCCCTCTGGTAGAGCTTAAGCTCAAACGCCTGAGGCTTCAGCCCATTCTGCCCTCTTCCGTGCACTCGCACGCAGTGCCAGAACCTCTAGCATGCTCATTTCAAAATGTTGCATTGCAGGCATCCAACACGTCCAGGCCTGGTCCTCTTTCAGACGCCTTTGACAGCGCAGACTTTTTACTTGCATGTGGTTCCAACTTGGAAACTCTGCAATTCTCAAAGGACATTTAAGGACCCAGCCTGCGAGGTGGTCTCGTATCTTCCACCTGAGCAGCTCTTCGCTTTGCTCTGAAAGAGCCTAGTCTGTCCAGATACCCTACCCGGCCTCCTCGGAAGGCGCTGCGTGCTGTGCCTCCAAAACTTGCCAACGAAGAGACTCAGGCCCTCTGTTCTTGGTTTTCTTCTTCTCAAAGAAAAGAACCCCCCGCACCGTAGGGATGCGGTTTCAGAGTCCGGTGTCTTTTGAGAAAGCCGTTTTGGCCTCCCACGCTTTTTGTCCCCCCCGAGTAGTTGGGCAGGCTAATGCAAGTCTGTGAAGCACCCAAAGCTCTCTCTCTCTTCTCCCTCGTTTCTTTGTGTTCCCTCTCAGGCTCCGCTCCTGCAGCGTCACGGCGCCGCCTGGTTGCACAATTTGGCGCACAAGTCTTGAAGAGCTTCTGTAATGAGCACATCGACGCACACATCAGCGCAAACAAAACACCTCGAATAGGGAGCCGCCTCGACTCCTTCTCCACATGCTGGCCCCCATGTTGGGGGACTGCAAGCCCCAGGTCTCGGCAGCAAAAACAGCCAAACATCTCGAGAGAATTGTCTTGGTCAGATCTTGCCATGGACGATTCTAAGTCAAGACCAAGTGCGCGGCAAGTAAGGCTTCCGACGGTACGGAGGACACGAACAAACACAAGACCTGGGAACAGGCACCCCGTAACCAGTCGGCCGGATGTCCCTAATGTTCCCTAATTTCATCACAAGCCAAAGGCAACAAAAGCTGGTGGGGCATTGGGCGAATGTGGAATGAGTCGGAATGAGTGTAGAGCGTACTGCAGTGTATGGAGCGCATGTACGAGGTGTGTATAGGGAATGAAAGCAGAGCGGGCAAAGGGAGATCGCGGAAAAGTTGTCATTGGCATAATGACACACCTCTCAACGCCCACGGCACTTGCCACATGCGGTATGTTTCTTCTACAAAGTAAGGCCCCACGCTCCTGCTGCTTTCGCCCAGCGTCGAAGCGAGGCTGGCCTTCCGGAACAGGCCCATCTGAGAATCTCTTCTTCTGAAGTGTCGTGCTATGGTGTGCACGCGGTATGGGTTAGGTCAGTTAGGTCCACAGGTATAGGATGGTGGAAGTGGGGATGAGCTGACCATCGTTGAAGCTGCCCTTCGCCACAGCACCAACTGTTGCAAGTGCCCGTCCTCCCTGTGGGTGGGGTGTGGCAGCACAGAAACGCGCATTAAGAAACTCAGCACATGATTTAGCATGCTGCTCTGGGCTGAAGGCACACATGGTGCACTCACCCAGGTCGATTGCCAGAAGGCTTGTCATGGAGAAGCCCTCTCTGCATCTACAAGAGAAAGGAAGCTTCATGTCCCTGAACCTCCTACGACACAACTGCTGGAGATACCCAGCTCGAGCCCCCGAGAGGCTCGAACAAGATGCTCCACACATCTCCACACTCCTGCTCATATCGCGGTGCCTTGGCGCATCGCCGAGCAGCTCTGGATATGCCGGACATTCCAACATCTGCCCCGGGCTTATACTTAGATAGTTGTTCCAGGCCTTGATTCGGCACCCTTTCTGACACTACTTGGGATGCACGAGGATTCAGTTTTTGCTTGCTTGCCATCGAGCAGAGCTCGACTATTCGACTTGCTTGGTAAGAGCTGTAAGCCAGACCAAGGCAGAGTTCCTGCCAGCTGAACCTGCACCCATGAGCAGACTTGCAAAACAAGCCAGTACCGTGCTCCTGAGCTCGAGCGAATTGCTGGCGGCTGCGCTCCTTCACAGCTTACAATACAGCTGCTTCACGCCCAAACCCGAAGCATAACCTCAGTCACGGCACGCCTCTTCCTCCTCCTTCTTCTCCGCACGTCGCTTGTCCGCCAGGGTCTTCATGAACTCCTGGCACTTTGGCTCCATGGTACACTTAGGGTTGGCTTGCACACCTTTGTTTTGAGTCTCTCTTCCCCTTCAACCCGTATCTCTGCAGCATGCTTCGCGCGGACATTTTTCACAATGCGACACGTCACCGCTCTCGCAGAAAGACGCGCAGCCGCGGCCTGGGAGACAAACTAAAACTAGCAACAGTGCGCAATGCCTACCGACTGGTTAAAATAACTCAACTGTGTTCCTACTGCAAGACTGGGTGCCAGTCGTTTTTCTGTAGTCCTTTATGATCGCACGCTTCTTCGTTTGCCTTCCGAGGGGGCCTTCCGAAAACGGACTGTGCAGTTTTGTGCAGTCCAAGACAGGAACTTGTGAAAGTTGTGGAACTCCAGCCTGTATATTGCGGAATGGCCGAGATGTAGCGAACCCTCTTGATCTCAGCTCCGACAAGACACGACAGCAACCAAAGGACCGCAAAGGCTGAGCTGTCTCCACGTGTCTCTACACAGAGGCTCGGCTTCCCACGTTCTTGAGGTACCTCAGAGAACAGGTGTATGTGCTAACTCAGAGAGCGCGGGGTTGGCCCCAGAGTGTGGCTCTCAACACCTTTGCAATCAAGAAGCCGATGCTTGGCCATCTTGAACCGCCCCCGGATCTTCGTTGAGACTCCTCGACGCTGTAGGCCCGGCATTCGCGCTGGCAACGCCCACCGCTCCTCGCACACCCAGAGCTGTGCTGCGTCAGCGCTTATATGACTGTATGAATATCGATTTCCGGCCTGCTTCGGCATCAGCGTCGGCACCTGCTGTACTTCAGCTTCTGCTCTAACCATCTAGCCATGTTGACTACACTTACTTTGACTTGCTTTGGCCCTGTGCACGCTCTCGACAGGCCTTCGGCACATGCGCAAGCGGATGCAGGCATGCGAGGCCGGAGAACCGGCATATGGAGGCTGTTTTGAAACAGCTCACCTCGCTTGCAACAAGCAATTGAGACGTCTCGGCCACCTTGGACCTCGTTTCCTCGCTATTAGGTTCCTGCCTGTGCACGCGCCACGGGCTGAATAGCGGAGATAGATGCCCGGAGCGTTGCCAAGCAGCGGTTGAACATGGCTCGGAAACGGCTCGGAAACGCCGACAGCTTCCAGGCTTTATGTGAACTTGGAAGGCATACTGTTTTACTGTTTTACCCCGTTGTGTCTTGTTGTGCCTGGGCTCCAGGTGTTGTGGCGGTTTTTGGTGGTTGGCACAGCACATAGTGCTGGGAAAGCTTGACTATGCTGCTAGAGCCATTCGACGTCGCTTCTCGCTTCTCGGCACCCCAGTGCATAAGGAGAACTTCCAACTTCCGGGATTCAAGAAGTGAGCTCACACCGAGTCCTTGTCGCTGCCCTCGCTTGTGGTGCGCGGCCGCTCTGCCTGAAAAATGCGAAGCTGCAGGACAGAATTCAAACACTATACAAACACTATACAAAGACTACAAAGACAGGCGGAATCTCGCATGCCGAGGAGCTGCTGGAGCCTTTGGAATTGCAGGCTGCATGGGGGCAGGAGGTGTCGAACGCCTCTCCATGCCCTGCAGGCCCCAGCTTTGTCTCGACACATTTCAACTCATTTCAACACCACCCCTCCAAGGTTTCAAGGCGGACTGCCGGATTGCGGGGCTCTCCTTGTCGCTGTCCTCATCCTTGCGGCGCTCCACCTTGCAGATCAGAACATGCCCAAGGCCCCAGCAAAGAAGCCATCCAAGCATGATGCACTCGGCAGCCGACAACAGGTGTGGGAGTCGGCGCAGGTGGAGGGGGCAGAACAGGACGCTTCTCCGAGGCCTTGACAAGTGGCAAAAACAAGAAGCTCCTCATTCAGGCGAGCCATCGTCGTAAGGGTGCGGCCGGTATGGGTGCCCCAATGGGCCGGGACATATTGGAGGACGACGATGACCCCCCCTCAGAACGTTTGCAATTAACTCCCACCCGCCTCCCACTCAAAAGAAACCACCGCAGCCTTTTCTCGTACATTTTCCCGAGAAGTGTCTGCCCTTTGTGGGTCCAAGGGCAAGGAATCACAGCCCAGGTCTGCATTTACACTGGCATACAGCTGTGTACAAGAGCCGTGGGTTGCCAAAGGCATCTGCAGCAACAATGCAAATGCAAAGGAACGCCACCGGAAATTTCTTGAAGCACTTTGCACACAGACTGAGAAGGCCAAGGATTGCAGCCGGAAGGATGCCATCGGCCTCCTTCACAGCTGGCGCCGTGAACCTTGCGCGCGTTGCGCAAGGCCGGCGCCTGTCCCGATTGAGCACTCTCTCGAGGACTTTTCGTTATGGAGTTTGCTTGTTTGCTTGTCACACCACCTCTGATGCCTTTGAAGGGCCAGCATGAATGATGCCAGTGTCTATAATCATGCAAGAGCCGCCGGAATAGGAACTGCAGTGAGGAAGTAACTAAGTAACAATGCAAACTATGTGAATCTGCATGAAACAAGTGAGCAAGGACTGCTCAGAACAAGCAAGAGAAAGACAAACGCGATCATCATAATCGCATTTGATACCCTGACCTCCGATCAGCTCTACGGTTCGCTTCCAAATATTTGAATAGATGACCTATAGCAGAGAGTAACGCACGTCATCAGTTGTGGCTGACGAGGAGGCCAGCAGGAAGCCTTTCCGCGAGGCGTCGGAGACACGGATTCAGCTACTGCGTCGAGCCATCCGCGGGACAACTGGATGAGCAAGGGGGCAATGTTTTTTGTGGCTCTCTACAGCTGAAACCGCTGGCATGCTCCGACCATCAAAATCCAAGAAATTTGGTGTTAACTTCGTGTTGAGGACTGTCTGTTGGGGTCTTCTTCCAACTTTAGCAGCTCAACCATCATAAGATGTGCTGTTTCAGCCCTCTTGTAAAGAATTTGCATCACGTCAGCTGCCAGTGTATTCCGGCGCCTGGGCGAGGGGTGAACTGATGCCACGCCTCCAGAATCTCAAGTAATCTCAAGTAAAGGAAACACTCGGACGTGCCGCACCTCACGGCCGCGCGGAAAAGTAGACGCCTCTGGCACCTTGCCGTTGTAGATCCCCAAGAGTGTGGGCCTTGCGGTTTGGAGATGGAGTTCACGGGATGCATCGTGACATACTCACGAGTGCTACGCAATCTGCGCAGAGAGGGGGCATGACGGACTGTGGGGAGTTGAGAAAGTTTTTGAATAAGCACTCAAGAAGACACTGACGAGAGACCACATGACAGAATATGTGAAAAGCAACAGACTTTACAAGATTTCAGAATGAGGGGAAGCGCAAGACAAGCTAAACCAGTTCCAAGCTCTTCCAGGAAGCATTCACGCCGACCCTGCGCTTGGGCTCGCTCTTCCGCAGGAACTCCGCCAGTGCCGGATTGGGCGAACGGGGCTCCAACTTCGGCTCCCAGCGGACAGCGGGCTCCACCTCCGCGGTCAAATCCGCAGGCGTCTCTGGCTCATGCTCGGCTTCGTCCTCTTCATCTTTCTCATCCTCAACGGGGATACATCATGATGTAAGGGAAATGTTCTTCCCATGTATAATAACAAGCCCTGATGCGTGCTTTGGGTTACCTATGGTTCCCTTCTTGAAGCCGAGCCACCCATGTGTCATCCTGCGTGTCTGCAGGAAGCAGCGGTGAGGACGGCATTCGCAAGACCAGGTTGGCAATCTCCGCTTTCTGGAAGCAAGTCTCTGCCCATTCGACCCACTCAGCCTGCGGATCAAACGACCAGGGCGAGTTCTGATGAGGCGAAGAAAACATAGGAAAGCAGGTCATGATGCGTACACAAACATGCATATTTGCAAGCGCCGGTGCATGCAAGCATGCATGGATGCACGCATGGATGCATGCGTGCCAGCATGCGAGCAAGCAGGCGAGCCATCAAGCATCCGTGACACGATGGTGTGTGTTATGGTTCATCTTGACACAGGCAACTCCCCCAACTCCCCCTGCCCCTGCAGCCCCCACAGGTGCTGAACTTCAATTTGTCAACCATTTACTAAGGAGTCACCCCCACTTTACAAATGTAAAGCATTGGCTTCCAGTACGCCTAGCCGGCATCATGTGCCTGCGTCAGAAGCCCATCGTGGTCCACGTCGGCTTCGTCGAAGATAGCCTCTATGCCTGGGCGGGGGGGGCGGGGGCACGTTGAAGCAGCACCCCAAAATATTCTCCATATTCTTCCCGTCCAGACATGTCGAGGGTCGCTCGATGTCGATCTCCAGATGCGGCGCCGTATCTGCAAGCACCTGGTGACAATGGCGCAAAATACACGGCCATGAAGGGGCATCTATTGATTGGCAGAGGAAGCGAATGAAAATCTATCATGGAGGGCCAACGGCAGCATTTGAGGGTGAAAGCTTTGGCTGCTCTGAACTGCTACCCTATAGGCGCAAGGGACTACAAGGAACTCGGATCTGAATAGCAACAGCTCACTTTGCAACATTGCTCACTCCCACCGGCCTTCTCCATCTCGGCCTTGTCAATAGCCTCATGTTGCGGATGGCAGACATAGGCCCCTCCGTAACAAACAGGAAAACCGTCATCCCCAAATACCTGAAGTTGCGAATGTTGCGAGACCAGCCTTGTCGCCGTTGACATCGTAGGACTGGAAGATTTGAAGGAGCACTTTGTCCTTCACTCCTTGGAAAAGCTACCTCTAGATATTTGGAAAGAACACCGGATACCCACGAGAATATGAAAAAAAGGAAAACATATAACCAAGACCAGACTATACTGACATAATCATACCTATCGCCCCGTACACTGCCCACACACCACAACAACAGCACTCGCTGCCCCAAGCAGCTGGACCAAGGATGCTGGGCCACATCTCGAGCCTTGTGCTTTCCGAGCTGCTCTTGGTCCTTGCTCGCCCGCAAAACACTCCGGGCATCAATGAAGAAAACAGCAAAGAAAAGCTCCTTGCCTTGGTGTCAGATTCAGCTTGATCCGCTGCACGGGCAACCTCAGTGCGCAACAGCTGAGATCATGGCAACACTATGGTCGCTTAGTGCAGGTGAAAGCAGGGGGAGGAACCCAAAACAGACAATAAGGCACAACAGCCAAGTACGCCTTGAAAGTCTTGTCTGCTTGGTGACAAGACTGGTAGACTTTCTGTACAACATAGCAGAAACATGCACCTTGCATTCAACAGAGAGGAGGAGGGGGAAACAATCGCCTCGACAAACTGCCCAACAAATTTCGGCCCTCAATCTGGAAAACCCTCGATGAGCGACGAAGCAAGTAGCCTGCCAATGACCACTGAGCACAACAGTTGCTACATCTGATCTTCACATCACTGAAAAATGCGCTCAGTGAGGCTCTGGGCCTACCCCGTGCTCCCCCCAACACAAGCTGATCATGAGAAGCTCTTGTGCCAAGCAACGGAAATCTCTTCGCCGGTCGATGGCAAAGCACGTGCAGATTCGTAGCCTGAGTGGAGGTAGAAGCATGTTGCACAGCCCATCAGCACGTTCCAGACACGGCACAAGGGCCCTTAGCCGCAGGAGTTTGGGGAGAATTCTTGGGCAATCGTCCCAGGTGCACGCTTTGTCGGGAACTTCGGGTCTCCGGTCTGAAATGGGTATTGGGTATCCCACATACAGCGGGACCCAAGGAATTTTGGGGTCGACCACCATACACGATTTTGGATGTCCACAGGAGAGCAAGTGGTCAGCCTGACTTTTGTGGAAGTCTTTCTGTTGCATGTGTGGACCCCCATGGTCTCATGGACCCATTATCGATCCTTTTTACGAGACATGCCCTGAACGGTTTTATGCCCCCCCCCCCCGCCCGTGGTGACTCTTGTGGAAGTTGATGCTCCATCTGGACCTACGTGGACGCGTTACGATCGCCCGCGGACCTTGATGCGGACTCCCCTTCGAACTCCCCCCCTTAAAGGCAAGCCAATGACCATGATTATGAGTATTTGGAACCAGGAGTGTTCTACACAGGTTGGCACGCAGCTGCTTAGCATCGTCCAGCGGCTGCTGGACTCCCGCGTCTTCTTCGGGGCTTTGACGCCCAGCGCGCCAGCCTCCAGGAGGTCCTATGCCCAAGGAGCAAAAGGAAGCCGCAGAGGTTTGGAATGCACATCTTGCCCACAAAATCACAAGCTTCTAGATGAAAAGTCACTGAGAGAGCTCCCCCCAGTGGCTCCTGCGCTCCCAAGCTCCGAATGGATTCTTCGATGTCCACCTCTCGGAGCAAGATATCGCGTCCTACCTTCTTTTGCTCCCCACCGCTTCGGCAAGCAGTCTGCAAGCAGTCTGCAAGATTGTCCCGCCGTTTCCCGTTTCCCACCTGCAATGTGTCGGCAATCACATCCACTTTGAGCACACCCTGGAAGGGATCCTGTCGCAGGTGAAGCATTCAGCAGCCCGACTGGGTAAGGAATTCTCATGCTTCTCGTGCCTCGATGACAAGACCGATCTCGAAGATTCCAAATAAGGCCCAGCTAGCAAAACCTGGGGCACACTCACAAAACCCCCCAACTGCATCCAAAAGGGGTGCATGCACAGAAGAAGTGCAGACCCGTGCAGTCAGGTCACATGTGACTGGAACCGTATAGGGGCCAAGCACATCCACCAAGGCAAATGGAAGCCTTGGTGCGAGTCTGATGAATTTGCCAGACCTTCACGCGGTCTCTGCAAATGCTTCTGCAGCCACGGAGCGTGAGCATGAACAGGGACAGAAAACGCGATGTGTGCCGCACGTAGCCTGACAAATTCGGGGCTTCGAGCTTCGGCTCCCCTGTCACAAGACTCCAGACTCCCCACAAAAAAGAGCCGACAAAAGAGAGCGAGCGAGAGAGATTTCAAGGAAAGAAAGAAAGTTGAAAAATGATCTGCCAATGCCGTCGGCGCCACTCAGAGGGACCGGTGTCTGGACCAGGCGTTCACAAGCCCCGATGGTTGAGCCTCACTCGCTCCCGTCTGATTGCTTTGCTCGCTTCCGGAAGTGTGGTATTCTATGGTCTTCTGCAGATGTGGCGTCGAGATACTTGGAGGCATGGTGGGTTTTCTGAATCGTGAGGACTAGAACACTTCAAGAACGGAAGGTCTCAAAGGCTCTGGCTGAGCTTCTCCAGATTTTGCATGAGCTGCGACCGCTCACGATTGGTGTACATGGCCTGACCACAAGCAAAAGAGATGTGTGGCTTTCCCTCTCTGCGGCTTTCTGTTCAACAACTTGAGAGCAGGGCAGATGACAGCTAGTACTCCAGAGCTTTTGGGTTGACAGTTCTTGTAGCAACATCTGCAGGGCCAAAGGTGGGCGGGGGTCACCAAAGGTCACGAGGCCCGCGCCCCCAAGGAAGATCGGATGCGGTGACACCCCCCCCCCATGTGACCGTAAATACCTAGGATACCCAGAGGAAGGTCACCTCAAGTCGCTTTTGCTGGCAGGACAGGAAGGTTGCAAACAAGAACCCGCAAGCTCCGAGGAGCTTTCGTGACTTTCCCTGCAACATGCTCTGCCTGTGGGCCCTCGCCATTCGGCACGGACCGGACGGCATGAGCCAACCTTGGGCAACGCATTTCATGGACAGGGCACGACGCCAGCACGGCCACAGCCACACATGCCACATGGTCTTGCAAATCAGCAGCACAGTAAGGTTCGCGAAACACCAAGAAGCTGGTTGACGATGAAGAGAGGTCTGTTGGAGCACATGGGCAGGGTGTAGTCATGTTGGACGTTACCTGGAATGCAGAGCTGCGAATCTCTGGGGGCATGTCAAGAGGACTCAGGGACTCAAGGCTCCGCTCTTCCTATCCTCACTCTGTGCATTCTTCGCTTCCTATCCTCACCCTACTGGGACCGCAGCTTGCCAGCTCACCCTTGGCACCGATCAGGCGTTCCAACTTGGAGCGCATGACCCGGTCCTTCATGAGTTTTCATGCAGTCTCACCACTGTTGATGTCCAGCGCTTGTATATGATGTCCGGACAACGGCCGGACGTTTCGGGTGTCGGGATTACAGGGGCTTCCGGCCTTTTTGCCACGCAGATGCTCGATCATGCAGTATGGGAATGCTTGCACCAATCGGCCTGGGTTCATGGGCTGAAAAAAACTATCTGAGATGACAGCTCACAACCGGGAATGGGGACTACTCCTTTTGACCCCATCACGCCTAATTAGCAGAGCTGCACACGTGAGCTGAAGTTTTTGGCCCCATCTCCGTGCGAAAGAGGATGGCATACCGCGACACGTCCCTCGATTCACAGCTCTCAAACACCGCAAACACGAACGCACAAAGACGCCGCACCTTCCCAAGTCCAAGATCCGCTGCCAAATCTGACGGCCCTCCCAGAAACGCGAGTAGGCCTCACTCACTGACAGGCAGCGTGCAAGCAGACTACAAGGCAGCCAGCCACCCGTGCAACGCATCGCAACGCATCGCAACGCTTGCATGACTTTAACACTGGCTGTCCGAGAAACAGTGTTCGTCCGGAAAACAAGCAGGAGACCCAGAGCAGAGACCAAAAGCGCATGGCCGGTGGTGCTGGCGTGCCAGAACTTTCCCTTGCAGGCGATTTGTTGCTCGCATTTTTTGGCCTTATAGGAATCATGTATGTTAGATACTCCATACGATCAACTCTTCCATAACGTGAGGGCCTTCGGAATCAGGTATCCGTGAGCCAAGCAGACCATGATCGCCACCCCAGTGGTGCAAAGCACGGGGCTCAGAATTCGACGAAGAAGGTTGGAAGACCACAGGCCACGAAGGTTGGCGACCCAGTCCTTACACACCAACTCGCAGTTATATTTAGTTGTGCATTATATGTATCATGCCAGACTAGGTGTTGCGCGTGAATCGTTCGATGTATAGAACACTTAATACTCATTTTGTTTCTACGTTCTTGTGTGATTGTATGCTACACATTGCAGATTCTGAATAATGGATTCTACATGATGTAGTATACATTATCTACTTTACCTTGTACTGTGTTACGATAGAAATAATACATTTTCCCTTGCTCTCTCCGTCTTGTGCCCGCTTCCCGACTACAAGAACCGTATGGATCCCGCGGAACTGAAGCTCTGCCCGGCTGAGCTTCTGCAGGTGCGCGTAGAGACATGCGAGATACTCTTGTGACCTCTTATGCACGTACATGGGCGTCTCATTGAATTAGAGATGCTGCTGCGTTTCTTGCGCCGACCACAACCTTGATTGGTAAGTTCTCTCTCCGAGGCGCCACTGAGGTATACCTGCGCGCCCTGGACGCGCCCTTTGGCTGTGAGCTGCGCCGCTCAGCACGGAGTCCTCCTGGACAGGCAAGTAAATCGACCAACACCATACATCTTCTTACCACTTCCAGCTTCAACCCCCAACTTTGAATGGCACTTTATGGCACTTTACGTGCAAGAAACAGTTTGCTGAGCTCCTCGTATTTGCACGTTGTTGCGACGAAGGGGTGACCGACAGCGCTCGACGGCGACTGCAGATGCAAGGGTGGCAGTGGCAGCCGCCACGACATGGCCATCAGACCCTGCCAAAATGTTGCAATGCATACAGGCACCGAGGCAGTTCAGCATGACAACATCCCTGCACATCGTTCTGCACTCTTTCTGCCGACTGGTGCAGTGCCCGACGTGCCTGACCAGACTCGGTGAACTTCGCAGCGCCCGCAGCGCGCACAGGGCGGCAGCGGCACCACCCGAGAATGTGAGCTCAGGGGTTGCATGCAACTCATGGCCATCTGGTGCAGCCATCCGCAAGTTGCAGGTCAATCCTACATGGTATTACATTCAATGGCACTACTGACATCAAGAGTAGGTCTTAATGCGTTCACTGATTCATCATGTTCAAATCACAGTTTCACGTCGCGAGAGAGCAAAGTCTCTATCATTGCCAAGCTCATGAAGAAAAAGCGAACTCTCAGGTCCGATGCCTGAATGCAAGGCATGCAGATACTGCTGTAGGAAGCTCTGGGACAGTCGCCACTCCCAACGATGGTCCCGACCCAGATCCCGAGCACCTGCGGCCCTGACGTTGGCACATTTTAGCACACCAAGTGCACAAGCATGCAGCTAGGATTGCGCCTTCGGATCCGATCCCAGTGACGGAAACTCCTCCTCGCCGCCACTACACAGCCGCTACCAAAAACCAAAAGATTATAAATCTCACTGCGAGAGCTCACGGCGAGAGCTCACTGCAAGCACCTACCCTTCATTTCGTTGGCATGTCTGGGCATGTCAGAGGCGCTCCTGCTTCTTCTCCACGGGCTCCTGCCAGGCGGTCCCAGGTGCGGGCTGAGCCCATGGTGCCGGCCTTTGAGAAAGCTTGACATGGCAGGGATTCGCAACGCAGGCGCTGCTTGAGCCGCTTCACGAGCTGCTCAGATGCCAGGTCTCCCCTGCCTGGGCCCCGCTTGTGCGGACAACGAGGTCCTTCCGAAAGGCTTTTGACTCCCGATCTCTGCTCTGCAAGGTTCCTAGCTCCACACCTTCCCCAAGCCGTGGGCCGCAGTTGGGCAGGCTGCGACGTTAGCCCCACCCGCGGGTTCCTGCCACGACAGCTTCAGGAATGTCAGAAAAGCAAAAAAAGCAAGACAGACAAAGAACGACGACCCCAAATAAGCCAAAGTCGCGTTGGCTGAGACTCCGGTTCTTCCACATCCTGCTTGTGGCACTTGTGGCAACATGCCGGTTCATGCTTCACCTGCCCCTACAACAGGAGAATAGGCGCAAGCTCCTCCTTGGGCCGACCCCAGCCACCTCCTCCGGCAGGCACCAAGCGAATACCAGGATCCTGAAATGACACTCACGGAGCTCACAACGATCCCTCAAAAAACAATGCGCTGAACACACCGGCCTGGCCCTCGTTCTCGGACTTCAAGGACCCCAACTGCACGGGGCGAGGAACCTCCACCCTGCCATTCAAGGCGATGCAGCAACTACAACCTTGCAAACTAGCAGCATCTAACAACCAATCAAAACGCTTCACATGTACAAACGTCAGCCCAAGTTACCGAGGCGCCGCGTTGCGCGATTGCCTCAAATTGGAAAACCCGACCAACACAAACTCAGACTGATGTAATGGATATGACGGCTCTAAGTCGCGTGCCACATCAGGCAGACGACTTGGAGGGGAATCACGCGAAATGGCCAGGAAGCTGAAATCGGCCACAAGAGATGATGGCTTCACAAATTTGTCGCAATCACTTCCATGTGTTCCCTTCGAGTAGGCAAAAAAAATGCGCGAAAGATGTGAAGGACAAAAGCCTTCAGCAAAGCCCAAGCCCCACCTTCAGTCAAGGAAAAAAGCCTTCATTAAAGGACTGAAGCCCAACCCAGGTATAAAGCCATCAGTAAAGGACAGAAGCCCAAACAGTAAATGACTAAAGCCCAACCCTGGCCAACCCCTCACCTGTGACGAAAAAATATTCTCACTTGTGCCTGTTTTTCCTCGCTTGTGACTATAACATGTTCTCACTTCTGGCTTCTTTAAGCTCACTTACGACAATAAATTCTAAACAACGCAGCTCCCGCTCGAGAGGGGTCAAAAACTCACTTGCGTCTATTTTTTGGGGGTGGCTCACTTGTGACTATCTTGTCGTAACAAGTGAGTCTTGATTCTGGGAATTCGTTACAAGTGAGCGGGGGGTGCTGCTCAACAACAGGGGGGTCGAAAGGACGTGCTCCCCAACAACACCGGGGTGTGGGGTGGAGGGGGGGGGGCCCCAACAACAGCGGGGTGTGGTGGGGTGGGGGAAAAAATAGGGAAACTGTATGTTCTAGGGTCTGGGTCGATGTACGTTGTCGTGTCTGGTTTGACATTATCTTTTCAACACTGTCTCCTACTTGCTGTCTCACCTAGTCACCTACTTCGCTTCTTATTTTCACTCTCTAGGGTCTGTATCCTTCCTATGGTCGCCTACTTCGTTTTGTCTTTGCGTCCTCTGTCTCGTTCTCTTCTCGTCTCTCGCTACTTCGCCCTCTTGACAGACCTCATTTCAGTATTTGTCGCTCCTGTGTCGTTCCGCTTTTTCAGCCTAGTAGATATTCGTAACATTTGGTTCAGGTGTCTTGTTCGTATTTTCGGCCTCTGGGTTAGGCTATAATTGATTTTCGATAGGTGGTTCGTAGGAAAGCCTATCATAAAGCCTAGTCTGGGCTTAGTGTGGGATACACACTCGCAAACTTTGGGTTATTTCTAGGGTTTATGGGTGGTTCTTGTGATGTTGAGCAACATCACCGACGTCATCATTGGAGAGGTGCGCCTGACCTGTTTTAGTCTTTGGTTGGGAGAGCAAGTGAAAGTCAGCAGAGCATCAAAAGCGAGCATTCATTCACGGTTTTGCCTCAAGCATTGTATCGCTAGTGTTGCCAGCCATTGTCCCGACACTTTGCTTTGAAGATGGCCGCTGCCAGTAGCAACGCCAGAGAATGACGGTGACGAAGGGCGCATCGTGACCGACTTGATTCAAGAGGACAAGAAGTCCCAAGAGCGCTTTGAAAAGTTGATGGCAGAGCTTCCCGAAGATTTCGTTGCGAAGATGGCTACACTCACCCTCGGAGAAGCACGCGACGCCATGAATGACCTAAAGGATGAGAAGGACACCATTCGACCTCCACATCATCCCCGCCATTGAGAACTTCCTTGAGAGGAACCACAAGAAGATGATTTTGACGGACAGGGACAGGGGCGACATTCTTCCCGACATCGCCGTTCCCTGTTTGAGTCGTGCGTCGTGAGCGGTGATGTCATCAGTACCTCCTTGCTTACCGCCTAGGTAAAGGTGAAGAAATCCTAAGAAAGACCCCTGGGAACAGGAGATGCGAACCTTTGCTTTGAGTAGATGGTGCAAGGAGACCCCCTAAACCTAAAAATAACACACCAAGTTATTGCTTAAAGCGAAGGCGTGGCATGAGTAACTGGTCTTGTGAGCAACTTGAGACCCTCGCACTGGCGCGAGAAAGTTGAGAGCTTCAGACTTGCTTTGAGAAACTTGAGTGCTTCAATCTTGAGTGGGCAGTTTGAGCCATTTGAGTCATTTGAGTGTTTCAGACTTGCGCGTTTTCACTTCTGTTTAGGTTTCAATCTTGCATAGATTAGATTTTAGGGTTAGAAGTCCTAGCAATGTCGGCGGTCACGAAGGTTCAGGACAGTGTCGCGGCACAGGCAAAGCACTGGCAGACCCGAAGGAAGCGTGAGCTTGAAGAGTTGCGCAGCTTTATCACTGAGTGCGACCTTTCCGAGATGTTCCAGCATTTCCTAGAGAAGAAGAAACAACTACTTCATCCTAGCGGTGATGGAGGAGATGATGGCGACGACGCAGACCCAGGAGGTGATGATAATTCGGATGAGGAAACGGGAAACCTGAAGGTGATGTATCAGAGCAAAACCGGTCCGATGAAGGAGACAGCCCTAAAGGTCTTCTTTGGGGACGACTTCCTTTGTTTGAATATGAGGCACCATCTTCGCCACCATGGAGCATCCACAACGACAAGCCCTTCATCACGGTCTTCATCCACGTCGCATTCAAGAACACCACGGAGAGCATCACGGTCTTCGAGAACGAGGAGATAGCCACCATCAAGAAAAAACTCAAAGTTAAGAACGTCGAGTTAAGCAATAAACAAGAATTCAGTATGACAAATACAACCCAACCAGAGCGTGTAAATATATTGAATTCCCTAAGAGGATAGCTACTAAGAAAGCATGTATTAGTATTAAGAACGACGACGATTATTGTTTCAAATACTGCGTCCAATCAAGATTTTATGAGATTATGAAGAAAGACCACCCCGACAGGATGTATCATTACAACAAACTCAAAGAAAATGAAAATTTGATAAAATGGGATGGTGTACTGGAATTTCCAGCATCAAACGAAGACATTGACGCCTTTGAAGACATCAACGACGGAGCTAAACCGGTTAATGTTTATGACATTGACCATAGCAGCACCAATTCAATAGTATTAATTAGTGAAAATACTAAAATTAAAATCCATCATGTCATGTTAATTTCCTGCTAGTAGAGGAGGAGAACGAACGCTTCACCAGAGGCACGCGAGTATCGTGTCAATAGCCACTATGTTTCAATGATATAAGACTACAGTCGATTAGGAAATAGTCAAATGTCTAAACATACGCGTAAAATGTTTAGTTGTATGTGTTGTCAGCATGGCTTCACAACTGAGAAGCTACTAAACAAACATTTAATCAATGGATGTGTGACACATGAAACTCAACAAACAGTAATGCCAAAAGAAGATGAAAAAATGAGCTGTCAAAAACAATACAAGAAACTTAAGTGCCCTTATGGTGACTTTGAGTGTCTTACAACGCCTTTATCAGAAGGAATAGAAAGCACATACGTGAATGAAAATGGACCTAAGCCACTGAAAGGGGCTTACCAACATCATAAATCATAAACCATGCAGTTTTATGCTAAGTGTAGTGAATAGCACAATCAACGAAGCAACACCGTATTTATACAGAGGCGAAGATTGTAGGGACAGATTTTTCAACCATTCATAAAATCAAAGAAGAGATTATGGACAAGATGAAGGAGAATAAGAAATCACAATGGACGACAAAGCAACAAGAAGAGCATAAAAAAGACAAACATTGCTTTATACGCGGGTCACATTCAACGGTCAATACAGGGGCGCCGCACACAACAAATGTAATTTAGGTTATTGTTTCAAATACTGTAAACCCCCGGTGTTTTTCATAACCTTAAAAATCATGATGCTCACGCCATATTATCGCATACGGAGAAGTTAAATCAAAACAAGGACCAGACAAGCGTAATAGCACAAGACAGCGAGAAGTTTATAACCTTTACAGAGATAATCTAGAGTTTAAGACAGCTTTAGTTTCTTATCTTCATCATTAAACGCTACAACACCACTCCTCCTACCAACAGTGACGCGACAACTGCAACAACCACAACAAGCTGCAACCGCACCAGAACCAAATGTTCAACTGGAGCCTCGGACGGCCTCGAGAGGCTTGGAAATCTGAGGCTCGAAGATGATGTTGCAAGCCAAGTGAACGCTCCAACTATTTAAACCTCAACATGTGACACAATTCACAACACTGTAGAACAACGCATACAAAAAGCAAAATTGTTGCTGGGTTGGAAAGCTCTGCAGTGGATCAGTCCAAATTTGTTCTCTGAGTCTAAGAGGTCATTTCCAACATGGCACAGCTGGCTCCAAGTTATCTTCATTCTCACTTGTTGAAACATCTCGGGCGCGGCGCGTGGAGCGGCGCGGTGACCGCTTGAGAAGTAGCGCCCCTTCGGGACGCCGCCGCAGGCGGCAAGAAACCCACCTTGCCAAATACCCCGACATCAATTCCGAAGCCTCTCTAGACTTGCCAAGCACACATCAAGACGTCTTTTCTGCAAGATTCCCGGGCGCTTCACTTGTCATCGTTGAACAACAAACTGCACTGGAATTCGCGGGCCCAAGAAGCAAGTGGGGTGGAGTGTGCGGTGCTGCTCCAGCACATACACATACATTGTACATGCAAAGACATCAACGTCTAAGAAATTTCATGTGGAAGCTGGATTGAAGACAAGGACGAAGGAAGCTTCAAAGGCTCCGTCTTATCAACTTTTCTGATTTTTCGAATGGAAAGAAGGGAAAAAGACCAAGCCAGAATTGGTTTACTCATGGGGTTTTTAAGAGCCTTTCAAGGGCTTGCAAGGCTGACAAAATTCCAAGATCCCTTAGCTTGCTCCGCGCATGAATTTTCAAAATTAGCCTTGAAAAACTTTGATTTATTGGCTGTGCTTTTTGTTTGTTGGTAAAATTTAGAGGCGTATGATCTGTCCAAAGCAGCTGCGTGCACGTCTTGTCATGTCTTTTGAAGTTACGCTTCAGTCGTCAAGTTGACCAACATGGCTTCAACGTTTTCCGTGGTGCGCAGAGTCGGCCTGCTGGACTTGCAGAATAAGAACGGATTTGGACAGCGAATGTTATGCAAGTCCGAACTCATTCGAAGCAGGATCATCGAGGCCTAATTTTCAAGGTCCCTCGAGATAAAACTTGGCAGCAAAAACAGTCTTAAGCATTCGAGGCCCCTCGAGTTCCGTCGTGATGTTTTGAAGAGTGAGAATGAAGAGGACTTGGAGCCAGCTGCAGCTTAAAATTCAATTCTTTTCACATGAAAGGAGAGGTCGTCCGGGCTCGGGGGAACCCCTTTAAAAGAATTTTAAGTGCGGGTCCCCGAGACCTCGTCATCTTGCAAGCTAAAGGGGTTTTGGGATTTTGTCGAAGCCTCGCGAGGCCTCGAAAGGCCTAGAACCCCATGAGTGAGGCCTTGGTAGGCCTCGAAAGGCCTTGAAACCCCATGACCTCGGAGGCCTGGCAAGGTCGGCAGCTCGAACCCTTGCAGAGTGAGGCCTCAGAGGTTCGCGTACACATGTTTGCAAAAGTTGCCAGTTTGCGCAACTCCAAATCTGGGGTCGAATGCGTGGGCCTCCCCTGTAATTCAGAATTGGAGTCAAAGTTGGGTTCACCCAGCTCCAGTTGGGATCAGCCCTCTGAACCTTAATCCTAATTTTTTTTTCGCTGGGAACACCTGCATCTGCTTCCTGCGCAAGGATCCAGCGACCTGCACGAAGGGGTTGAAGCCTTCCTCAAGCCTATTCGGCTTCGAAGCTTTTTTTGAAGCTCTTCCCCTTCGAAGCTTGACACAGCATGTCCAAATGTTATGTTTTGCAGTTGTTTTACAGTTGTAGCATGTGAGTGATTCGTATCTGCAGGCATCTTTACGGTTGAAAAAAGTTTTCAAATTTGCATGCTTGGTCTGTGCAACTGCGCGTGTTGGCTGTGAAAGACAGCAGACAGCTTTGAGAACACTTGAAGACAAGAGATGCTTACGTTTTTTTGGGCAGGGGTGCTTGTTTGCTCATCATTGTGCTTTGCTGGTGCTGCAACCCTTGTACGGGGTCACGGAGTTTCACGGCAGTGTTTGGACCAGTGTACTCCAGGCCATGAGGCGGTCGGTTCTGCCTCAACTCCTGCTTTGCGAGTTTGTGGATCCTGTTTGCGGTAGTATCCTGAAGTGTTTTACCACTGTTCGTAGTTGTTTTCAGGGTGCATGGTTCAGCACAGTGGTTCCTCCATATCCCAAACTCCTCTTGGAGCTTCCAAGCCGTGGGAAGTAACCTAGCTCTGCGGAACCTGGCACCCTGGCCTCGGCCCTCCTTGAAGATCAGCTTCTGAGCGCATTGCTGGTGACATGCCAGGTTCCGTCCCTGAATTCCCACGTAATGAAACTTCTGTGTCCGACGCAAACCGTTTTTCACGTTTTTCATTGCAATCCGAAGATCCTGCAAAAACCGCGCGGACATTCAGGCCGGGCCTTACCAGGATTTTCTTCAAGTTTTTTCGCATTTCGCCATGACCACATTCCGGTATGGAGAAAAACTGTGGCGTTGCGTGGCCTTGGGCATGCACTTTCCTTGCGGAGGCAGGTTTGCTGAGCGAAACGGTATTCACCGGCGGCTTCTCGGATCTTGCTCCGGGATTCAGGCTTCAAAACAGTTGAAAAGGGATTCAGGCTTCGAATGAGATCAAAAGCTGCATGGCTCTGGAGTCATTGGCGACTAATTAGAGTCAGAGTAACATTTGAGGAAGGGCATGAAAGAATCTGAATGAACGTCGCCTTGATGCTTGTGTCTCACGTTGTGCGGCACAAGCTGTTTCACAAAGACTTGAGACATGCGTGAGCTTGTTACTCATGTTTCTTAGCTGCGTTAGTTAGAGCGTCCGAAAGCCAGAGCATCGAAGTTCAAGCATGTCATTTTGAATGATACCCCATGGCTGGTTGGGATGCTGCAGTGCCTTGCTGCCTTGGCAAGCCTTCTCGGCACAGAGGCGCGACCGCTGCGGATCGCCCAGCGGAGTTTTGACACCCCCTACGCAGTCACTTTTTTGCTTCCTTGCATCCAAGTAAGTCGGCTTTCACTTCTCTCTTGCTCAGTTTCTGTCTTTGTGTATGTTCTCAGAGGCTGTAACCCCAGTGGCCCCAGTGGCCCCAGTGGCCCCAGTGGCCGTGGTCGGCCCGTCCAGCGGCTGTGGCTCGCACCGGCGATGCACGAGTCTGGAGCCGAACGAGTGGTTGGCACCTGGTGAGTGGCTCACAAGCCCTTCTGAGCCTTGAACAGTTAACATTCTGTGAAGTATTGAAGTATTGCAGGTCGGAACTAGACAGGCGATTGTGCAGGCGCCCAGAATCGCATAAGCCTCGACAGGATCGGTACATTGCCGTCTTGCAGGCCAATTACCTCGAAGTCCTCGAGACAGAAACTCGTCAGATGACAATGCAAGTTTGTTCTTCATTTTCTTGTTTTTTTTTAAACATTGTTTCCGTTGTATTTTTGTGCATTGTATCGATTGTGTTTTGGGCAGCGGAGCGCATCTTGCCAAGGCGAGCTTGAGAACGCGCTGGGTCACCCCAGCAAAAGCAGGAATTCATGCCGAGACTTGGCTTGAATCACAGTTGCTGAGACCTGATTTTACTACTGCATTGCAAGTTCGTCTGCTATGTTGCTAAGTGAAGGGTGTTGGTTCCTGATTTGACACTGCACTGCAAGTCATTATGCTGGTGGAGTGAATTGCCGAGGGTGACCTGACAGCGGCGCACGTGGCACGTGGTAGCTTGCAGCTGGAAACTGGTGCTGGTGGGGGTGGACCTTGGATTGAGCATCTCCCACATCAAAGGACAGAGGCTATTGCTTGGATTTTGGTGTTGTGTTGGCTCGTGCAACGTATCTGAAATCGAGTCTGAAGCATGCCGGCTAAGCACCCAGAAGAGGAGCGTCAAAGTACGCTTCACGATAACCGCCACGCGTGGTGGTGGTGATGCGCGGATGCCACAGGGCGTGCAGTTGTCCGAGTTCTTGCTATGGCGTGCAGGCACAGTTCACTTATTAATCGCCTTGCAATGGCATTGCAATCACGCGTGGGTGGTCCAGGCAAGCCAGTCCAGCCGACTGCGTCCAATGTGAGCTGCGGTTCCGGAGTGGGGCCTTCTTACCAAGGAGCCAATGCAGGACATGGCAGATAGAACGCAGGGCATCTGAGAGTTAAATCTTGCAGGACCGCGCAATGCAGTGGATGGAAATCTCCGGACCAAATGGTGGGTCTCATCCGAGCCAAATGTGACTCTTGTCGGCGTCCCAGCATCGAAGACATACAAAAGCTCCCACACTCTTGCGCAATTTGTCTTGGTGTGTGTGTGTGTGTGTGTGTGTGTGTGTGTGTGTGTTTTTTGTTTTCCATCTTTCTCCCTCTTAATTTCTTTCTCGTTTTGAAGACTCTTTTTGTCTTTCCATTGATTTCAATAATATGCTTCGCAAATATGCGTGACTACCCTTAAGATTTGTTTGCATCCAACAAGTGCGAGTACAATGAGGCAATGGACTTCTCGCATCTTCCTCATGATGGGCCCTTCCTGTTTGGCTTCACCACTGGTGATGACATGCCTTCGCGTGATCCTGTCAGCTAGTCGCAGTCAATGACATATGCATGTACTGTTGCACCAAGTCAACTAACGCTGAGGTCCAGTGGCTCTTGGAGGCTTCACTAGATGGAGTCTCTTGGGTGGAACTGCACCGCCAAGATGCTGTTCTGCATAGTATTCTCGCAGAAGTTGTTCAGTGCCGCCCTTCAAGAGAGCACCCTGGTTAGACCAGGACACAAACTTTGCCACGCCGACATCTCGGTTCGCGATGACGCAGCTTTTCGACCTGACGCAGAAGTGGGCAGGGCTACTGAGCCCTCATGGCGAGAGGAGGACAGCCGCAGATGTGGTAGATGCCGGCACCTAGCCACACACCTTTGAGGAGCGCTCCTTCCACAGCTGCAGCTTTGCCCGTGGCCATGGTGCTGACAGACCTCGGTGCTCTAACTCTTAAGCAACGCCAGGCTCTCAAAAGATGCTTGAGAGAAGAGGAACAACAAGAACAAGAACTGAGTGTGTTCTGTGGACCCGAGCGATGACCTTGACATGCTTTTAGGCAGCGCGTTCCACAGCCGCGAACCTGTTTCCAGTGATTCACCCGGGATGGCCATTTGCTGAATGCAGTGGGGAGGAAGAGCCTCCCCAGGACCAGCACGTCGGCCCTGCCGGCTGGTTTATATTGACTCCATAATAGGAGGACTCTCTATGTGGTGCAGCATCGCTGCACCGCTTCCCCTTCCTCCATGGTCCTGTGGACTCCATTATAGTGGGGGTGGGGGGGATGTGAATCTTTAGGGTTTATGGTTATGCTATCCATCCAATATATTCTGGCAGATCGTCAGCCGGCAGGAGCTTAGGTGGTGAGGAGCGAGCACGCGCAATCGACGTAGCCCATGCTTTGTTCAACACGAACGGCATTGGAATTTTAGTTTTCGTTTATGACTGGTTCGTCCGATTGCAAAAAGGGAAAAGGGGGGGGGGTAAACAGCTTTCCATGACCTTTGTTTGGAGTGCAGACAGGAGTATGTCGGAAAGCCAGTGCGAGCATGCTTTTCTATTTATGTCGACAGCATCATGTTCCAGATGATGATGTTTCAAATTTTCCACCACACGTGGCGTGTGGGCGCATCCCATCCTCATGACTGGGTGTGCTTCCAGGGTGGAGGTTGGTCCGACCAGGCTTGCGCATCTTGTCGCCCGCATATCGTGCGCAGCGCAAGCCGAACCCTGCGCTACTCATGCCTTCACTGCTTTCTGCAGATGTGCGATGACACGCCACCATCTGACGCCCCATAGCCAGTGTCGCGCCTCAGGCGGCACCTCGGGGAGGCTATGCCTCACGCCTGCCGCCCGAGCTGGCGCACAACCTGTCGCTCACAACCGACGCAGCATTCGCGCCCCTCTGCCACCGCTGGTTGGGTTGCACGCTCTGCCGTCGTTGTTTGAACGGCCGCTGGCTGCCGAGCCCCCGAGCTTCCCGAGTTGACGTGCGCTGGCAGACTCACGCCTTTGTTTTCGCTCGTCAGTTGTGCCGCGACCGGTGGACAGCTTGCTCGACATCCAGGCGGGTGCGCTGCAGTTGGCAAGCGCTTTGGATATTTCGGCTTGCGCAAAGTAGGTCCAAATTGTCCAAAACTTTCCGTCGCGCACGACGGCACTGACGCAGCCCATCATGCAGGTGGCCCTGCGCAGGCGATGCCGCATGGCCCCGCCCATCACCGTTCGCACGATGGTGATCGCCGCCACGTAGCCTTCCATTTGTTTTTTGCAAGTGCTTCTTTCTCTTTATGGAGCAAAAACGCCGGTGATCAGGAATATGTCCCGTTTACTCACATGTCACATCCCTAAGAGCAAGACTATAGGCACAGCATGAACAGCGTGATCTCGGTCGTTTGCACCATAAGGGAGCCCAGCAGATGCATGGCGACGGCCGTCTTTTTCTGAAAATGGACAACTATCCAAACCCGTGCTTGATTGTTGACACAACTTGGTCTGTCCAAGAATCTGCTAAAAAGAGCGTCTTTGCGAAGAATTAGAGAGCAGTCCGCGCGCACAACAACATTCATGGCGGCGGCCACTTCGCAAACAATTTCTGTTCAAAGTTTCAACTCCTCTTCAATCAGGGCCGCCCCCGCACCCTTGCATCTTTTCGCAAGCGATTCATATCTTGCCACAAGACCCCGTCCGAAGAATACAATCTTAGCAAAGACCTCCAAAAAGAAACACCGCTCACGAAGGGAAACAGGAGCTCCTTGTTGACGAGGTCAGAAGCCGGCTGCTCAACCTGAACATGCTCATCCGAACAGGCTGCAGCCGAAGCACTTCCGTTTGGAAGGGCAGCATCGAACGACGTTGGGGACCACGGTTTTGCGAGAGCACGTGCGACCCGCTGAAAACAATCGCCCCTAGCGATGCCGAGAACCCCGCCGTCTGGTTTCTGCAACGCGGTCAGGCGTGCTGGGCGAGGCCACGCTGTTCAGGCCGCATGCTGCTGAGCCCTGCTCGCCATGGCCGCTGCGGAGAGGCAAGAGCGTTAACGGCCGACTGTGTCGTACCTTGGCGCAAGCGACTCAAGCGACGTGTCGGCGCCGCTCAGCATCCTCAGCGTCCGCAGCGAACTTGGCAACGGATTCGGCGGCGAAGCTCGGCCAGCGCGAGCCTGCTGCAAAAGGTGCAGCCGAGCTCCACGCTAGAAGGCCTGCGCGCGCCCCAGAAGCACCTGTCGGCCCTCACGCCCGCTCTTTGGCAGGAGGGCGAGGAGCAGGCTAGCAGGAACAGCTTCCAAGCTCGGGACGCGGCGGGGCTGCCACATTTGGAGCGCTCACTGCTTTGAGGGTCCGCGGCGCCTGCCTTGTGCCTCTGAAGAATGGCGGGCTTCCTGGATCGTGGGCACGGGGTGGCGTAGCGCGTCAGTGCCGTCCAGCGCCGCCCACTGCTTCGGCGTGATCGATGGCTTCTGCAGGCAAAGTCACCACCACGGCCGGCGGCACAGTGGGACCCTTTCCTTGCTGCGCCGCTCGGCACCTGCCTTGTCGTCCTCCGCCCCTGCGTGGTCCGTGGCCGCGCCGTGCATGAGCCGCCCCCCGCACGCAGGAGAGGCGTAGATGCTCGCCGCGCCATCGCGACGGAAAGACGCTTGCAAATCAAGAGCCAAGCGGTGAGCCGCGGATGCTCTTAATTCAGTTTTGAACCGACACAGCATGTTGTTCCAGGCATGTCCCTTGACGTGTTTGGGCTGTGTCTCTTTTCGTGCAGTGCATTTTGGGAAGCGAATCTTGCTAGGCGGTCATCCCGTCGGGTTAGAGCTGTCTGCAAGGTTGCTGTGCGAAACTTTGGCCCATGTAGAGTTACCCGGGAACCATCTATAAGCAAAAGTTGGCGAGGTGTTAGATCCCGCCGCTGCCAGACGGGATTGTCATCGCAACATATGCTCAGCCCACCTTGCAAGGGAAACTGTTGTCCTCCAGGCACTTTGCACAGCCCAGGCTTACTGTCGCGATGGCCGGGTTTTGCCCCCATGCCAGCACTGCTATGTTCGCAAGCGGGCCGCAGGGCCATTCCTGGCGACCCTTCCGCTAGTCCATGCAACTGGTGTTGCGACACCGACTACGGTTGCTCTTGCCGCCCAGCTCGCACAGATGCAGTCGAAACCGTGCGCCCGTCGACGGGTTCGGTGACCATGCCCTAGCTTGCCCGAGGACAGGTTTGCTGGCACGGCGGGCCCAAGTGGTCGAAAGCGGTCAGGCCCGAGGGCCACGTGGTGCCACAGCAGTGGTTGCGCCACTCGACTGCTCCGAGGGTGCAGCCCGAGGACCGTCGCCGCCTGATTTCGTCGTGTACGGAGCCACGCCCGATGGCAGCGCCCTCTGTTATGACGCGACGTTTGTGGCCCCGTGCACACGCGCAGGCCATCCGCAGCCTCTTTTTTGCGGTGTGTTGTTTCCTGCGGCCAATCGCACATGGACCTCTCGTGGTGATGCCAATGCTGTTACGCGTCTCCAGGTTGCAGCACGTGATGGCCAAGCATTCTTCGCAGTCAGGAACCTGTGCTGGTTAGCACGATAACGCAGAAAATTGATGTCTGGAGGAACATTTGATGACGACAAACATCGTTATTGATACATCCAAGCATTTGGTTTGCCCATTTGGGTGCTAAGTCGTGAAGCGTTTGACCGAGTGGACCGGCAAGCCTTGTGGCAAGCTTTCCGCGACCATGGCGTTTCGCGGAACAAGTTGGCCAAGTGAAGACGCAAAATGGTTCGCGCAAGGAGTTTCCGATGTATCTAAGCAATCGTTGCCATTCTGAATCCAGTTTGCGACTTTACGATGCCCGTACCAAAACATGCAACCGGTGTCACTACAGCGTCGCCTCAAAAGCACGCGCAGGTGCATGGAGATGATATTCGACATCCGAGGTTTGGTCGCCACTCCTGGACAACTGACATCCAAACCATTTGTGCGTGCAACCATCATGTACGATGTCAATGTGAGTTTCCTCATGAAGCCCCACTCGATTTGGTGGCTGGGCTTGGGTCGTCATCAACTTGGTTTTGGGAGCATGTAAAACCTAGTCCACTTGCCGCAAAGATAAAAATAATGAGTGAACGCACCATGACCAGAATTCGTTGCACCGAGAGCGCGAACAGCAAAATGTCGTCGGCGAAGCGGAGGTCGGTCAGCGCCTGCGTTTTCGTTTGAAGCTGAATCCCACCATTCTGTCCCGTTTGCTTAAAATCACGCATGGCCTACTCCAACACAGTGCCAAAAAACAAACGAGGGTTCAAAACACATCCTTGTGGTTGGACCACCTTCGGGACTCGATTGGTCGTTACACTGGCATGAGGTAGTTTTTGTCGGTTATAAGGGTTATGAGGGCCAGTAGGTGGGGTGTTAGGGACTAGTGAGTAGTGAGATGGGTTAGGGGAGGATGGAGCCCCGAGCCTCTGACGGATAGAGTACGGAAGATCATCTAGGTTACTGTACTGCATACTACAGAGGATGGGATCTCAAGGCTCATAAACCCCAACTTCAACCTCTAAATCAAATCCATCCCACAGCTGCGCCCTTCATAGTGCTTGAGCCATGCACATCGGCATGGTACACTTCTCGATTTGTGTCCTCGATTTGTGTCGTTGTCCTGTGCGCAGGGGCCATGCTAATCTGTCCATGACATCATGTGGCGAAGTTGCCAGCAAACAGGTGGGTGAAGCGTGCCATGGGTTGCTCGCCAAATGGAGTGCGCGTTCCTGGTAGCCCTCGCGACCGTTGGTAGCGCGCTTCAAGGGAAAATGCCTGTTGGACAGAGTGCGTGACCAAGTTTTCTTGACGTCGCGCTGGATGCATTCATTGATCCATTGAGAACATTGAACAAAATGATTGATCAAAAACCGTCGATGATGTTTTCGATGACTAGAATGATTCTAACATTGACGTGATGTCATGCTCAATCGCAGTTTGACGCCATGTAAAGTTGAAGCTCCTGGGCTCAAAGTTCTTTTGTTGATGTGTGTAGTTAGTGATTTGTGAAGCCATGGCGTGGCTGCGGGCGATGGCCGTTTGGATGGCCTATGTGGCCACGGTGCTCCTGGCTATCCCTGCAAGGGCGGCAGAGGACGGCGACGGAACAGCCTCGGAGGTGCCCAGCCCTGACGCGAGAAAGATGCACCTGGCGGAGGCGCTCGCTATCTCAGCGGCGGATATCCTGGATGACCAGGAGACCCCAGCGGTGGAAGGCTACGATGCTCTCTCTGACCTGCTTGAGTCGGCCGTTGTGGCGGAGAGCTTCACTTACTGGGAGCTGGCACAAGCTGTGCATGATGTGTTACTGCAGCAAGGCTACAATGAGGAAGTCATGGCCCCGATGATGACACATCTGTCTAGAGCTGCGGCTTCAGCTTCAGGTGAGTTTCTGCCGGCTCGGAGCCGAGGCCGAGGACGAGGTCGTGCTCGTGGCGACAATGGACCAAGGCCGCTTCCGACGGGGCGAGCAGCCTCAGCTGCAGCATCTGGAAGGGGCAGGCCTACCAGCCCAGGCTTTCGAGCGTCCAGATCGAGATCTCCGATGACTGGGGAAGGGGCAGCACGTGCGTCAACGGACACTGGAAGTCCTGGGGCTATGGGTCCGGCTGGGCCGCCGCCGCCAACACCGGTGACCTCAACGGCAGCAAATGCCCCGGGCGGGCCTCCGCCACCCATTCCCATTGCTATCAGCTCGCGGACTGCGGTGGAACAATATCGGCGGACGGTTGGAGCCACTGGCGGCCCGATGCTTGGTGGTCCCTTGATCCCTGGTCACGCACTGCCACCGCATTACAACAGAGCACCTGAGACAATGGGTGCAGGCGAGCTGGTGGAAGAGCTTACATGGCACCTGCAGGGGGCAGGATGGACTCCGGCATGGTGTATGTCGCCCGAAATGCGTCACAGGCTTCAGGTCGTGTTTGCAGTGCTGGAAGCCCGCCAGATCCCACCGGAGGATGTTGCATGGCGACTGATTACGCATATACGTGGACGACATGCCGTGGAGCTCCAACTGCCTTACGCACAGCGGGTGGCGATGCACCTCATGAGGTGTGGGGCCCTGCATGAGTTGAACCTTGAGGGTTGGGGCTGGAAATGGATCTTGTTCCTTAGGGTCTTCAGGGTGACTTCATGCCCACGTAGTCTACCTTGTCTGCCGAGTCCATGCCGATGTGATACCCTGCTCCATATCTGGCTGCAACAGGTATGGCTAGTGGACCGATGCTCTGTGAGAGCAGCTGAGATATGCCACCTGAGCCTGACATGGCTGCCAGAGTTCAGCTGTAGCTTGGGGGCTTGGCAGGAGCGGTGGTTCATTCACCAGTGGGTCTGGTTGCTTGATGAGGGTGGATATAAGTGTGTGGTAATCCCTAACAGGTATAATTCCATGCCGCTTGAGGGCCACTCCTGCAGGTCCTGTAACCTTCAGCTTGCCCCTCCTTTCCGTGAGCATGTCCTTCACCACCAATTGGAGTTCCCATACCAGAATGATAGTCCATCCATTCACTTGCAGCATGCTCTGATGGTGAGGGCACTCGCTCTGGTCCATGTCGGATTGGGGGACTACTCCCTATGCACTACCAATGCACGCCGGTGCTTTTTCAACTGGCTGTCAGAAAGACCAGTGTGCCTGCACCTGCAGCCTGTTGCCCATCGCTTCCTTCGTCATGTGTTCTGGCCTGGGGCAATCCGATCTGCTCTGTGTGGGTGCAGCTGTCTGGACTGGCTCAAGAGCTGGGGGGTGTGCTGCTGGCCTGCCGATGGCCGAAGGCCTGCTGAACACTTTCACAGCGTTTCCTGGCCTGTGTTCTGTGTACTAGGTGATCACTGCGTGGCGAGCCGTGTGATGCCTGATCAAGCTGTACGTCTTAAGCCGGGCCCCCTTCCACTTGGTGTGTGTCCTACCCGTGCGCATGTGAGTTTGGCAGGCGCCTGCGGTATGTTGAAGGTGTCCTTGGACAACGTCGCCCCAATCTGGATACCAGAGGTCCTGACTAGCTTGTACTTGTCCCACTGGTGTCACGCCTGGGCCAGGCATTGCCAAAGAAAATGCGCAGCGACTGGTTGGATTCTTATCAATAGTCACATCTGCAGACCCACTCTGCCAATTTGCCTGACCATGGTTGACCTCAGGTGGGAAAGCTACCGACTGTGTGCCCTACCTCAGGCACCTGAATCTTGCCGTTTGCTCTGTGTCTGGAGAATTTGTCAGCCATACCGACATGCAAATTGGAGGCACCAATGCTGGCTGGGTGGGAACCCCAGACTTCGGCTAGCACGGCCTATACCTGCCCTGCCCTGTCACATCCTCAGGCAAAGCCACAGGCTGGACCCACACCCCGCGCCAACGGAGAAGGCTCTCTGCTTTTCTGCCCTGCTTCCAGCTCGAACCATGGCGATCTGTAGGCAAGCGTGGCGGCAACAAAATGCCGATCTTTGCCGGGTGTCTGGACTCGCTGGACTAGGCTGCTTGCTGCATTGTCTAGCGGGAGTGCTCCTGGTTTTAGAGCGCCTGTGGCGTGCTGTTGCATCCCCGAAGGTATGTCGTGGTATGACAAGGATACTGCGCGGCTGTTGGGACCAAAGCGTGCTGTCTCCTCAGAATCAGAAAGCAGCGTGCTCGATTGGGTGCTGGAATAGGTCTCCCAATGCATCAGAATAGCCAGCAGTGGTATACCTGGTTCTCCTCTTTCCTCTGTTGGCTCAGCCTTCGTCCGTCCACCAATACTGAACCTCTGTGCAATTGCTCCATATGGTCCAGGCCACGCTTCACTGCTTGTGTGTGCACACTCATTCGACCTTTCTTTCCACTGAGCCCTGCCGGTCCCAAATCCGGCATGAGACCCTGCAGGTGTTTTGGTCCGAGATCCATACCGAGGGCCGCACCTATTCTTCTTCTGTGCATCATGGCTTGTTTGCTGCCAGGGTCTCAGGGAGCGAGGGTTGATGTAGTGAGCCCGGCTACATCTGAACCAGGTGCGGTATCTGATGACCATCCCATGCTCCGATCACCTGGGAATCACGGGTTTGAGCCTTACGCATCTTCATATCTTTCATCACGAGCCGCCAGTGTTCTATCGGACTGCACCCCCAGTCAGGTTGGTGTCTCCCTCTTTTCCCATGCTAGGAAGCGAGCCTACAAACGTGCTGTGCATCGGGCTACGCGGGATGGCGGGGCAATGTACCGAGGACGCTGGCATACCATCGCTCAGTTGGGGGCGAAATATGCAGGCACGAAAAGGGCTCCATGCGCTGGCCCAGAACCAGGCAGCCTTGCTGCTGGCCCGGCTCCAAAACCTTCTTCAGGGTGTCGTATCAGGTTTATGACATACAACGTCGGTGGTCTTGCGACGGATGCCTACGATGTCTTTATGGCTGCCATGCTGCAGACCCCCGAGGAGGTTCGCCCGCATATCGTCTGCCTTCAGGAGACCCATTGGAAACATAGTTCGGAGTACTCCACGCCAGGTTGGCATGTCATTACCTCGAGCTGTCCTTCCGAGTTTAGGTCAGGCGGGCTGATGGTCATGATCTCACATGTCCTCTTACCTGCTGCCCAAGCACACCGCCTTGCCTACATGGAGATATTAGTGGGAAGGTTGTTGCACGTCAGGATTCACCTTGGAGAAACGGCCGTGGACGTTGTTAACACCTACCAGAGCGTCTCCACTGGTCCTAAGCCGGTGCAACACTATGAGGCTAAGAGGGCTCAGATGTGGCGTCATCTCCGGGTTGTTCTTGATCGCCTCCCTAGGCGTAATCCCCTGATCCTGGCAGGTGATATGAACACACAATGCTCTGCAATGCAGGGGCAGGTGGGGAATGTTCAGGCCCATGTTACCAGACCTCTCGATGACGATGCAGATATGCTCATGGATTTGATCCGTGACTTTGATCTCTGCTTACTGAACAGCTGGGTCAGGCATGCTGGGGTAACCTTTTGCTCGACGGATGCCAGCTCGCACATCGATCATGTCTATACCATTCTATACCCGTAGGCAGGATGCTGATGCAAGAGCCAGATGTGCACACACGTCAAGCCTGGACTTCTTTCCATGGCGTGAGGGGGGCAAGCATTACCCCGTCCTGGCTGATCTTCGCCCTGTCCGGAGATGCCATCAGCCTCCAATTCCGCCGGGGCCTGCGTGGGATCAGAAGGCCATGATACATGACTACCTGCACCACCCTGAGGCTGTGGAACGTTTCCAGAATCTCTTTGATCAAAAGCTTGAGAAAGCAGAGGCCTCTGTTGCTGGGTTGCAATCTGCTGTCCTGGACAGCTGTCTTGAGCTGTACCCTAAACCCGCCCCACAGATAGGCTATAGGCCAGCGTGGTGTCAAAAGGAGGGTGCCCTGTCCATCAAGGCTATGTGGAAATGCTACCATGCATTTCGTCGACCGCGTGTGGTTACTTTGAAATCCATTCTTCAGGTCTGGCAGGCACAGGCCCGCTTTCATGCATCTCATCGAGACATGAGAAACACTGGGCGCCGACTCCGCAAGGCTTGGCGCCTGACCAAGCTGCAGGAAGCGGAAGAAGCATCGCAAAAAGGCCGGATGCATGATCTGTATGCGGTCGTTCGGCAGCTGGCCCCCAAACAGGTCCGTAGGAAAGTCCGTCTGAGAGGTGAGGATGGCGCCTTGCTGGATCATCATGGAGAAATGCAACTCCTGCAGGACCACTGCTGCACTCTTTTCTCGTCGGCCACAGCTGATGGGCAGGAATATGATCTTACGGGCCTTGCAAAACATGTGACGGAGGAATCCCTGCTGGCCAACATGAAACGCCTCCCTCTGCGCAAGGTTGCGCCCCCAGGGCATGTCCCAGCCGTGGCATGGAAGATGACAGGCAGATTGGGCTGTCAGGCGATTGAAGCCCTTGTACATCAGCTGACCTCCGTGGTTCCCAAGCCTTGGAAGGACGCGTGGCTGGCCTTCATACCAAAGATTGCCACACCCAAAGTCCCAAGAGACCTACGGCCCATCGGTCTCCAGGACATAGATGGGAAATGTGGCCTCAGTTTGCTTACGTTGGTCAGAGATCGACTCGTCAGGCCATTAATCGTGCTCTTTGTCACTGCGATTTCGTGCGCAGCTCCCTTCAAGGTGGTAAGCTGTCCCTGTATGATCGCCGCAAGGGCTGTGTTCCAGCTCGCTCCGTCCTTGGAGGCATCCAAGTGAGTGTGGACATGTCCCAGGCCTTTGACAGGCTGGATCGCACGCTCCTTCAAGCTGCTATGTGTGATGCACATATCCCGTCTGAACTCCAGGCGGCCATAATGGCGTGGCATCAGGATATGGAGTATCACTTGAGGCATGCTGACTTGCAGGGCTCGGTTGACAGTACGGTTGGAGTTAGGCAAGGGTGCAAAATTGCTCCCATTTTATGGGTCCTTTACACCTGCTACTTCTTTCGTACGGCTAGTGATTTTCTGCCACAGGAATGGCTTCAGTCCTCTTGTACCTTCTTTGCGGATGATCTGCACTTCTGTGATGTGATTGCACAGGCGGCTGACTTGGATTCTTTCTTGCAAAAGGCTGGGAAACTATTTCTGCACTTGCAAAAATTCAACATGCTGATTAATTACAAGAAGTCTGCAGTTCTCATGCATCTCAAAGGGGCGTGTACCAAAAGATGGCGAAAACATCATGTCTTTCACCGTGAAGGAGGCAGCTTCTTGCGTATCCGAGTGGGTGAAACCATTGCTTTTCTGCCCATCAAAACTACACATAAGTACTTGGGGATTATTTTGTCCTATCAGGCCTATGAAAAAGCCACGGTTCTGCATCGGTTGGAGCAAAGCAAAGCTGCTTACCACCGCCTCAGGCCTGTCTTGACATCCAAGAGTACCTTGAATCAGCAAGAGCGCTTGAGAGTATGGCAGGTCTGTGTGCTGTCGTGTCTGCGTTATGGACTTGACTCCATTCCCTTGCGGCAAGGCCTGCTTAAGCTCATCCAAGTTCAATGTGCCAGACAAATCCGGGCTATTACTCGCTCGCCAGTCCACCTGAGTAAAGAGTCCACTGCGAGGCTGTACGATCGGCTGCGTATTCCCACTGAGCTGACCCATCTTCGTGGCATCCAGGCTAAACAGCTGCCTGAGGCTCAGTACCGGCAGGTTCAGCGTGGGTCGTTCTGTCTGGAACAGATGGACTGGCTCCTGAAAGTGACTGCTGCCTATGAGCAGCTGCAGGAGCCCCTTCCTCCAAATGCGAGCACTGTGCCTGATTCAGCGTCCGCCTCCACTGCAGCACTCATTCCGCTACCGCTGGCTGTGCGAGGACAGGCGTGTCCAGTATGCGGCCTCTACTTCAAGGATGTGACGGGTGTAAAAATCCACATGACCAGGAAACACCCAGCTTCTCAAGTGGTGACCAGGCCGTTGTATGAGCAGAGTCGCTGTGGCGTAGATGGCATGCCAACTTGTGCTGCGTGTCGTCGGCCCTTCTCCTCGTGGGGTGCCCTGAAGCAGCATGTGCTTGGTGGCCACTGCAGGCTGCCCTTACTTGAGCAAACTCCATCGGACAATCTGCCGCTTCGACAACATCCGCTGGTGATAGCCACAGTGCGAGCCCAAGGGTGGCAAGGCTTGCTCGATCTTCGTCTTGTCAGGGAACGTGTGCTGCACTTCTGCCCGTTGTGCAACCAGTGGTGCGTGAATGCCAGTGGGGTCAAGGTCCATCTTCAGGATGTGCACCCACAATGGCATGACCTACAGCCGCGTATCAAACAAATTGCTTCGGTTTTCCGTAGGGGGATGGTTAAGCCATGCCGGTACTGTGGGTTACAAAACTTTGATAAGTCCCGACATGCCACTAGGTGTCCTGTAATCAGCACCAGTATTCTTCTTGGAAGCCTCCTTGCTGAAAGCAATGGCGGGAGCCAGTGCGAAGGAGATGGAAGCCTTCTTTGGCAGCTTCCGACAGGGGACTGCGCCGATGGAGGACTCCGAGAATCCCTTCAAACGACGCCGCGAGACGGAGGAGGAGGAGTCGAGGGCATGGAGCTCCCAGAAACCCAAGGGCAAAGGCAAGGGCAAAGGGCGTGGGAAGAATGGTGGCAGACGAGAGCAGGCCAAGGACAGATGGACGCTTCCGGAGGACAATTCCTGGAGGGGACACTACGAGAAGGACCTCATGACGCAGATGGCACGACTGATCCTGAGGCACGAGGATCAACTGAGTCTTCAACGTCAAGATTCTGTCCTTCACCTGTGGCTGCGGAACACTGGGGAAGAGTCCATCGTGGGGATGCTGTGGGAGGTGTCCAAAAAGTGGAAGAAGATGAGAGACACCACGCCAGCTCAGCTCCAGGCGTCGTTGAGGGCTACGATGATGGCTGGCATGCTGAAAGCCCTGAAGGACCGACTCCACCAGGTATCCACGGACGAGAAGATGCTGGAGAATGCGAAAAAGGTTCAACTCCTGGATGCGCAGGGACACTGGGTATACCAAGTCTGGGATCACGAGCTGGAGAAGCTTCAGGTGGATGCCAGTCGCACACCCTTGAAAACAGAGGAGATCCACCAGCTGCTTGCGGTCTGCGAGAAGGCCAACGAGAGTCCCGTGCTGTATCGCTTCCATGCGAAGGCCGAATACAGCTTCTCGGAGTTCGTGCACTTCGAGATAGAAGTGGGTCACCGGGGTCAGGAGGCGGCGGACCTGTATCGGAGCCTGAAGGTGTTGTGCCAGTGCTCGGTCTTGCAGATCATAGGTGCTCGTCTTCGCAAAGACAAACCGGGACGGTCTGCCACGGCACAGAGGATCCAGGACTATCTGCGCTGAACCCACTTGGCGTGCTGCCCTTCATGGACGGGGGAAGCTGTGTGCAGTGCATTCATCCGGGAATGCAAGAGGCCCTCCGGTGCAGTTGTCTGCCTGTGTCTCTGATGCATACATGTGGCCTTGCATGGCTGGTAGGCGCACTGTGGATTTTTACTTACTTGCGAGGGCCCATGCCCCAGAATCTGCAGCGTCTGTGGCGGGTGCTTCAAGCACCGGAATCTGGCCCCTTACTGCAAACCATTAAGGAGTGGCGCCTCATCCAGGGGGAATGGGCGAGGTGCGGTTCTCATCACTTTGGGGCCATGCAAGTTCTGTTTCAAGTGCACATGCCAGGCGTGAGATGCTTCGATGGTAGCTGGCAACGTAGATCAGCTACTGGAGGCAAGATGCAGATTTGTGGCACTCGGTCAACCTCACATGGTATTGGCCTACGTGTTCCTGCTGACATCACTGCTGTAGATGTGCAACAATGCCTGGAGGCTTGGGCCTTCTCTGATGAGTTTTGTGGCCTGCTGGATCCTCCATCCGTTCTTTCACTCTACCTTTTGCCTGCGCGGCAGCCCGACACAGATCGGGACCTATCGCAGCGAAGTGATGCTGTAGCTCTGTCTCCGGACGTGCCCAACTCTGCCTGTTGTTTGCGTGCATCTTCACCGTGCATCACATGGGACTGGGATAGCATTCTTGTACCAACCTTTGCCGATGTGTCTTCGCTAGACATTGCATACACCTCATACAGTGTTCAGGCAGTGGGCATGCACTTAGGAGGGGCGTCGGGAGCCTCTCTGGGCAAGTACTGCACCATCCTCCGTCACCGCGATGACTTGCTGCTTGCAAAAGAAGCCCATACTCCGTATGCTTGCACTCTTCAGCACGGGCATCAGCGAGGTGCTAAAATGCTGTGGTGCGTGCGACATGAGCAGCCGACCAAGGCAGCATGCATCTGAGATGAGATGAGATGAGATGAGTGATACAGGGATGGGCTGTAGACTGTAGAGTTTCGGAAGTCCTGACTTCCCTTGTGTACAAACTGTACAAGATGTGAAGATGCGTTTTCTCTCACCATCAAGTTGGCAGGGTACCCTATGGGACCCTCGCGCCTATTCAATAGGCCGGCAACTTTCTGTTTGCCGCACTCTTGATTGCTCGCTAGGCAAGGATAACTTTGCTGCGTCTCGAAAGTCGAAAAAAAGCCATGTAAAGTTGCGCGTGGGGCAAGCTCAATAAGCTGAGATTCATTTTCGTGAGCAAATACTGGTCAATCAGAGGCAGATGCAAGCTTTGCGATGCTGTAGTAACTCTTACGGCGCTGTTCGGCGCTGACGGCGCGCCAGCTGCAACAGCTTGATATATGCCGGAAAACATGTTACGAAGCATTGTTGGACCGAGTCGCGACGCGGATGAATCTTGGGAGGAGACGAACGCCCAGGTATCGTTTGCTTTCCGCCAGCAGTAAGTAAGCAAGTAAGCCCTTCTACGTCCTTGCCACGTTGCATCGCGCGCGAGAATCGCGGAAGGTCGCCGCAGGTGAGGTGGAAGCCACGTGCGGCGTCGCATCCCTGGCAAGACGTGCATCTTCGGCTGGTCCAGCCCGAGGACGTGTGGCGCCGGGACAAAAGTCACCTGGCGTGCCCATCGGCCACCCAAAGATCGTTCGACAAGGCACTCAAGCTGCTTGCCCGCGCGGCCACGCCGTAGAAAACCTAGTCGAGGCGACGACGATCATCCGGAGCCACTCCCGCACTAGTGTGCGTGAGCCATGCAACGTGCCTCTAGCGTCGCCCGCGAAGCGGTGAGCGTTGCAAGGAGGGAAGCTGACCCCGAACTTGGCAGCGCGCCGGAAGTCTGCTGCCTGTTGTTATCCATGCCCGAGCATCGGCACCTGCGGAGCGGCTGCTCCATGCGTTGCAAAGCCATGTGCCCTTCCGCGGCGGCCACTGCGAATCAGGCTCGCGACGCCCTCCGCTCTGCTGGCTACGACGCGACCGCGTGGGCCTCCCTCCCTGACACGTCGGCCGCCCGCAGCACCAAGCTGCCGGGGCGTGCGACTTGCGCGCGTGCGAGACGCGTCTTTCTAATCTCATCCTTGCGTCCCGTGCGCTGCTGCTGTCGCAGGCGGGGCCATACCCCACCCAAGCCATCACCGTCCCGCCTACGCACGAGGCAGTGTCGCGCAGTTCCGCATTCTGCCGCTGCGGCACTTGCGCCTGCCCCTGCCGCTCGCCTCCCGCGCGTGCAGCTGTCGTGGCAGGCTCGATGCTTTCGACAACCGCGCCACGTGCGCTACCAGCGGCGTACTGCGCGCGGGGCCGCTTGAATGGTAATTGCTACCGGCCGGCTTTAGCGCGGTGCCTGCTCTGGAGGCCGTTTTGGCAGTGGCTGACTGCGCTGGACCCGGCCTTCGGCCGCTGCGGCCTTGGCCCGCGAGACCTTCCTGGTGGCGGAAAAAGGCGTGTGGAGACCAAAAAAAATTACCATTCCGCGGGTTTGCCGCGAGTGTCGCCCAATGTCCACATGAATATGGATGTGCCCGTCGCTGACGACAGGCGCGTCGAAGTCGTTGCCAACGGCTTGTCCCTTCTTGTGGCAAGCGTCGCAGCTCGCGGTTGACGCCACACGCGTTTCCCCGCTCACACGGGCGAGTCCCATTTACGGAGTATTTACGGGCTGATGTCGCGCCGCCAAGAACGGACAGGCGGCAAAAGACCTGAAGGAAAACCCCGTAAACCCCGTCGTCCACTAACCGCTGCTGCTCAGCAACTGGGCAGAAAGCCGTGGTTTGCACACGAGTTTTCGCCGAAGCCGATGTCAGTTATATGTGCTACCTTCAATGACCCATGGTGCTGCTTTCCTTGACACGTCTGTACGGCGCTTGGATAAGCACGTGCGCCAGCTGGGGCGGCGCTTGCTGTGTTGGCCAGCAGGCGCACCCAATGCAGCCGTTTTGGGCAAGCCATTTTGTTTGGTCGCCTTTGCTCGGCCATCCCTGGTGGCGTGCACCGTGGTCTTGCTGCTCGGGTCTTTCGCTACACTGTTGGCGTGCCAAGTTCTTGGGCAGCTGGAGCTTCTCAAGCCTTGAGTTCGGCAGGCGTGACGTTGCCTCATGACTTTGGCCAACCTCCGCGTTTTGCAGCGTTGGAGGCATCGTTGTGTACGCCCAGCCCTCGACAGCGTCGGTTGGCGCGCACGCCAGGCTGAGGCATTTGAACTTGCATCACTGGCCGCCTTCATCCAGTGTCATCCTGATTTGGATTTTTCGCAAAACGTCCATGCTTCTCGGCTGCCATCCTCGGCCGTCACGGGATGGACATTGGCTAGGTGTGGCCACCATCCCTTCTTGGATGGTGCTGCCCGTCGCCGTGGCCTCAATCATCCAGGCCTCTGCGGGTGCGATGATTGGAGCCTGCTTCATGCCTTGCGCACTGCTTGCGCACGTGCCCTTTTTTTCGCCCTGGAGGCGCATATGGCTGCAACGCTTGCCAACTCTAGCTGCAACTGGGATGTACTGTCTGACGACAGCCTTTTGCGGCTCGTGTTTGCGCTGCAGGAGATGGGCAACACTCGTTCATCTATGATTGCCCATGTGGTTTTTCTTGCAAGCATTTGCCGAGCGCAACGATCTCTGCTTGAGGGCTTAGAGTCTTAGAGCCTTGCCGCGGCTGTTGTGCCATCACTCCGTTGTCTATATGTTTTCGACTTGCTGCTCTCAGCAGCGGCGCCGTGATGTTTTTTCGCACTGATTTTTGCTTACTTATCCTTTGTACCAGGACGCATGCTGCTGACGTGGCCCATTCTGTATACACACATGATTTGTTTCATTTTTTTGTATTTGCTGACCGCAAGTCGGACTCATGCTGCTGTTACTGTGATCATTTGAACATGCGGCTCAAGTGTTTGAAAAACGTGGACATTATTGCAAGCCATGCAAATTGGCGAACATGTCGCCATTTGCGGGCACAGCGCCTTGTCAGTGTTTGGTGATGCATTTGTGCGCCCGTTACAAGAAGCTTTGTACATTTCAGTGATGAATGCAGCATGAAAAGTTCTAATTGGAACTGGTCATTGAGCCTGGTTTTTCGTCTGGAGCGTGAATCGGAAAACGGGGCCCCCAATCAACTCAACGTGAATCCGAAAACGGGCAGGCTCCAATCGGAGATCCCCAGTCGACAAACCACTTGGAGCCAAATGGACGCCGCGAGGGCCGAATCAAGGAACACGAGGCTCAAACATGACCCATTGCACTAGGCGTATTTAAGAGACCGGGAGCCAACTTGACGCAGGGCAGGGCCCAACATGAAGCGTGCTAGGCGCCTTCGAAACTATGTTCACAGTCGTACCCCTCCGCCTGGCACCGTTGCAACTCTGAAGCTTGTTCGACAAAGCGCGACACGAAACCGTAGGCCCCTACTACCCTGAAAGCCATAGACCCCTATGCCTTATCGATTTATATTCTTATGTAAATGGTTTTAGGTTTGAGGGTTTTGGGTTTTTTCGGGTTTATAGGGTTTAGGGTTTTTCGGGTTTAGGGGTTTTTAGGGGATCGTGTTTTTTCGTGAGTTTTTTTATGGTTTAGGATTTAGGGTTTAGGGTAGAGGTTTAAGGGTTTTGGGGGTTTGGGGCTCTTTAGGGTTTAGGGCTTAAGTAGGGGTTTTCAGGAGTTTGCCGCTTAGGGTTTTAGGGTTTAGTTTTTTTTGGGTTCAGGCTTTAGGGGTTTTAGGGTGTAGGGTTTTGGTTGGTTTAGCGCTCAGGGGTTGTCAAAGTTTTAAGGTTTTAGGGTTTCGGGGTTTTAGGGTTTACGGTTTGGTTACGTGTGTGTAGAGTTTAGGGATTTTGTAGGGTTTAGGGCTCAAGAGGTTTTAGGGTTTTCTCATCAAAGTCTGACTCGAAGATAGGTCTGGCAAGTAGCTGTCTATCATAGGCGTCGATAGACATCATATAGACCTTATGGGTCTTTAGAGGTACCTATGCTGTCAGCCTACTCTCTGCATGCCATGCCCCCTACGCAAAGGCCCTGCCGACTTTCCTATAGACCCCTATGCGGGTCCTCCATTTTTCCATAGACCCCTAAGCATAGACACTATATACCTACTTCTACTCCTTCCCTGCGCGGAACCCGTGTAAAAAAAAACAAACACTTTTACCCCTCCCTACGCTATCCGGAAAGCCATAGACCCCTAAGCCTAATCGATCTACATTCTTATGTAAATGGTTTTGTGGGTTTAGGGCTTTGGGGGTTTTGGGGTTTAGGGTTTAGGGGTTTTCAGGGTTTAGGGCTTAGGATTTTTTAGGGTTTAGGGCTCCGGGCTTTATGGTCTAGGGTTTAGGGTTATCTCGGGTTTAGGGTGTAGGTCTAGGGGTCTTTAGGGTTCAGGGCTTAGGGGTTTTCAGGGTTTAGGGTTTAGGGATTTCTTAGGGTTTAGGGATTAGGGTTTAGGGGGTTGCAGCTTAGGCAGTGCTGATTTGGAGCTTTCCGCGCTTTCTGATTTAGTCACTTAGTCTTTCCGGCGCGACCTAATGACGAGATACGGCGTGGCTGCTTCGGCGCAGAATGGGCTAAGGGAGGGTCCGTTTCGAGCTTCCGCAGTGCTGATGTGGAGCTTTCCGTGTTTTCTGATTTGGTCTTTCTGGCGCGCTCTAATGACCAAGCTTTCTAATTTTCTCTTTTAGACGTGGCGTGGCTACTGCGGCAGGACATGTCTGCGTCGAGCTTTCCTTTTTTGATTCAGCCGCCCCCGTTTTGCGATTCAGCGCGGCACAGTTTCCGATCAGTGCCTGGCGTTTTCCTATTCAGCGCGGGGTGTTTTCCGATTCGCCGCTCTGCGTTTGCCGATTCACGTTTTCTGATTCGCGCCTCAGCCATGGCCCAACTTTCTCATTCAGCATTCGGGGCGGACTTCATTTGCCACGCCACCAATGTGATGGCCCCCTACCATGTCTAGACGTTGTTGAGTGGATCTGTCACGTTACCTACGATGGCTTAAGGTGCGCCAGTCCCCAAGGTCTTGGACCCGTAGCAAATGACGAAATGAAAAAAAAAAACACAGACGACAGTGCTTTTGTCATGCCCTGGCGAGATGCGCACTTGATGAAATCAACATTGTGTTTTTCTATTTTGCCTGACTCCGCGGACGCTAGTTAGTTTTGCGATTCTCACAGCTTCGGGTCTTCAACCCACTGAACAGACTACATTTGTTAAACGCTAGTACTACAAAAACAGAAACCTGAAAGCGAACAAGGGCCCGCAAAAGCCCGGGTCGTGAGGAGCTCACTACCCCACGGTTTGAGAAGTGTGCGACACGACTTGGCCCAATCGGCCTGGCTCTTGCTGTAAGCCTTGATCTATGACAGTCCTTGAACGCCACATTTCCAAACTATCTAATTTCAGTGCACGTAACTTCTGGAAACTACCAAATATTCCCTGACTTACGAACTGCGTTCAGAGTGCAACATCTTGGCAACATCCCCTGAAAGATTCTAAGCTGAGAGAAAGAATCCGGAAAGGACAGAGCACGGAAAACCTTACCAAAAGACATCGTTGACCGAACGACCACTCTCCAACTAACGACTTGGCTTAGAACTACGCCCTCCAGCCAAAGCTTGCGCTGAAACTCTGCGAGAGCCATTCCCTAGGCAGCAAAACATCTCCTACGCACTTAAACACGCTGCCAAGGTCGCAAAAAATTGCAAAGAGCTAACCGGCCCCAGACTACAACAAGACTGCTAAAAACTGCACCGTGTCGCACTCTTGCAGGAAGTATTTTCCAGTGCACGCTAACACGCTTGCCGGGTGTGCAACAGACCCATCAGCTGAGCCAGATTGTGGTGCGAGAGCTGAAAGCCATTTTCCTAACACCTTGGCTTTTCAACCATGGAAGCGCGCAATTTGGAAAGACTTTTCTTTTTTGGGTAACAGTACTTTGTTGGAGCCACCCTTTACCGTCTGAAGTTTTCCGGGTTTCTTCAGTTTCCTGGCACCACGCGCGCCAGTACCAAGGTGGTACATCTGGGCCTTCAAACCCCAACCCCCAACGAATGCAGACCTTGTCCAGCTGCTTGTAAAATTTTGTGTTTTCACGTTTTTGTCTTCGCTTGAGCGTGTTGTTGACGGACAATTTCTGTTCTCTGCAACTTTGCCCGATTAGAAAACGATGACAAGCGGGGGAGATCAATTCAAACTTGTAGGGTGACCAGCGTGACACCGAAAAATGGGGGGGGGGGGTAGCGATTATAACAAGGCTTGGATGGGGGTGTTTGTGTGGTACGGTAAATTGAGTGATTGCATCGCAAGGAATCCATCGAGGAAGCCATTGCTGCCTTCAAAGCAGGACGCTTCGTGATTGTGGCCGATGGAGAGGACCGCAAAAATGAATGCGATTTGGTTTTTGCGGCTGACCAGGCAACAACGGAGGCCATGGCATTTGCCATCCGCCAAGGGTCTGGAATTGTGTATGCGGTTTCGAACAAGGAGGCTTTGCAACATTTTGGTTTGTATCCTGCCACAACTGTGAACACTGATCGGTTCTCCATCGGCGCCTATGTTTCCACGACTTTTGTACCAGGGTCTTCCACTGGTCTTTCAGCAGCAGACAGGGCTGCCACAGCTAGGGCGTTGTGCAACTATAGCAACACGCCGGATGTATTTTCAAAACCAGGTCACATGTTCCCTGTTGCGGCGCACGCAGACGGGGTTCTGGGACGTCCGGGCCATACAGAAGCCGCATATGATCTTTGTCGCCTCAGTGGCCGGATGTCTGTCGCTTGCTTGACCGAGCTGACCACAGAAGATGGCTCAATGCTGCGGTTGCAAGGAGCTGTTGATTTCGGGAAGAAGCACGCCATTCCAGTCATCAGTGTGGAGCAAATCATTCGCCACCGAGGACAGTTCCCCCAATTTCCGAATGCACCCAATCCAGACAGCATTCCCAGTATTCGTGGATTGGATTTGCCAGCTTTTGATGGATCTGGCTTGCGGATTGCCATTGTGGGTGCTCGTTGGAACTCAGTTGTCACCCGCAGCCTGGTGACGGGAGCCAAAGAAGCGTTGGAATCTTGCAACGTGCGGGACATTTCAACGGAGTACGTTGCGGGATCCTATGAGCTGCCAGCGGCTGCTCAAATATTGTTGGAGTCACGCAAATTTGATGGAATCATATGTGTTGGCTGCTTGATCAAGGGCCAGTCAATGCATTTCGAGTATGTCAGCGAGGCAGTCACCCAAGGCATCATGCGCTTGAACTTGGATTACAAGGCCGGATTGATCAGAGCAGCGGTAGATCTTTGCAATGCTGGACTGGTGCATTGAGTGTCGTTGTGACGTTGTGTCCCATCTTTGGTTTGGTGAAGCTGTTGCACAGGTGCCGGTCGTTTACGGCATTCTTTCCGTGTTGACGGAAGAACAAGCCAGACAAAGATCAGGGATCTCCAGTGCTCACAACAGTGGCAAGGAGTGTCTTGATGTGAAGCTTAGCACGCCCCAGTCACAGAACGTGTATGCTTTCTTGCGCTGATTATGCATGCTGAGGTGGGGCATCACGTGTGTGGAATCGTGTTTGTTGAAGAAGCGCTACCTGAAGGCTCTGAGCTTGACAACCAGTCCAGCCAGTTGTGTCAATGTGTTGTGCCGTGGTCTTATTTATGCCGAGGTCTCGCGGTTATGACACAGCTTTCGCTTTGAAGACGTCGGCAGCAGTCAGCAGCACAATGATGCGGTAAAAAAAGCCGAGGTGTGTGTCACAACTGGTGCATATATCTTGACCTGCATGACTCTATGTCCTAAATTCCTAAATGTTCGAGGGTCAGCTTGTGTGTGATTCCTACATCTGAGGGCCTAAGTGTTGGGCAGATCATCGCCAAACCATTCGTGTATGCGGGGCTTTGGCTCAAATGCTGCTGCTGTAGCTGCCCACAGGGGCGCTTTCTTTCTGCCGGGCACCCGGACCACGCATTGGGAATAGGGAACGAAGCTGCCAGAAATGTTCGCATTGGGAATTGGGTCAAGAATGTGTCTGTGCGAGAGTTGAAAATGCCAACTCAGAAGCGAGCGCGACATGGTGCAACATTGTGTTCGAAGGTTCGTCTTGTTCTTTCGTCTCTGCGGGCTCCTCACGTCGTAGAGGTCTGACTGCAGGGGGGTGTCGTGACTCTTTGCGAGTGCGTGGGGCAAGGGCAAGTATGTTATCGTGTTTGCGTTGCGAGGGAGCTTGCCTTCGCGCTTGGTGCATTGCTATTTGAGCTGAGGGCCATGAAGGAGAGCCCAGCACTTCAAAGCCAGCACATGGGCACCGGCTTGGAAAGCGGAAGCCGAAGCGGGACTTCAACGATACAACAGGGATTCAACGGAGCGACGGTTTTGCTCGACACTTGATGGAAGCTGGCTGAATTGGCGAAGCTACCTTTGGCTCTGCTTTGGCTGCACCGATGTGCAACAAATAGTCCGATTTAGGACGCCCTTTGTCACATACACACACACACACACATCCGGCCAAAACCTTCTTCCGCTTGTGGCAGAGAAATATCCGCACCAGCAACGCCGCCACCATGCAGTTCATATAGGCCGGCATATAGGCGATGAAGGCGCTACCTTGTCAATTTCGTGTAGCTTTGTCCAGCTTCTTGTGGCATGTGAGGTCAGGCCTTCTATGTCCAACACTTGCTGCCGGAAGGCTGCGTTGCCTGCTTCTTGTCGTGCTGGCAGATGTTGTCTACGGTCGTGTCATTGCAAATGATGAAGACTCATGGCCAGAGGCAGCCCAATGCATGGAATGCCTGGAAACAGGCCGCTCCAGGCTGGCTTTTTCTCGTCCTTGCATCTTGGTTTCAGGTGCTGATGGTGCGTTTTTGGATGGATATGGCCAGCTGGTTATCACTAGTGGGGCGTTCCAGCAGCTGTGGAGCTAGCAAAGAACACAGTGCCGTCTCCAGGACCTCGAGTATGGCAGCACGCCGACCAGACTGAAGAAGAACACAGGACTGATTTTCACGCCGAAGTGAAGGGTTGGGTTGGCTCTCGTCCTTGGCCTCCCTTGCTGGCAGTTTCCGGGTTTCGATACCTGTTCGCTCACTTCGTCGACACTTAGCGGCAAGATGTGCATGCGTTGTGTGCCCTTGCCGTCAACGACTTGGGCAAATTTTCAAGTAGTCTTCAGATACCGTTTGCGACAGTCTCAGGTAGTATCCCACATTTGCTTCATCGCTGCTTGGACCGCAGGATGAAGGGGAGCCCAAGGTCCTGCGGTCACTTTTGTTGAGGTTCTAATCGCCTGGGTCAGCTGCAGCTTTGCACATTGGGAAGCTTTGGATGAGCCCCTGTCACAACCGATCCAGCTCCGCATCATGTCAGCACAAGAGTTTTCAAGGATGTGGACGGGTGCAGCTTGATGCCACACCAGCTCTTCTGGATTAGTTTGGTATCTGGTTGTCTTCATATGGCCCCAGGCATTGTGGATGCGCGCACCGAACCAGGAGAGTGCTGGAATCCAGCTGCACTTTTCGAGCGCAGGCAGGTTCTCCAGGTTTGGGGCAGTTTAGTCAGTCTTCCGGATGCTTGTTCCTCGTGTTTTCTCTTTTGCTGTTCGTCACTATGGTTTTGTTTTGCTTTTCATTTTTGCAAGTTTTTCCCTTTGGATATGAGATCCGCTGGTGATGTGGTTTTTTAGTGGCCTACTAGCTTCGACAAGGGATTCCCAAGAAGCCGAGGGCGAGTAAGAAAGCATGCAGAGATGTTGTGTTGTTCACAGCAACTTCGCACCCTTGAGCTGTGTTCGCCGCAGCACACGACGAGGCCCAGAACAGCCAACCAGATATCCGGACTATGCGAGATCAAGGCATCCAGTATCTCCAGCAACCGTCTCCGAAGTTTCTTGGCACTGATGCTCGGCCTGCAAACGTTGCGGCGATCTGAGAGCGTGAACATGCAAAGCATCAAAGCAGTTGCACTACGTCATGCACCTCTAATTTGATGAGCTTTTCACGCTGCAAGGATGCTGGGCCCGTTAGTCGTCATCGAGACAGTGCTGCATTGGTTTCAAGGGACACATTTTCCACTCACAGCTTCGCGGAGCTTTTTCATCGCGCCCTCCCTAGTACTAGCACAAGCCGAGCACAAGGGCACATGCTGCATCGTGTTGCATTCACATGTCAGCCTTGACGTGTGCACTGGAACACGTAAGCAGTCAAGGCAAACACCGGAAGGGAAATGGAGAGGAAGCTTCCGGTCGTTGACGTGGCTTCGATTCTGATCATGATTGCATCCTGTCAGCATGTTCCACTTTCAAGTTGCGGATCTTCAACCTTCGTGAGAACATGTCGCTCCAAGTGCAGTCACTCATGTTTTCGCATTCTGGCGACTTCATATTTGGAGTTTCCCCCGTGAACGACGATCAATGCCTCCCAGGGTAGGTATCGTGGTTCAGTGATTCAGCATAGTTAGGTTAGTGTACTGTGGTCTCCAGTTGTGCAGGCTGCACGGTGACAGGGAACCGGGCCGTTTAGTCCCCAGTCTGAACACCTTGGTTTTCAAAAAGGGCAATTGATGTGTTTGGCAAGGAAACGTCTCGGGTCAATTGACAGAGGGAAAAGAAAATTGACAGAGGGTTGCGAGCTGCTGATGGCGCATACTGCGCAGAAACTGTACAGGGCCACTGCATTGAATTTGAACGTATTTTGCCCTAGCTTTTTGGAGACGATTCATGATGGCTGGTGCGCGGGGGGCGGGAGCTGGACCTCTTCTTGGTGTAAACATCACTGAGGATGTGGCGCCACGGTGCTGTTGAGTCTAGAAAAGAACTCTGTGCTGTGAAGGTTTGGCCGAACATCTCGACGCAGATGTTGGTTTACACATGTTTTACCTCGAAGATTGTATTTGGCGGCTCCGAAATTGGAAGAGTGTGGTGCGAGAGAGAGTCGAGCTGAATTTCAGTTGTCGGCTGCAGCATACCACAGCAAGTGTTATGCGTTTGGCCCTGTCGTTCTCAACGCCCTGAACTGTGCAGGCAATGGCCACCTTTTTCTTCTATTGTGGTATGTGGAGTATTGTTTTTGCCTTAGGTCTGTCTGCACACCGAGCTGTTGTGCAACTGTTGCCAGTTGTTGTTTGTTTGCTGGAGGCTCTCCTGTACATGAGAGCGCATGATTTGGAGTCGGGCCTCGCATCTGTTCAAACTTATGTCCAGCTGCTTGTGCGCTCTGCCAGCAGAATCAGAATCATTCCATCGACTGGCGTTTTCATTTGTTGACTAAGTCTGGTGTGCATGTTGGGTCGTTGTGATGCTTGCTGAGGTGTTGTTTCAGCATGCTGGTAAAGCTGAAGTCGTGGCTGATGTTCATTGTCCTGACCCTGGGCAAGGAGTTCTCTTTTGAGTTGTCTGCGTGTGCAGTGTGCAGTCTAAGGTTAGCTACTTGCTATACAGCTGCATTGTCTCCTACGTGGACCCACTTTTCCTGGCCTTCATTCCAACAGTGGGGCCCCATGTTCGGTTGATGTTGCAGTCATGAGTCGTGGCAACCGGGAGACGTAAGGTTCTGCTACTGGTGTTCATTCTCTCGCCTGCCGCAAATCGTCGGCAGGTTGCCTGCTGTTGGAAAATTTTGCTGTTTCACTCTAGCACATTGGTGACATGACCAGCTTTGGAGGCAGTCGGGGAGAACGGTGCTTTGTCGCAGGCTAAGATTTGTGGCATGCGTCTCCTGAAGTTCGGAAGCATGGTGGATCCTCGTTGCCCCCTGACCCAAGGCTACCCACAATCAAGGCAGCATTGCTCGACCTTGCTTCGTTGGCTTACGATCATGCATGAGTCCCCGGCGGCGCGGAAGAAAGGGACTACCTCTGCAGAGATTCTTGCACCCTCCTAGAGAAAAATCTAGCATAGCAAATGCCTGGAGCTGCTGCAGTGATTGCGTTTGGGTTCAAGGCCATTGACTCGTTTATCTGGATACGTGTTCGGCTGGCTGCACGGTTCCGCGCGCCTGTGGTGTCATGGAGTGGACAGGCTCACTGGCAAGTGGATAAGCAGCAAAAGCTGCCATGTGGCATCGCGTGATTTGGTTGCTTGTGTCTCTCAGCTCGAGTCGCATTCAAACACAGAAGAGTTGGGAAGATTGTCTGGCTTCTGCACACCTGGAAATAGACAGGGCGCCAGACAAAAAAGATATGTTTGTCACCACGTCACGTCTGTACAAACGGCACTTGGCCAAACACTTTTGCAAGCTTCCAAGCCGTACTGTCGTCTTGGAGTTGGGAGTGTATCATGGACATTCCACTGCGGTATTGGCTGCAATGTTTCAGCAAGTCATAGCGGTGGATATCGATGAAACATATCTGAGAATAGCAGCACACAACGATCGGAACCATTCCAACATTGTCTTTTTAACAGTTGATTTAATGGCTGGTGGCTGGCACATGTTGGCAAGCAGTGGAGTTCAAGTGGTCGTTGTTGATGCAAATCATCGGTATGAGTATGTACGTGCAGACGCGTACAATGCGTTATCGTACTTACCCCAGCTGGAGTACCTGGTGTTCGACGACTTTGGCCATGAGATCGGTGTGCAGCGCACCGTGAGGGAGCTCCAGAGCAACGGTGCCATCGTAGATTGCCACGGTATCGGTCTTGGTTCGAACGGATCACGGTGGAGGTACCAGAACTGGAATGAAGAGACGGGTGAGACTTTCATGAGTTGGACCAATGAGTCCGAAGGGATGATTTGCAAAAGAGGGAACGTCTCGATATCTGGCTCAGCACAAAGATTTGTTGACCAGCGTTTCTACATCTACAGCCAACCATTGGGGCAGTTTTGTCCGTCTGCAATTCTGCGTCTTTTGCCTGGTGGCAAGCTAGTTACAAGCCTTTGGGGAGACGGACAGTGGAGAGCGGAAAGAGATTCCTTAGGTTCCGCGCAGGAACGTGATACTCTTCTGTTGGAGCTCGCAGGGTTGTCTTCGGACCCGATCGAGTTGCTCTTTAATTCTCCTAGATCGGCTTTTGTTTTGTCACGACTGGGTGCGACAAGACCGGATTGGTTTGGCATCCGGGATCACCTTGTCTTCGAGCCCTTCCAGCGTGCAACACGGCAGTTCGATTAGCAGCCGAGAGAAAGTGCTTCAGTTTATTGCCGCCATTTGCCGCCCCAAACGTAAAATGAGACAAGGGTCGTCAAGGGTGTCATGTGACAAGATGATGTCCCTGCAAGCCGTGCATTTGCCTGTGAGAAGTCTCGGTTCAACAGTCGTGAGCAGATTTTACCGTAGGACCGTAGGATAGCCTAGAAAGCTGCCGAGATAAGTGTTGCGTGTCCCCGAGGCAAGTGTGCAGGGTTTGAGCCTCCTCATAAGCATCGCAGATATTCTTAGACACATGCTGGTTTTTGCAGGTGCTGGGCATGTCGTCGCCCAGCAACACACCAGCGATGCCTTCGGTCCCGGCCGGGGGGCACAGCGGGGAAGAGCTATGAAGAGCTTTGCATTATTTGCGAAGTGCACACTGCCAACCTTAATATTTTTGTTTCCGTAGCCCAATTCAGACTTTCAAGTTGCTGCAAGGCACCTTGGCACATCCTTTCGATTGACTTAGCTTCGTGTTTCAAGGACTGGGCACATCCGACACCCTCACCCTCGCTTATGGCCAAGAACTCAGTTCGGTTTCTATGTGAACGATTCTGTTGATGTCCTGGCTGAATTGAGCAAGAACCCAGGTTCGCATGCCAGACCCAAAAGCCTGGCAAGCTCCACATTTTGGGTCGATGTGGCTCATCTCACTTGAGGGGACTGGGGGCTTGGTCAAGCTTGCCTGACGTGCTCGAGGCTAAATGGCAAAGCTCTACCTGGAATGGATGTGCAGGGCTCTGATTCGTCTCTCCGAACGCTTCTGTCACAGGCAGGCGGAAATTGCAAAACCAAGCAGCAGCTGAGTTGACGGATCAGACCTGACAGGTTTGTGCTCCTTTTGTGCAAGGGATGGTGTGACCTGACTGGATTTGTATGTTCCTTTGGAATGGATGCAGAGCTCTGCGCCGATATGCAGTTGCCCGCATGCTTTCTGTGCTGACGTGCTTCTTCACAAGCTCGCTTGCTACATGTCTTTTCCTACCAAATTCGTTTCTCATGCTGCTTAGGACGGCAGTGGCTTGGCCGCAGTTGTGTTTGATGTCCAGTCTGGCACTTTCTCAAATGTCTTTATGCCTCAACCGTGCAGCCCCCCCTGCCAGGTGGAGCAGGTTGTCCAGCAAGAAGTGGAGCGCCAGGTAAAGTTACTTCGACAGCAGGACCTTTGGACCTATGTGCCGCGTTGGTGTGTCTGTCTCCTGCTCTACTTGCAAGTGTGCTGCATCATGCTAGGATAGCCACGCGTCGATGAGCTGGCCCCGACGACAAAGTAGAGAGCACCAGCAGCAACACTACGGAAACCCTGCAGAGGGCATGCCGTTCGGAAGCTGGGCTTGCAGCAACGTGGATTGCGTTTCAAACAAAGAGCCGTCATTTCCGTGCAGATGTGTGCAAGAAGCTCAGGACACGTTTTCTCAGCCCAGTATGAGCAGCAGAGCCAGGGTGCAGGTTCCGATGCCGGGTGGCAAGTTCTTGGGATTGCACCAGATCCTCCACAGGCGAAGCGGACACAATGAAGCTGGCCAGCGTGGCCTCTTTGCCTTTGCGTGAAGAATCCTCGGAGGCTGCCTGAAGGAATTTGGCTGCATTCATGGGAGGCACATGTTTAGTACACGCCAGGACGAGTGCGAGGCCGACGGGGAGAACAGAGGCAGCGGAATGCTGTGCTTTTGCTCTTTCAGGGGGAATTCGCATGTTGCCTGCACGTTGATCTGATTCAGCATGGCTAGGCTTTGTGCAATCAAGTGAGGCCACCTGTTGTTCTGATCCGGACAGGTCACTTCCAAGCACTTTTTGGTGGAAAAGCTCCGACTTCACACTCAAGGTGGGGTTGGCGCAATCTTTTCGCAATAGCCAAGGTATGTGTAGCCGAGCCAAACAAGATCAAGCTTGTGCAGGTCGTCATCGTTCTCGCAACGCTCCAACGCGACCCCCTCCGATGATGAGGGAGAGCCTCCGGGCCCGAGACACAGAAATTGCTTGTTGGCGGGGGGGAGATTCCGTGGCTGTTCTTTGCCAAGAAGTCTTTTGCAGGCTTCAGCTCCCAGATGGGAGCCGGAGCTCCCGGAGCTCCCGGAGCTCCCGGAGTTGCCGGTGCTCCCGGAGCTCCCGGAGCGCCGGTCGATGGGGGGAAAGACCCTTTGTACCTCCACTGGTCACGAGGCGAGGACAGCGTCTCCCGCCCCCCCCGGACTTTGTTTGCATCATGCTTTTATTTACTTAATTCATGTCTTTATTTATTGTTTATTCATGTTTTTTGTTGGGGTGTGTGTGTGTGTGTGTGTGCGCGCCCTCTACATTCTTCACTGAGAATGCTGCATCTTGAAATTGTGCTGCACCATGCGCAGCAGCCGTGAGGCCAATCGCATCGAGAAAGACCGTCATTGACACCAACGGTTTCTCCTGTGACCCCCAATGTCTCGCCCAGCGGTGGTATCCCACGAGCCACGGTGTGAAAGTTGCTCGATAGATCGCCTTATGTTGATGCGAGGTCTCTTGATCCATACATCGTTTACGTAGGCGGCTAGACTGTTGTGGTGGTTGACTCGTTGCCAAGGACAGGGCACGAAGCAATCAGTGGACTCCGGCCTTTTGGGCAGCATAGAATGCTTCGACGGCTTTCATAATGATGGGAATCGGATGAAGATCCATGAGCTAGAAGCTGAGGCCATCACCCTGATGCCGGGACTTCGCAGGCTGAGGAAATTCAGGTCCAACCTGGACAGCGATCAGGGGTCACACATGCAGCCAGGTAAAGTCGGCGGTTGTTTGCCGACACTGGAAGTCAAAAGGCTGGTGCAGACTTGGTGACGAATGTGCCTACCTCACCTGATTCAACTTCGTGCGATGTATGTTGGCAGTGGATAGTGACAACAGGGTTGTGTTCCTAGGCAAGTTTGCCCATCCGGAACACAAGTGTGGAGCAGGGTCGCAGATAAAGAAGGTGAGTGGCTCAGCCTGCGCATGTGATGCAAGTCCTACCACTGTGGGGTACATTTTCTTGTGGTTGTGGCGACAGGAGAAGGACCGGCCTGTGACAACCAGCAGTGGCAGACCGGCACCTAGTAATCTCCTTGACAAATCTTGGCAAGTCTTGAAAGCAATATTCGGTTGGCTGAGACTTTGGGTTGCGCGTGCAAGCTTTCTGCGGAACAGAGCAGTCCCCACCTTGCATGTGCTTGGCCCGGGAAGTCGCAGGTGAAGTCCTCTGAAAAGACACTTTCCATCAAATCCGGGTGTTTGTTTGATCTGACGCTGTGCCATGCCAAACCAGCGAACCAGGCAATCCTAAGCCAAGCCAGCCATGTCCAGTTCATCCACATTGATCTTAATCAGCCAGACACGAGACAGTCTTGGGCTCGTCCTGAATCATTGCGCAGAAGCGCTGGCTGCAATCGTGCACATATCGCGAGAACAGATCGGTAGCGGCAACGAAGGCAGCAGCAGCAGAAGAGGCAGAGAACACCCGTGCCTGTGTGGGTCGATTGATGAGTAATGTTTCTGGGGCTGAACCCTCATGTGAGAAGGGCTTCCTTTGGTTCTCTGAAGCTGAGGATCAGATGCATCACCGCAGAGCCAGGCGAAATGAGCTACTGCCTTCACCGATTTTAACATTTGGTCTACCCTGCGGTGTAGAAGATCCGCTCCATCAGCGCCTCCTTGATAAAGTTCCCCTGCTCCCTTTCTCTCAAGTTTGAAAGCCACTGGCCTCTACTCCTACCTTTTCTCATTTGCCATGGTTTACCTCCCACAGCCGGAGAGGCGAAGTCGAAGAAGAAGGCCAAAAGCGGCAAGGACCCCGAGGCCGGCTCGCCGAATTCGCCGAACCCAGCAGCATAAACTTGTTCACTCAGTGAGTTGCTTTTGGCTTTTTTGCTATCTTGTTCAGATATAGATTAGTACTGTACCTTTCTCTCTGTCTCTCTCTCTCTCTCTTTTTCCTCTCTCTGTCCCAAACTCTCTTTCTGACTTTTTTGTCGCGCTTAGGTCTTGTCCGGCTTGCCGGCCCTTACGCCAGGCGGGCTGTGCCCGAGCGTGTTCACCTGTGGATGCTCCGCTGCCTACTTCCTTTATGTGTTGCCACTGCGAGGATTGGTGCAGGCCCACATCAGCGCCTAGCGGACCCTGTCTGCATGTTGTGGCGGTTGGAAGTTCTGGTCCAGCGGATGAGTTTGCCTTCCAGAGTCGCCAGCAAGCTAGTAGCCAGAAGCTGTAACAAGCTTTGTTCCGGCTGTCTCGTCTTCCGAAACGGAACGCTCCTTATTCTTCGGCCCTGGTTGCAGCGCTTTGCTTTCGTAGCGTTCGTGATTTAGAGGACTGAAGGTATCGTCGTTGGACGAATGTGGGAAGATGAAAGCAAGTGGTTGCCGAAAGCTGCTGTGTGAAGCCAAAGGCTCACCGATGAGCAGTGACAGGTTCGACGAAAACAATTATCTAAGCACTTCTCCCATGTCTGGGTTCGTCCGGCCTATGCAGAGCATCAGCTGAAAGAACGAAAGAACATAGCATGTGAAGAGGTCTTGCCCTGCTTCGGCATTGCTTGGATGCTTCGGTGGCGCAGGCTGACAAGGACGAAATTCAGTGGAGTTGAGGAGCACTTGCAGCTTATGGGCTACCGGCTTGACAAAGACACGACTGCTTGTATGCCAGACAATCATGAGCGGGGGAGCAGAACAGGAGGGTTCCTGTCCAGAACGTGAGGTGTGCTTGAGCATGCAGGCGCTCTGCGTAGCGTTCTGCGTTTGCGTCTGCGTAGCATCGTTGCAGTTGCTTGAAATACTGAGGGCACAGAAGTTGGGGCCAGGGAGTTCTCCCAGAATGCCAAACTGGTTGCTTTTGGTGTCCCAAGTGCGACGAGGTGCAAAGAGGTGCGAACTCGAAAGACGATGCAAACCATGTGGGTGCATTCCACCACGGCACGTTCATTTCAAGTGGTGAAGTGGGTTGCATTTTTTTGAGGAATGTGTTGCATCGGGCAGGCTTGGACCTGTTTACACCACATGAGCAATCTATCAAATGCTTTTACACCTTCGACCAGAGAAGTTCAGAAGAGGGGTCTGTTACATCGACAATGTTGCGGTGCTCATGTGCCTCCGTGGCCCCGTCGAGCTTCTCTGCAGTGCCCACCCCCAAGAATCCCGCAGAGAATCCTGCCGAGTATCCTGGAGCACCCAGCACCCCAAGAATTCCGCGGGGAAAATCTCGCTGAGTGTGTCTGCTGCGTTGACGTGCAGAGTCCCAGAAAATCTATGCCGTGTCCAATCCATAGAGCATCCCTGGATGCAGCCGCGACAACCTCTTTTGGCGGAGTTTTCGCTGCAATTACCAGTCTGAAAATTGCAGGATGGCTCCCACATTGGTTAGCTTGAAGGTGGGGATTGTCGAAGTTACCAATTTTGGTTGGGCTTTGATCCGACAGTGGTCCCACCAAGACGTTGCTGAGCCTCAACACCCGAAGAAATTGGACCCTTGTTGTGGACCGTGTTGAGTTGGGCTCGTTGGGCTGGTTGGGTTCATGGTTGGGCTGAAAGCTCGTGTCAGAGCGAAGGACAATTCTCCCCAGCGAGAGGAAACGAACCACGTAGGAGAGAGCAACACTACATCCCACATCCAAGCAGCATGCATCCGTCAAGTCGTTCGGCGGGGCATGAGACATACCGCATGTGGCCAGTCGCTTGGGGATGTGTGCCCAATGTCTCCTGCAGCCGGCTCGAGTAACATAATGTAACATAACGCCATGAACATTCAGTGCTTTGTGCCCTGGAAGGCGCATGAGGCCATTGCTTTCTGTCTCATCGATGCATATGAGTTCGGGGGACAACTTGCTGAGTCAACTACGATTTGGCTTGGTGATACCCTTGGCGCGGAGGCATTGCCTCTTGTGCTGGGAGGGGGCCTAGCAAGCAGCGCCTGCTCACTGTGTTGTAGCACGAAATGGCCAGGCGTGTTGGGGATCTTGTTCCCATCCTCTTCGTGGCAGGTTTCCGTGGTGATGAGCAGCTTTGTCTGTGTCTCGGCAGTGTGCTTTCTCCATTGCCAGGGCACTCTTGTTTTATGGCGCGGAGAGATGGGCAAGGGCAATCTGAAAAGGATCGTGGCGGCAGGTACCATGATGTACACTAACCTCACACTCATGCCGGTCTTCGCGTATGCTTGCACCTTCCACCCTCAGTTCATTCTTTTCTTGCTCGCGGGCAAAGTGGGCTTTGCCACGGGAGGACTTCAGTTTCAAGAGGAGATACGACGAGCATGCGGTGACTTCATCAAGAGAAGAAGAGACGCACCAGGTCGGCCTCATCGGCCCCAACCCCAACCGCTTTCGCGGTCCGACACCCTTTGGCGTGAGTTCGAGCTTCTCACGGAAAGCGTATGTGCTTTGCTCTTCATTGACTCGCCGGCGCCCGCAAGCAAAGCATTGGTTGCAAATGCATGCAGCCGGGTAACCGCCACGTTTGGTATTGTCTGGCTGGTCTGGTGGCCAAACAGCTTCTTCGTGATGCCTTGAGAACGGATGGGGACAGAGAATGATGAGAGCGCTCTCAGAAGAAAGGCCGAGCTCCTGGCGATAGCTTAGGCGCTGTAGAAGTTTGGCAGCGACCCGACCTGCCGACTCAGGATGCTCCTTGCGCCGTGCTAAAAAAAGCGACGAAATATGCGTTTCAGCGATGAGGCGCTGCTCGCGCCACTACAGTTTTGTATGGTCTTGTTCGGCAGGTAGCAAAGAAGCCAGACTAGATATGACTAGATGAATCGAAACTTTTTTTTTACTTGTCCTGATTCTTGTGACGATTGCATGCCGTGCGTTTGCGTGGCACAAGTAGGGAGCGGCGATGTGTAGCCAGACACAGTACAACCAAGAGTATCTTGCACGTTATTGAGAGCAGACTGGCAGCAGCTTTACAACACTATGGTTGAGAGATGTGCGGTGCATGTGCGCCAGCTTTCACGGTGATGCTGGCAAAGGACACCTGCTCAAAAGCTTGTTTATTGTGCTAAGGCCGTTCAACAAGTCAACAGGTGCATGAGAGGCATGTGCGAGCTTTCGCAATCCAAGGACAATGGAGGCAATTTGGCATTTCCTGGGCTGTGCATCGATAGAGAAAGCGGACCGCGCAGTCAAGGATGCTTCAGACATGCTTCTAGACGTATATAGACTTGAGCTGAGTTATCTGTCTGTAACCTTGTTCCATGTATTGCCTTCTCTTGCCTTTTAGCCGAATGAGAAAAACAAACACATGGTCGCTTACAGTTGCTTGACCATCTCCCCACGATAGGAGTGGACAAGGTCACAGTTGCGTTGGCTGTGCACTGTCAAGGTTTACTGTCCGAGGGCTCGTGCGGTTGCTCTGTCGATGGACCAAGGCAGCTCAGTGCCTTTGAGTTTCGGCATTACCGAACGGGCTTGGAGCAAAACCAGCACAAACTGGTGGAGAGAGTCGTGAATCAGTGGGTTGCGATGCTGGTCAAGGCGGCTTATGCTGCGTGTGTGTTTGATGCTAACTGATAGGGTGCATGGTGTTACATCGCAACTTTAGTGCTGGATGCATATGTGCTCATGGCAGGGTGTGGTGATCACGGTCGCTGTTTCTGATGTTGATGCGGAGGAGGCTAGAGAGACTGAGGGAGAAAAGACCGTTTTTCTCGACAAAGACTTGCTCAACATGGAAATCAGTGGTGAGCTATACCCCTTGGATGCCTTGTGCCGCATGGAGATGAAGACGAAGATGATGAAAGAGTTTGCTCCGTGGATGCTAGATCTCACCTTCGATTTTGAAGAGGGAAAGACTGCGCTATCTTTCAGCTTCGAGCAAGAGCGTCACCGGCTTCAGTTTGCTCTTATGCTGCGCATATTGCGTGCACGCAGTCCTCACTTGAAGACTCTTGATGACACGCCTCTCGTCTATGCCTAGGACTGCAACACCGGTGAGTTGGTGTTGAATCTGTTGTAATTAGAGTGGAAGTCGCAGAGGGTGTGCAGATCTATTCGACTTCTGAGATCTTGTGATGCCGTCCCACAGGTTCGAGGTTCTGAACCATGACCATGACGATGACGAAGATCCGGCAGTCTCGAATTTCAATAAGCTGGTCAGGACCTGTGTACCCCTCTGTTCTGTCAGCAGCGGGTGAATTCACTGTTCTTGTTGGGTTTTGCCGCTACTTCAAGCACCAAGGTCGGTTCCACTCGATTTGATGTTCAAGGAACCGGCATAACAATTATCATTAGCGTGGACACCTTGCACATCCACCAGCGCCTTCCGTGCAGCAACAGATACAGCTACCTGGAGCTGTTCTCAGACTACCCGCGAAGAGACAAGTTTCTCTACGCGAAGTCCCAGCAAACCTTTGACCTTCCGAAAGAGGTTGTGCTTGGAGCTGGTGATGCCAAGAACGCCCGAAGGGAAGACGAGCATGACCAATCAGACGGGCGAAAGGGCAGCAAGGCAGATCAGAATCTCTGCACGATCAAACTTGGCTCTGACTTGAAGAATGTCAAGCTGAAGATCCCTAAAGTACCATTCACCATACGCGGCCGACTTATGGCACAGGACACATTCTTCGCCACCGTCGTGGCTGTGTTTCAGCTGGATATATCGAAAGGCCACTTGCAGGACATGCGCGAGGCAGAAGTGCCAGGAGACAAGCCGCCGAAGGTCTCAGAAGCCGAAGTGCCTTTGTTGCTCGTTCTTACATTGCAGTTGCTTGCATCACTTGTGATAGGCCGTGGACATCTAGCAAGACTTGAATTGGTTTGGTACAGTAGTAGGTCCGAGCCCTTTCCAGCCCCCTTCTGTTAAATCCATCATTCACTCTTATTTTCCTTTACTACCTCGAAACCGCGTTCATGTGTTGTATCGTGTTTGTGATGAAATCCCCAAGTCGCTTAGTGTTCAGGGAGTGCTTGGGCTTTGTCAATTTAAATCGGTGCGCAAAGTTGTCCAAGGACTTTTCATAATGCGCAGCGCTTTTTCCCGAAGGCTTGAACGAGTGTACAAGCGCACACAAGTTCTGACCCAGCACAGATCTTCGGACTAAGGATAGCTCAGTTCCCATTTAAGTGAACCTAGCCAGTTGCCAACAAGGAAGCCACCGTCTGAAGCTCGTTTGGACAACTGTGCCCGTAGCCCCGGGTAATGGTCATCAAGAGCACAAACGCCGCAGAGTAGTCGTTGGGGTGTTTCCAGTCTCACCTTCACCTCCCAGTCAAACAGAACTCGGGAGAATTGGCTTCCAGCACAGTTCAAGATGCCATCGGAAGTAGCCTTTTTTCCATGTACTGCGATGGCGATGTTGTGGTCGTGCAGTCGCACTGGTAGCATGAAGCAACCGCCCCGAAGTCCATGAAGAGCTGAGGTTCCGGTCTCGGAAGCATGCCGAGGAACCACAGCAGCTTGCAACTTTAAACGTGCGCTTTACTGGTATCTTGGCTGTCATCCAGCATATTAGTTGGCCCTGCACGGATGTTCAGCGGTGGTCTCTGGATTCTCCAAGGCTACGTCACGGAAGAAAACACGAAGAAGAAACAGACAAATGGCGGTGGCTTCGCTGCACTGGTTTTGCCTACTTCAGTAAGATGGGCGGGCACCCGCCACATACTGTACAACGTCCAAGGCAACAACAGAGCATCCAACGAAGCAACCTGGCCGCAGTTTCGGGCGAATCCCGTGTTTCATGGTAGAGGAGCGCCGCCCACAAGATATGACGGTTGTTGGAGAATCGATTGTGCCGGCAGCTTTTGCCTACGAGGTCGGTTCTAGCAGAGGGGAGGAGGAGGACTCGGAGGATGAACTGGAGGAGGAGGAAGAGGAGGAAGAGGAAGAAAGCGATGGCAGCGATGAGGGTGAAGGCCGAGGGCTGCAGCAAACTGTGTGTCATGGTGTTCTGACGCTGTGTCGCTGTTCCTGGCATTGTTTTCTCATGTTGGGGTCGTGTCTGTTGAGGCCAAGGAAACTCCATTGATGGTTCTGGTTCTGTTTCCAAGAGTCAGCAGTCGAGCGCCGCGACATCCAGCACATAATGCTTGGAGATGTTTGGAATCCTATGTTTTGAAGTGCCCGTTTAAAGTAGTTCGAAGTAGTTCGAAGTAGTCACAGTCTCACCATCAACAAGGATGTAATTTGTACGCTTCCCAACCGGAGCAGGTTCTCACCAGACTCACCAGTAGCCTCTCACTGCACAGGGTGTCATCGCCTTGTGCAGATTTTCCCGTTCAGAGCATGCAAAGCATGGCTGATTCCTGTGCGAGATGTCAGAAAACGAATTTCAGTGAAAGCTTGTGGCTTTCAGACACGGGGCAGGGCTTTTTCGTTCTGTGTGTGGTGGGTTAGGTCCGCGCACTGTAGCCAAGCATGCAGTGCAGCCTCACGGCCCTATGCGTGGCTGATGCAGAGCTGCGCACACATAGCAGTCTTCATACAAAAAAAACACAATCTTATCTTGTTACCACCAACCGATGGTAGCTGGTGAACAACAAGATACCGGAATCCTCACGCATTGCTGTGCAAGCATGGGTGGCCAACCTTCTGGCGCGCGCTTGGGAACGGGCCAAGATCAAAGCCAATCTCAGGCGACTTTGGTACCACTCAGTGCAGCGCAGCAGTTGTGAGCTCTGGCTGCGGCAGGAGGACCGATCAGACTTTGTCCTGGAGGCAACGTTGCCGCCTCCCTCCTGATAGTGGAGCTGGCTTTCATGTATCTTCAGCGAAGCCGGCTTGCATGTATCTTCAGCGAAGCCTGCAAGCAGCTTGCTAGTTCTTTGGCCTTGACTGCAGGTCGTCAACCAGACTGGGATGAAGCTTCCTGGTTGCAAGCACGCGCAGCTTGCCGGATCACCTCAAAAAGCCGCAGATCTCTGAGCATTGCGCCCGCAAAGGTTGTACAGATCTCACGTGGACCCGGGAGAGATTGCAGATTCGATTCTTGTCTGCCATGATGAGTGGAGTAGTCGCTCCCCACCACTGCACGACTGTGCGTTGCACTTTCTGGTTCAGTCACTTTTTGGTTTAGTGGTTGACTTGTGCATGCTCTGGTGAAGGTGTAGTAGAGGAAGCAAATGTTGATAATATAAAAGAAAGTAAGTGAAGTGTTGTATGAATCAGCGTCAAGTTTCCATTCGGAGTTTGTGTTGTCGCCACACTACACGGCCGAATGTTGAGAATGTTGTACAACAATGTTGTAAATGCTATGGTCCCAAAGATGCCAGTCGAGTGCAAAGTCCCAATATGGCAAGCAAGGCTCCGCATGTTCATTGGGGCCGAAGCCTTCAAGGATCTCGTCAAACAAAACTTGCTCCACCTTTTGTGTTTGTAAATCGTGGTGCATGCTTACCGGCCAGTCAAGCTACCCTTCTGGTGTCAGACCAAACAGCGTCCGTCCATATGCAGACCAGTGTACGTCCTTCAGCATCAGTTGAGGGGTCTCAGGTCATGCGGCAGCAGAGAGCACATGGGAAAGTCCGTCCACCACAAAACACATCAGAAAAGTCGTCGACAATGGCCTCATTTAGCGCGCGCATGCACCAGAAGGGGCCGTGCGGCCGCAGCAGAGATGAAACATCTATTGCAGAACGCGTTATACTTCCAATAACTATCCCCCATAAAACCACATGAAACCACCAGTTTATTTAGGGGGAGACAACAAATCCATTGCGCGCGGAAACGGGGACTGCGCACCGATAAACCCGCTAAACCCGCTAAACCCGCTAAACCCGCTAAACCCGCTAAACCCGTGGCGCACCGACTGCTGAACCCGCGCCAAGAAACCTGCCGCGCACCGACCGATCCTCAACTATGTCCCTTGCTGACGGTCGCTGCCGCTGCTGACGCTCTTCGCGCTGCGTGTTGCCCAGCCAACGCCCAAGATGAACAAGAAGCCGCAGCCTCCTACGAATTCTCGAAGGTTCACATACCCAAACCACCGCCCTGAAAGAAAATAGGCCCGGGCCTATTTCCGGAAACCCGGAGATGTAGGTTCGGACCCATTTTCTCGGGGGGGTCCCCCCCGCACCACACCTCTCCCAGCCCCGAACAGGGGGGAATTATGCACTTGTTTTGCTTGTTGGTGCGTCGTCGCTTACTAGCTGCGGTTGTTTTGCTTCTTGGTGCGTCTTCGCTTGCTATCTGCGGTTGTTTGGCTTATGGGTGCGTCTGCGATCAGTACGTGCGGTTGTTTTGCTTATTGGTGCGTCTTCGCTTACTACGTGCGCTTGTTTTGCTTATTGGTGCGTCTTCGCTTGCTCCGTGCGGTTGATTTGCTTATTGTTGCATGGGTCTTCGCTTACTACGTGAGGTTGTTTTACTTCTCGGTGCGTCTGCGCTCTATATGCGATTGTTTTGCTTATATTGGTGCCTCTTCGCTTACTATGTGCGCTTGCTTTGCTTCCTGCTGCGTCTTCACTCTATGTGCGCTTGTTTTGCTTATTGTTGCGTCTTTGCTTACTATCTGCGGTTGTTCTGCTTGTTGGTGCGTCTTCGACATTACATCATTCGTTGCGTTTCAACACTTCATACATGCCGCTGTCCAAGAGTACTGATCTCACAGTCGCGCCCCAGTCAGCAAAACAATCTGAGAATGGATGCATCTGTTTCCTTGCGACACTTGCCGGGAGTCATCCTTACCATTGGCGCCCTGGATGAAAAACAAGCACTCAAGTTCGAATAGATTGTTGGCAGCTGCTGCCCGGTGTTTCTGGGAGGAAGAATGGCCGTCAGCGCCCTCATAAGCAAAACAACTGTCAGCTCTCCCCAATAATTAAGCGCAGATGAAAACCTCACTTTGTGCATGTCGTCAAGCCCCAAACCTATATAAACCCTATAACCCTATAATCCCCACACCTCAAACGCTAAGGAGCAAAGCAATTCTTTGCCCTCGGACGTCAGATGCTCTGCCTCTGAGCCAATCTCCTCCCACACCGAAAATGTTCACGTTGTACCGAATCGTCCGAAGTGCTTCATGCCGATCTGTGGAAGACTGTGCAGCGACGACAGCCAGGTGGCGTTAGCCATGCCAACTGAGTGGAGACCGCTTCCTCCCCGCCCCCCCCCCCCCCCCAAAAAAAAAAAAAAAAAGACAAAAAAACAAAGCCGATGCCCACCCTTTACAGGCTGTCTTCCTTGTCCCTGATGCTCCATGTAGTTACCGAAAACCCGCGCGTCCTCAGACCCGATAAACCCGCCGCCGAGAAGCCGAACACCCATGCGCCCGATATCCCCCAAACCCAACAATTTAAGCGTGCTGCGAATTGACGACCCCATGTCGGCTTAACCCGAAAAGTGTCTTGCCGTGAATATATTTAATCATCTGAGCCTTATATAATCAGCGCAAAGCAGCGCAATTCAGCGCAATTCGGCGCCGTGCAGCGCATTGCGGCGCACGCCAGGAAACACAGCGCATGCGGCGCAAATCGGCGCATTCAGCGCAAGTCGGCGCAATGCAGCGCAATTCGGCGCACTGCAGCGCAATTCGGCGCAATGCAGCTCAATTCGGCGCAATGCAGCGCAATTCGGCGCAATGCAGCGCAGTGCAGCGCATCCGGCGTGATTCAGCGCAATTCGGCGCAATGCAGCGCAGCGCAGCGCATCCGGCGTAATTCGGCGCAATTCGGCGCATTCAGCGCAATTCGGCGCAATGCAGCGCAGTGCAGCACATCCGGCGTATTTCAGCGCAATGCGGCGCAAAGCGGCGCAGAGCGGCGCAATTCGGCGCAGAGGACGCGACCTTGAATCCAGTCCCGGAGCCCGCGCCCACTGAACAAATCCATGAACATTGCTTCGAGGGCATGCATGTCACTCTCTCGGAAATCCCGTCCTGGACTTCTTGTAATGACATAGAACAGGAACTCATGAAGGCTTTTCTTAGGATCGAAACCTCTCTGATTCCGGATTCAAGAAGCAAGAGCTGTTCCCTGCTTTATTGGGGCACTTTCTTACTTTCTGCTACAGCTAAAAGGGGCCCTGCTATTTTCCTGAAAAAGAGGAAGTGTCTCATTCTCAATAACCAAGTCGAAGGGTCCAGTGTTTCATTCAGAGGAGCAGGGCGACTCTTGGTTTGACATGGAGAATGTTAGAAGTTCTCTCACAGGGGTTCTCCTATCTTTGATTGCAGTTTTCTCAAGTCTGATTGGAAGCTGCAGAAGGAGGTCTCCCACCTGTAAAGATCAAGAACTTGCAAAGCAAAGAGGATGATCTAGACCTTTCCCTACGACGAACAAATTCCAGCTGCGTAAGCATGTGCTTCTCCGACCAACGCTGCCACCAACGCTGCGGCTGTCACCTTCGTTTCGCTGGCACTGCTATCTCATTGGACTCAACGGTCGACATCTCACCCCATCTCACCTCATCTCACCGCACTGCTGAGCTTTGCTGGGATGTCTCTCATCGTCTGAGGCTGCCCGAGGTCCTGACCTCAAGGCAAACTCTGACCGTTCAAGATGTTGGGCAGCCGGAGGCTGGACTTGCGGGGTATCAAGTTACCTGGCAGTGTGTTGTTTTTCTCGAGCTGCTGCAAGGTTTACATCAACTACATCAGCTGCAAACCTCGTCAGCCAGACCAGGACGGCCGGATACAGTTCTGACTTGGCATCGTGAAGTGTGGCTTGTTCCATGCCAAACGTTGCGAGTCTAAACTCCGTGTAATGCTTTTCTGTTGCACCATGCAAGGCCGGCATGTCACGAATACGTCGGCCAACTGAGATTCCCGAAGCTCTGCCTGTTATCCTGACGGTGTATGCTGCAGTTGTTGATGGCGGGCTGCGAGCTTCCATATTTGGGGGGGCTCACCGGCTGGAGATGGCTGCCATGTTCGATCGCCTTCCGGAGCACGGCGACAACTTACGGAAGTTGGCTTGTCGACAGGGAAGCTTGGGCGTTTGCTCCTGGAAGCAAAGCCTGGCACCGAGAAGTGCAGTGCTCACTGTCACACAACCACCGACGAGCATTTCGCAGCAACGAGCAGCTATGCTGGATGCACTGCAAAGCAGCATCCCCATAGCCGCGAAGCTGCGGGACCAAAGTTCTCCTACAAAAGATGACGCGAAGGAAGAAAGGTGTGAAGCTGTATTGGCACGGCCAGCGCCGACAGATGTAGCAAGCGCGGAACCTGACCCGCCATCGTCGCAACCTGTCAGCGCACCTTCATCGTGCCGTTCCTTGCTTGTACATGTGATCACGGTGGCCAGGGCATGTGGCATAGAGAGGGCTAGTGCATGCGTCGGTCAAGCATCATTGGACATGTGTTTTCATGTTGATGAAAGGTTCTTCTTCAAAGAGCCAAGCCGCTGGGGCAATATTTCATACCTCGTACCGGGACAGATCGGGTCGTGGTTCGGGGACCTTTGGCCCGGATAGCCCATGAGTTGTTTGGATGTCGGTAGTAGATGCAGAGCCGCCGGCCGGGAAGCCAGGATTGAAGGTAACAAATCAGTTACATCCAATTTTCGCTGAAGATGCTGGCACATCAGAGGCTGAAGAGATGCAGGAGACTGCAGTCATGCAGATGGCCCAAGTTGAGGAAGCTCCCAGATTCGACAGCATGGCGCCCAGCTTGGCGCTCAACAGAGAAAGGCACAGGTTATCTATTTGTGCTCTTGGAACTCAGGTGAGCTCTGTGCAAATTCTGCCCCGAGCTGCCCGCCGGCCCCGACAGTTGATGTCCCGTCCGGCAACTCCCCTTCCCGCGGGTTTGAGCGTGAATCTCAGACCGGTCACGTCGATCAAGCATCTTGGTCGGACCTTTGTCGATGCCACGTTCAGCTCAAGTAATTTATGAAAATCAGTGAACGGTACTCTGCATGTTCTTGCTGGGCTAATGCTTACTTCAAGGCTTCAAGCATCTCTGCTCGACCGTGTTGAATTGGGTCATGTGCGGTGCAAGTAAACCCATGGAATTTGTGCGACGTGTACTGTAGTCTTTTTCCTTGCCCAGCTAAGGAGCCTTGCAATCCGTGCCCGACGCCGATCAAGAAGGCACTTCGTGAACTGACGTCACTAGCGCCTAAGGTGTTCTTGAATCCCGAAAAGGAAAGTAAGCAAGCACCCTCGGGTTGCAACTGATTGAACTTGAGACAGGATGCTCCTGGTCGATCCCGCTCTGGCGCATTGGCCTTACAAGTGCAAAAGGCCTTGAAAGAACGACAGGAAAAAGAGGAAGCCCAACGCAAGTGCGAAGAGGAGGAAGCTCTTATGAAGGTGATTCCGACCGATTTCGCTTGCTGTACCATTGCTTCGGCTCTTCTTGCTGCCTCTTGACGCAGATAGCTTTGGAGAGATGCAGGCCAACTGCTCGGCTGTCATAGCTTCCCAAGACATTGAGTATCAGAGGCGCTTTGGCATCGCTTTGGCTGTGTTGATTTTTTTGGTGTTCCGGAGTGTTTCGGATGCATGTGAGGAGTCTTTTGCATGACCAAGTCCGGGACCTGCGGAAGGACGGAGATGCCATGCGCTTGAACCTACATCCTGCGAACGGCAAGCAACTTGACGTTCAGGAGCATTCAAAGCTGCAAGACCTTGAGAGATCATTGTCATCAGCTTTGGACGACAGCCGGCAGCGTCGGCAAAGTGCAGAGACACGGCTCTCCAGGCAGGTTTCCTGAGGGCAAGAGAGGCATTGTCATTGGCATTGCTTGTAGCATGAACATATCGGCTTGAAGTGGATGCTGCCAACAGCTGAGGTATGGTGCGGCGCTTGGAGATTCGCCGTGGTTTTTCTGTATCGTTTGGTTCGCGCGTGATGTTTTGTTGAAGTGCCAAGCATCATCACCCCTTCCTTTCAGCACTGCAGAGTCTAAACGCAACTACTGCCAAGTCAAAGTGCTAAGAGGCGAGAATCCGCGGATCCGCGCGGAAGCTGAGAAAGCTACAGAGGAAGAAAGCGCGTTGCTTCCGGAATTGACAGATGTGTCTCGGCGGTTGGTGCACCTCAAGGACCTTTATTGCTGAGGGGCTGTGGCTGCTATTTCGAGTCTTTTTTGGACGAATCAGAATGAAGACTTTGTTGGCTGGGGACACGAGGAGACACTGGAGGAAAAAGAGGAGCTGTTGTGTATGGCCGCGCTCGCTGATGCCCCGGCCCAAGTGCCTCAGCTGTGTCATTTCAACTGAGCAAGCTGCGAAGCTGAGGACACATGACAAAATCAATTCTTTAACTTTCTCTCGCGTGGTGAATGTGTGGGAACCGCGGGGCGAGATGTTAATGCTTTCTCTGTGGCAGTCCCGAAGCTTGGACTCTGCAGCGCACAGGTAGATGTAGGTCAATGCAGGCACGCGCCTCACCATGAGGTACCAGTGTCGACCAGTTTAGGCACAGATGGCATGCTGGAGTAAAATGGACAAAGTAAGCCAAGTATGTCCAGTCACGATGATGGGGAGTTGCCGAAGCCGCGAGGTTGTTGAATACCTGCAGCATTTCAATGCCCAAGCAGTTGTAGCCAGCATTCCCGGCTGTCACCGAATGCAGCACCGACGTGCTGGGCACGAGTTGTCCGAGTTGCAGGCGGAGGGGTTTGCTTCATAGTAATGATATAGTGACATAATTGGTCATGATCTAGGCCATGCTGTTCAATAGCGGATGATTTTGGATATGTTTCAGCAACTCAACCTTTCGTTGGCTCGCCCCTTCTTTCAATGGTGAGTGTTGACATTATCCAACCTAACTGACATGATGGGCATCATTCATCAGGTTGGCACGATTCAAACCTCAAGTGGGATGTTCTGCCCTACAAATTTTGCACTTGGCCATTCACCTGCCTGGCTGTATCCCCCAGGTATACAGTGCAAGCTGCTGCAATTGAATCTTGTTGCCGTTAGTTCAGCTTTCAGGGAGTGCCGCCCATAGCAGCGGTGGTGCTACACCGCTATTCCTCATTGCTGTCTGTGGGTTCGCCAGTGTCGAACCCGGGAAACCGTGGCAAATCCAACTGTTATGACTGTCATGGTTCCAATTTGGAAGCCTGCAAAACGACTGCGTTTTCAAATGTTTGCCGGTGGCCTCACAGCCAAGGCCGCTCCAACTCGTATGGGTGTCCTTCCATACATAGCCAAGCTATGCCGATTTGTTGCGTTGAAAAGGTGAGATTGTCATCTGCACGGCTGCTTGGTATCGACAACGAACTTGGAGCAGCAGCCGCTTCAATCTTGCCGGCATCTTGGATGCCATGCGAGCTGGCGGCATACCGCGGCAAATCGTTGGTCGAGGTCGGCTTATCATTCTGAAGAGGATCCGCCACTTCCAGGGGGGGAGGACAGCATGCCAAAACCTTAGCAATGAGGGTGGTTGATGTTTTGCGGAGCCTTCGGTTTCGAAGCAAAAGTCAGTGCCTAGAATAGGTGACAACTGACAACCTTCCTGAGGCGGGGACGGAAAGTTGTTGAGAAGGCACAGGCGTCCTTACCGTTGTGTCACTCTACACTTGTGCGTGCCAACGCGGCAGTCGAACACCGCTGTGCTTTCGGAGGTTGCCACTGAAGTGTATGGCGTAGACGAGCGATGCCCTTGGATCTTTGGTTGGTGTGGACATGTGACGATGTCTCTCGCTGACTAAGTCCGGCACCGAGCGTCGAGCCGCCATCTTCTGGTTTTGCTCTGTCCGTGCACAACCTAGAACAAGTGCGCGGTGTGCTGGCTGTCCAAGTTCATTGACACAACCAAGTTCATGAACAAAGGACCAGGAACAGAAAGCCCCTGATGAAGAGTGTCCCGTGCTGGATGCCTCGGCAGAACATTGGACTGTTTTCTCTGCGCTTGTCGAAAGGCACAAGTCCAACACATGCCACATCCTGTGAGCCGGACTTGAGCCTGAGGCCGAGGGCATGTCATTTGCACCGTCGCCCTCGACAAGGTGCTGCTTCTGCAAGTTTCGCCGTTGCCCCTCAAGCAAAATGCGAGTACCTTGACAAGGTTGCAAGCGTTGCGCTGCATTTCGAGAGCCTTCGGCCACAACAGGCCCCTGCAATGTGCCGATGTGCCGAGTGTTAGAGAACTCATGGAGAGGCACCATATTGGAAGATTTGGTTTTGAGGCATCTCCGGCCTCAGCTTTGCTGCCCCCAACGAGGTTGCTTTGGGCACGTAATGGCACACATATCTGGTCCTTGAGCTGCATGCCTGCTTGCGCCTAACCTCTTCTTGAGGAGCACAGATCTCCTGATAAAGGCTTCGTGTTGGAAGGCCGCACTGACATTGGCCGTAGTTTCTTCCAGCAGCTCCTGCGTGGCCAGGCTTCGGCCAGAAATTGCAATTCCAAGTGCTACAGTCCGAGACCGAGATCAACGTCTGACTACATGTGACTTCACATTGTTACGTGTTAGTGGTTTTACATGATGTGGACTGGTCGTGATGTTGAGGTCTACCTACTACCGCTGTGCACTGCTCTCTGTCAACAATGTGGCTCGTTTTCAACTGGCATTTGGGAGGGCGCTTTCTTTCTTTTGGAGCATCTCCTGTACAACTTGCAGGTTGATGCCCTGATGGATGAACTGCACAATCACGCAGATCACGTGGGCTTCTTCAGCTTAAAGACCTGACCCGTTCCTGCTGCAAAGCACTTGCACCTCCTATGCTGAGGCTGAGCCCTACACGCCCTTGTCGCACAGTGATCCATCTACCCTCTTCTGTTGCTTTGGCAAGATAAGACGGATTCGCATCATGCCTCCTTCCTGCGTGCATGCGGCTTTTAAACATTCCGGCACGTCGATGCAGCTGGAGGTTGTGTGTACCGGTTGGCTCAGCTACAGCGGGCGGCCCAGCCCGCAGGCCAACAGCCTTTAACACATTACACAGGAGTGGTACCGAGGCCTTCCAAACAACAGGTCCGGCAGCTTGTGGGCTTCAAGGGGTCAGCGATGGTGCGTGCCGACTTCAGCTCAGTTGGATATGGGACCTTAAGAAAAGCTGACGATGGACACGAGGCAAAGCATGCAAAGCTGAGGCTGGTATGCTGTACATTCGGTTCAGCTGGCCGTAGTTTCCTTAAGTTGCCTTGGGACATCCAGACTGAAACGGCGTTCCCAGACTGAATGTGTAGGATGATAGCTGCAGCTTCTGTAGCCGAGGCCTGGAGATGTCTGGACTTGGCTTCGGCGGTTCCTCTTCGACACTGAAAGCTTCAGGCCGAAGAAGAAAGATCGGTTCGAATACGTTTCATTGCTTTTCAGGGCCCTGGGAGGGTCTTGGGAGGCCTGGCAGCAATCCTTCATCAGCTGCCGCCTTGGGTCCTCGAGAAGGGTCAACGTAAGAAGTAAAAGCTAGTCCAATTTCCTATCTTGTCCTGCTCTGAAGAAATTGCAGGCACCGATTGCTATGGGAGACTGGGCCGACCCCTTACGTCCCGCCAGTTTACTGGCAATGAAGCGCGATTCCGAAGAAGCATCTGGCAGCACGTGTGGCTGCGAGGTCGAAAGCCTTCTGCGGTATGAAAAGCTGCACGGTTGCAAGATGTTGCTCTTGTCAGCTCTAGCAGCTGGAGTGAGGTGAGATTGAGTTTTTTAACGAGTCTTCATACGTTGCGGTGTCTCTGTGTTGGCTGTAAGATGCAAGACTCTTTACACGAGGACATCGGTTGAGAGGCTTCACGAGGTATCGCGAGGTTGCGTGTCCTCGATATGTGGTTCCAGTCGCAAGGACTCCCTGAGCAGTTAACAGAATGGCAACCCCACAAGTCGAGAGCTTCCTTCCCGCTGTCCGGGTCCAGTGAGGGCTGTTGGTTTCTGGATGTTTCTGGGCCATGTCCCCGCTCTCAAGGAAGTGTAATATGGAGAGGCATCCCCAAACAGGGATCATCGGGACTTGGGATGGCGACTTGGGGGGCCATTGTATGTATTTGGGTCCTTTACCGCCTTGAAGGCAACGAGCACGAACAGGGTTTGGGTTGAAAGTTCATGCATAGCCGGGCATAGTCCTGGGATCAACCGAAGTTTTTGCGGCGCATGTGCGCTAGGTACTACAACATTGTGCTCCCGCGATTGCCGGTGAGACGGAATCTTACCATCCAGCGGTCCATTGTTCCGTCGGCACCCAGCAACGTTGGGGAGTTTGTCTAAGCCGTGAGGCCTCAAGCGAGACATGGCCATGGAACTCGTGCAGCTGCCAGAGCTGCGCCAGGACCGATGCCTTTGATGTTGTTAAAACGTGACATGCGTCTTCAGGGTGTCTCGCCAGGCTCTCGCCCAGAACCGGTGTCACTTTGATCACCGACATGCTGGAATGCCGGTTGATGTTCTTCATGGCACGAGCCGTCGGCATGTGTGAAAGCCACTCCCAGTAGACAGCTTCAAACGCTCTGAACTGGCCAGGACTTGGTGCAGTGGGCAAGTCGTCGCCACCAGCATGGAGCTTGTGTCCAAGCGCAAAGCAAAGAGAGTCCATCTTGGCCTCCCGAGGTAGTGTTGGACGATCTCTTCTCGTGAATGTGCAGCTTGACGATGGCTCCGTAGAAGAGGTTCCCTGCGGCTTACTTCGTCCAACTCAGCTGCTGCCTCAGCGTTTTGAAACGAACGAACGCAGCTTGACGGAGATGATTGTTTCGAGGTTTACCAGGAAACGGTCCAGGTCCTTTTCATCTTCGCAGAGTGCAGACAAGCTTTGCCTTCTGCTCAGATCTGAGACACGTCTCGCATGAAAGGCTTCTTGCAAAGCTTGTCACACTTGCAGGTGAGGAGTACCTGCGGCGCGATCGTGCGAAAGCGGTCACTGATGATAAGCTCATTGCTCAGTCCAGCTTTGTCAGACTTTGCCAGACCAGCAACGGCACAGACATGAATCGCCGAGGAACGACTACTTCAAGCCCATTCCAAAATTTAAGAAGATGCTGATGACGAAAGACAAGTGCCCGAAGCTCCAGGGGCACAAGCTTTTACAATCTAGCCGGACTTGCACAAGCAATCTGCTGCAGCGAGGCTTGAGACATTCAGCTCCTGACCATATGGACTCGGCAGTGGTGACGCGTGTTAACAACAAGCAGGAGGACAGGCTCCCATGTAGTCATCGACGTGTAGACGACTTGACGTCCGACACCTGAATTGTTCAAGGACATGGCGCCACAAGTACCCGTGGATCACGCAGTGCCTGAGGCAGTGGCACTTGTCCGTGCAGTTATTTCGCTGTTTCCTTGTTTCGCCGACTATTCTTTCTCGCCAGCAGGAGAGACGTACACTGCTAATGCAGGCCAAATGATGCCGATTCCCAGTCCATCCAGTATGCTTGTTGAGCTTGCCTTGAAGGTTGTGCGGAAGTACACATCTGGAAGCTCTTCAAGGTCACTGCTTCCGCGGCAGGACAGGGGTTTGCGCACGTAAGCTTGGGGAATCCAGCGCAGCCCATCTCAAAAGCCTGGAGAAGTTCTTCTTGAGACCATGCTGGGCTGCAGATTCGGTTCAAGCATGAACGGACCCCGTTTCACCATCGCACTCTCGCCTTGATGCATGGGTGCAGGTGTGCCAGGTATGCAAGCTCCTTCACACCTTTTGCTCTGGAGTGCCCGCCAGCACCGACATATGAGCTTCAGGCAATCGTGAAGTCTCAAGAGAAAGCCAACGAAGCAATCGTGTTGGCACAGAATATGGGCGCCGAAAAAGCTGCTCACTTGGCCAAGCGAGCCGTTGACCATATCTCCATGGTACAAGGTTGGTTCACTTTCTACGCTTACCGAATGTATTCGGACTTGCAGGACGATATCCACGAAGCCCGGTTCGACTTGGAACAGGCGGCGCAGAGTGCATACACTGAAGCATCTGGATCCGAAGCTGGAAATCTTTTATCCTGTGCGGCAGACGATCTGCTGCCGTATGATCCTATGCCAAACATTCATCCGATGGATCATCGTCTCAGCTGCATGCCGGCAGACTGGGCAAGCTTGACAAGCTTGTTGGAACTCAGAGAGGTCAGGTGCCGCAGCAAACGCCTGAGAAATGCGCAGTGTTTCCTGTGAGCCAGAAGATCTTGGCTCCTCTTAACATCACGAAGCCGTTCGGGAAAAATAAGATGGGATCTTGTCTGCTGCGCGTGTAACTGCTGGAGCTTTGTAGCAGAATCGGAAGCAGCGCACGAACATCCAATCCTCACAAGGTGTTCTCTCAGATAGCATCTTTCTGCTGCAGCACTTGCCATGGTGAGACAGGACCGCTTCGAATATCACGAATGGGATTCGGGCGCGAATGCCCGCGCGGAAGTGTTGGTGCGACCCCGAGAACTTGCAGCTTTGTCTAAGCCGTCAGTGTTTCACTAAGCTTTTGGATCCCTTTCAGCATGGAGACCCCAATAGGCCAGCCTTTGTAATGATGTGTACATGGTACCGGAAGATGAGAAGTTGGTTGGGGCAGGGTCTTTAGCAGCAATACCAAGCAGTCGTGTTACTGGCACGTTCCAACCATTCCAACCATTCGGCCTCGTCGCCCGCACTTCCGAACTCTAGGACTTTAGGGCCAAAAAGGGTTCTTTCTGTCGTTGGAGGTCGGGCGTAGCGTCCTGGTGTCACAAGTGCGTGGCAAGTCTTGGCATTTCTGCCAAGAGGCAGTCAAAACCCTTGCTATCAACGTGGGGGGGGGGGGCTCGGAAAGGAGTGGGGGGTCTTGTTGGGTTTTTTTTGGGTATTTGTTTTGTTTTCTAAACCCTAAACCTTAAACCCTAAACCCTAAACCCGAAACCGCTCGCGAAACGGGTGGGAAAAAAACCCGAAACCCTAAACCCTAAACCCTAAACCCTAAACCCTAAACCCTAAACCCTAAACCCTAAACCCTAAACCCTAAACCCTAAACCCTAAACCCTAACCCTAAAAAACCTAAACCTAAACCCTAAACCCTAAACCCTACCCCCCTAAACCCTAAACCCTAAACCTAAACCCTAAACCCTAAACCCTAAACCCTGAACCCTGAACCCTAAACCCCAAACCCCAAACCCGAGACCCTAAACCCTAAACCCTAACCCTAAACCCTACACCCTAAACCCTAAACCCTAAAACCCTAAACCCTAAACCCTAAACCCTACCCTAAACCCTAAACCCTAACCCCTAAACCCTAAACCCTAAACCCAAAAACATACCAAAACCCCCCCCCCCCCCCCCCAAAAAAAAATCCCAAAAAAACCTGGCTCCCTCGGGAAGCATGGGATTGGAATCCAAGGTCCCGGAGACCCTGAGGCTAGGTTAGCTGCCGAATGAGCTATGGCGACATCTTGTGGGGGAGTGCAAGATGTGCTGTCTGAAAGACTTTGAAAATTCGACCCCCAGGTTCCTTTGCATGCTGCATGGTGTGGAGTACAAGCTCAAGATATGGAGCTGCTTGCATTGTGTTGAGTACAAGAATAAGATATGGAGCACCAGAAATGACACGCGAAATGTGCGCAAGTTGCACCATGTGTCACCATGTGTCACAGTTATAGTAGCGGACGGAGGCCCAGCTTTTGTCTTGTTTCCGATGAGCGGAGGATGATCATCAGGATTATGGCTGTACCAAACTGGAGCAAACACCACATGACACCACCCTCAGCCAAATCTTGTTTCAGGTAGTTAGGACACTTAGGCGTGCAGGAAAGTCCGCTGCGCAACAATGACCGGCACCTGTGATTCTTGTGGTTTTCCGGGGTCAGAGGATGTTGCGCAGATGTGAATTCTTGGTTAGCATGCCTGGCGATCGCACGTGCCATATTGAGGGTCAAGCAGGCAAGGCCTGCTTTAAACGCTGCCTGTGATCCATGGATTTCCATGGGCCAGACGGTGCACACAGCTGTCACCGACAAAGAAAGTGGCAATGGTCACTGTGACGTGAAACAGCTGTCGTGGGGCTTCAGTTGTATGCAGGGTTGGCGCCTACGGATGGAGGACTCGCACTTTGCCCTTCCACAGCTAGGTGGAAACTGGGCTGACACAGCTGCGTTTGCCGTGCTAGACGGTCATGGAGGCCGTGAAGTTGCATGTTTTTGCCAGCACCGGCTCCCTTCCACAATCGCAAAGTATCCGCCGACAGACCCTGAAGCTGCTTTGAGAAAGGCTTTCGAAGGCATGGACGAGCTTCTGCGCAGACCCGAAGAGCGAAGCTTTCTTCAATCCTTTACAGGAGCGACCCGAGGGGGGGACACTTTTGAGGAAGCTGGCCGTGTGGGTTGCACCGCAGTTGTCTGCTTGGTTCAGTCTGAGCGATTGATCGTGGCCAACGTGGGGGACAGCAGGGTGGTCTTATCACGCGCGGGTTTTGCTGTGCCACTATCGGAAGACCACAAGCCAAACCTTCCGGCCGAGCGAGATCGAATTCAGAGAGCTGGTGGTGTTGTGGAACGACAGCAGGTGAGAAATGTCACCCAGTATCGTGTAAATGGAAACCTCAACCTCTCCAGAACTATTGGGGATTTGGATTACAAGCGCAACTCCAAGCTTCCCATGAGTGAACAGATCATAAGTTCAACCCCCGATATCACGTGTTTCGAGAGGACTGCGAATGATGATTTCTTGTTGCTCGCTTGTGATGGCATATGGGAGACGATGAGCAGCCAGGATGTAGTGGACTTTGTCAGCCAACGTTTGCAAAGCTCTCAGAGCCATGCAGAGGCGCCACTTTCCCAGATAACAGAAGAGCTTCTGGACTTCTGCTTCGCCCCAGATTTGGCAAAGTCGGGAGGGGTAGGTGGCGACAACATGACCGCGCTGCTTGTCTTGCTCGGGCCGAGGAGGCAGGGAATGATACCAAACGCTCAGTTCTCCAGGAAGTCAGACTTCTCGCCTACAAGCACTTCATGGTGTTCATGTCATTAGCTGTTGCCCAGGGACTGTGAATCCAAAGTCCGAATTCGCACGTCTCCGACTTGCACTTGCCCTAAAGCGGGAAACTCTTGGACTTGCCTCGAGCAGACCCCGCAAGCAGACCCCGCAGCTCGGAAGCTCGGAAGCCGTGCCATTCTGCTTCTTTGCTTCTGCTGACCGCATCTGTTCTTTCTCACGTCCATGGCGCGCGACAATGTCAGTTATCGCACGCCCCTGGCTCTCAGGCTCAGCTTGTTCTGTGCCAACGTTCACATTGCCATGTAACAAAGAGGTGGTAGATGGGTATTTGATATCTTGCATGGAGCAAAGCTCGCCGCCGACTTGTGTAGATAAAGTCGTCGCATAGCAGCCGGGTAGCCTTTCTGTGCCAGCACTTGACACATGGCATTGCGTCGGCGATGCGCTTTCCGGGCTTAGTGGCGTCATACTTTGATCGGAACCCGGTTGTGCATCTGAAAGCCTACTAGGTCGCAAGGCCATGGCCTTGCCCGTTGTAACCATTATATACACCTTCTTATCGCGCAATAAGGTCAAGAAGTCGGACAAGCCCTCGAAGGCACAGCTGTGGACTTACGGTCTTTGCCTGTGGATCGTTGTTGGCCTTGGAACATGAGCACCTGCGTGTGAATTCGTAAAGTGGCAATTGGGCCTAGTCAGCCCGTCCAAGAGCACGCAGCGGATGCATCTGTGTGGATCCGTCCCGTCCGATAACGACCTTCCTTCACTTTCAGAGCAGAGGTGCCTCTGTCCTCTCTTTCTACGCCCTCTCTATTTGAACCGTAGGTTTTTCATACATTTGGCGGTTGAGTTGAATGCCACGCTTGAAGTCGCACTGAATGCACTTCCCCCACTTCGCCTCGACGCCTCGGCTCTCAGGAGCCGAGCACGACTGCCGCTGAGCCGCCTAGGACGGATCACGGTGGCACCATGGCTTCATACTCCTCACGGCTTGTGCAAGTAAAGCAGAATTGTCATGGTACCTTCAGTCGCTCAGGTGGTGGATCGGCCATTCCGGAAAGGAAGCCGACTGAGCAAGAAGTGCAAAGACAGGAAGCAGAGAGCGAGGAAGAAGAAGAAGAGGAGGAAGAGGAGGAGGAAGAGGAGGAAGAGGAGGAGGAAGAGGAAGATGAGGAGCAGGACGATCAGGAGAGGGTAAGGGATGAGGAGGACGACGAGGAGGAGGAAGAAGAGGAGGAAGAGGAAGAGGAAGAAGAGGAAGAGGAAGAAGAGGATGAAGACGAAGAGGGACATGAGGAGCTGAAGTCCGTGAATGGAGAAGCGCAACAGGATTCACCGCATCTTTCGTCTAATCACACCTTGCTTGAAAGCAGCATTGCAGAGCTGCGGGCATGTATTTCATCTAGCCGCAGCCAGATACAGTCTGTACAAGAAAGACTCAGCAGCATTGCCTCCCAACGGAGACCGCAGCAGAGCAGCGGCGAGCTGCAGGCGGTGATGGAGAGGTTGCGCCACGCCCAACACCACAGCGCAGGCCTTGAAGCTCCCGAGCTCAAGGTGCGCGATCTCCGTAAGCAGCAGAGAGCCGCCAGGGAGGAAGTGGCCGCCCTCCGGGATGCCGGTGGAGGTGGCGATGGGCCCTGCCATGATCAGATTGCGTACCTGATGTGGCAATGTGAGAGCATACGTGGGTCGATAGAGGCTGCCGAAAAGGAGGCAGCCACGGAACAACAGCGAATTTCGCAGCTGGAGGCCAAGATGAGTGCTGAGCACCAGGCGGGCGACGAGTATGCCTTGGCTCTGAAGTACCAACTGGCTGAAACAGCTCGCCTTGGAGCAATGGAAAAAGATGCTGCGACTGAAGCTGCCGAATTGGCGGATCGTTACTGGGACTATGCGCCGTTCAGCGCCGCTACCCCTGATTTCACTGCCACGGCCATCGATCAGGAGATCGTGCAGACTTTGCCTCAGCAGCTGAGTATTCTAGCACATGGGTGTGCAGCGGACGATCTTGGCCGGGTTAGTTGTTTCTTGTGATGGCAGGTTGCGGCACCGCGTAGGCTTTGAAGAGGAAGAGGTCGCCCGCCTGGAAGGCAATCCAGCGGGAACGCAACAGGTACACTAGTACGTTATAGGGTTCTTGATTTTCGCCATGGTCGAAGGCATGGTTGAGCCATATTGTAGCTTGCCGAAGTGTGCAAAGTCGATCCGTCTTGGGGCATGGCGCGTCCCGGATCTGAGACGCATCTCGGGCAGTTGGTGTTTAGCGGTGCCAGAATCCATTGGAGTGAGATTTAGGTCCTTTGTTGGTTCCCGGCCCTTTAACAATTCTGGAAATGGAAACAGGATGAGCGTTTGTTGTTTTGCATTGTTTGACTCTCTTTTGCTGATAGGCAGGCTGCTGCAGGCCCGTGCCGGCTGCCAGTCGGCAGGCGAGGAGGCGGTAGCTGCCGGGGTCCCAGCGAACGGAAACAAGAGATGAATTTGCCGAATTGACGCAAAGGAATAGAGTAGAGAGCTTAGAGAAGAGCGGAGACGTGTGTCCCCAGATCGTGTGCCGGTAACTGCCAGTGCAAGTAGGCAAGGTAGGCACAGCACTATAGCACTAAAGCCTCCGTAGCAAGCTAGTGAACAATGAATTACTAGCCCTTTGCGCGTCCGCCTTGGCGCCAGGCTGAAGAGAACAAACATATCTGCAGGACATGGCATGTAGGGACAGCAAATTCAGCAAAGGCTGACTTGAACAGTCTGAAACTTCGAGTGGACATCCAGAAGCCTGTGCGGTCAAAAGCGCAGCTCTGGGACTTGATCCCTTGGATGAAACGTTGAGGGTGGGGTATGCAATGCACGCAGAAAATAAAGATGCAAAGCTCACGTGCCAAACCCATGCTAGGCATTCACATCTATCCTTACGCAACTCTGCCTTGCCCAGGCTTTCCAGCTCGCGCAGGCTCTGCTTGAGCAATCCAAGGCGAAGACTGGTGCCCGAGAAACTGTCACGGCATGATGTCAGCAGTGGTCCACAGTGGCCCAGCAATTGCCCACCGATAAGTAGCAGCAGTCACGAATGTAAAGAGTGTAAACAAGGGGAGGTGATGCACGGCTTCGTTTGTCCGATCTGTGCAGGCCTTGGAGCGTGATGAGGACGAGGCTGTGTGGAAGAAGATGTTTGAAGAAGATGTTTCAAGCGCCAAGTTGTCGTTGTGTGCAGGCTGCCCACGCCAATCTTGAGAACATTGTCACAATGCAGGGACAGGCAGGCCCCGCAGTGCTAGTCTAGCGGTATCAGTGTAGGCAATGCCGTTCAAAATCTGATCTTCCAGGCCAGGAGAAGGCAAGTGCACGAAAGAGAAGAGCATCTCGGCAATACCATGCAGCATGTACATTGTATGTAGACATTATGTAGAGGATTGGAAGTAGGCTGAAAAAAAGCGGAGGCTGGGGGGCACAGGCCTGAAGGCACCGGAAGACATTTTTGCGTGCAGTAATCGGCGTTTTTACAGGTGGAGGCGTTGTTGGAGGCTGTTGGTAGGGGAGGGAAGGGGCCGGAGTCTTGGAGGGCCGGGTTTGGCCCGGCTCTGAATCTGTTGAAGGTTGTGAAGGGCTTGGATCATTGGGTCAGGGCAGGGCGCAAACGGTCTTCGGGTGGGGCTGGAGTCAAGGATAGCGGTAAATGTGGCACATTGAGCTGCTCCAGGTTGCCACGAGGTGTGAAAGCCGAGCCGCTCAAGTCCAGGTGATTCCTTGCACCTTGCTTGGGTTTTTCTAGCGGAGCGCGGAAGTACAGTGCAGGAGATTGAAGAGCAGTCCATCCGAGAAAGTCTTGAGGGAAGCGCTTGGCGAGGTTCGGCAGGACCACACAGCTGGCAGTGAGCAGCAGCGCTGTTTGTGTTCCAGAGGTGCGACGTCACAACAAGGAGTTGGAAAGACAGGCAAATGCTTTCGGGGTGTCATGCTTCGTGCTGCATGGCGGATGGTTGAAGCCCCATGTGGGGATTTCCTCTTTGGAGAATCCTTCTGGGGAGGGTCGTATAGTCGTATAAGAAGGGTTGTACTTGAGCTGCATGAGGACCCTTTAGGGCCCCTGTTTTGGGAGATGCCCATGTGGTTAAACACACGTCCTTTGCCTGGACATGGTTGCAGGTTGAAGCTGCGAGGATTCGTTTGGCCAGCAAGCCATCCAGCAAAGGGCTGCATTGACGCCGGAGTCGAAGATCGATTCGGGGCGAAAAGACGCACCGCTGCATGCCCCGATTGGCAGAGAGTGCACTTCTCAGACACCAAATAAATGTAGGGTATATGTAGAGCCCCTCCACGGTGCGTTGCGGATCTACCAAGCCGGGCCCGGGGATCAGCGCAGCAGTTGTGATTGTATAAATCACCCGATCAACTCTCATCAAAGGCCCTTAGACTCCATGTTGTCTTAGCCCGAAGCATCGCATCCTTAGTCTTGCTACAGTTTTTTGAATCGGTAGAAGCACACAATACGACATGCAAGGACCCGCCGCCAAGCGCAATTTCGTGTGAAGAATCATGCGAAACTGATGAGAAGTGCCCCAAGAATATCTCTCAAAAGTAATATAAAGCAATCGACCTGCGCCAGGTGACATCATGTCAGATTGCGCCAGAGAGCCTATTTTTGGAACCAAGCTGACTGGTGTATGAGCGCAGCAAGAGCGGAAGCCTCGAGGTACATCCCCCAAACTAGTACATGTCGAATGTTCAGTATGTCGCACGTTTTCAGCTCGCGGCTCACAGGCTTCAGGGAATATCATGCTGCATTATCCAGGCCGAATCGGACTGATTCCATGCCGACGCCATCCAACTATGATCCTACTCTGGACTCCAACCAGGAGATGAATGCTTCAGACGTGAAGAGTGTGGCGATCGACGAGCCGAACAATCCGAACAATCAGTTGAACGAAACGAATTGCTCCAATGCAGATCTCCTAGCAGTCCTAGCAGAGATCCGAAGGCTCAATTCTCGGCTAGAAGCCGTGGAAGTGCAACTGGAGCGGGAGTTTTCTCTTGAGGAGGAGAGCAATCAAGTGGTGGACTCGAGAGACAGCACCTGCGAGGCAGAGCCAAAAGATGGCACAGGGGCAGTGAATCCGGTGGTGGTGGTGTCCAGCGAGGCTAAGGAGATACAGGAACCGGACCCCCACCCGCCTAGGAGGTTGTCACAGTCTTTTCGGAAGAAGAAGGAACGTTTCACACCCGTACGTTTCGAGGAGAGTGCCTGGAGCATTCCTTTAGTCATCGGGCTGGCCGATGTTGGATGGCTGGACACTGTGGGTGCCCTGATCCTCGTCCTGGTCAACGTCGGCATGCAGACTGCGTTTTCCAGCATTCTGCTGTCCGAGCCGTTCATGGGGGAGAGCTTCGACACGAACCTCGACAGCGCGAGGATTTGGCGGAGGAGCCTCCGTGAAATTGCGGTCGCGCTTGCCTTTAATTCCTGAGACTTGACATAAAACCCTTAGCCTCGTATTTGAAACTTTCGCCTGCCCTAGACTTAAACATCTTGAACAAAGATTTCGAGCAGCAGATGCAGCTATCAGAAATGGAAGCGCGTGGAAGCACAGCGCTTCATGACGGAGATCTGCCAGTCGTTGAAGGTAGGACCTGTCTCATTCTGACGGACGGAAGCAGACAGGCATTGCACGATATTGCACGCCACGGTATTGTAAACCTGAAAGCATTCAGCCTTGCTTTGCCGCAGAACGTGGGTTCTCCTTGCAACCTGCTTTTGGGGCGTCCAAGCTGCTGAAGCTCTAGTTTTCGCACCCTTTGCTGAATTGCATGTGCCCTCCGTCAGGAGCGTGGCGCACGATGATGCTTACGTGGACCTTTCAGGCCGATTACTAGTGCGAAATTTTGCGCAATTTTGGTGTGGGCAAGGGCTGCACAGATCTATGAATCTAGCATCTAGCTGAATCTAGTTGCTGCTCTTCCAGCTGCTCTCGGCCAGGCACGAGCCTGGTGTCGCGCGTATGTGGTGCTGACGGTGCGTTGATCTTGTCCAACCAGCAGGCAGATATGCTTCAAGTCAAGGGTCATGTTTCTGTAGCCTGACATCGGCAAAGCACATGTACGGACATGGTCTCGAAAGCTGACGTGCCCAAGCACCCTGCTCAGCAGTTGAATGGCATGCTGGTGTCGTTGTGTGGGGCTTGGCAGGCCGCATTGGTGAAACAGATCAACGCCTTCCTGGGCATGGGCAAAGGAGACTTCACGCCCCAGATGTTCCAGCCTGGCGTCCTGCTGTGCATCCTTTGCATCCTTCTGTGGACTCTGTGTGTGTACAAGGACTTGCAGTGGGATGAGCGCTGGCTACCAGTAAAATTACCAGTATAGTCTGTCGTTTGAGTTGCAATTATCTGCAGGGGGTGCACGTGCAGGAGATCCGATCTGTTTGGCTGTCGCTGGAGGCCACCTTGCAGATCCCGAAGGCCCGGAGGACGGCTTTCGACAACCGGACGTTCCTGTGTCTCTCCTACGGCCGTTACTGCCTCCTCCTGTGCAGCTTTGCCGCTCGCGCGGCGATCGCTGCTGTGCTACTCGTGGCTGGCACTCTGTGGCTAGCGAGGACAACATCGATTGAAGAGCTCATGCTGAATGCGGTTGCTCTCCACGCCATCCTGGATGTTGACGAGTTTCTGTTTGCCTGCTTAACCCCCATCAAGATGCAGCATGTCATTCAGAGTCTCGAGCCGATACAGGTCAAGTACAGTCGCCGGCGCAGCCAGTGTGAGACCATTGCCCATTTCTCCCTGATCTTGACAGCAGTGCTTTTGGCTTACTACATACTAATAGCACCCTTGCAAAGCACTATGCTAGAGGTGAAGATCGAATTATGTGGCGGCAACCAGTCCTTCGTGGTTTCGTACAATCGCGATACGCAGGTGACGCACGGGCTTGTGACAGCAAGCGCAAAGACTCGCGACGATGGCCAGTATTCGGTCAGTGAGCTTGCAGTCATGAAGCACATCGGCATCTCAGCTGAGGCCGCACCAGGGTATATTCCAGATTCTTATCTAGCAACGGGCAACATTTTTCACTCTCTTTTAGGCTCTTGGACGTTTTGGAAATTGCTTTGGAGTCCCCAGGGTTTGTCGTATGTCCCCTCCCTTGGTGCTCGTAGGGTTTTGCGAGGAAGCAGGATTTGCTTTAGTGTCCCACCCAAATGGGGTCAAGTAGGCTCACCCCATAGCAGGTTTTCCTTCCTATTTGTGCGAAAAGACCGTGCGAAAACCACGCAAAACTCACCCACGAAGCCCGACAACATTGACCGGTCAGTTTCGTGACTTCACAACTGTCCGGCTATTTCGTTGTGACCATCCCCAAAATCGTCGGTCCCCTGTCATAGCCACAAAGGTGAGACCCACGTAAACCCACGCACAACCCACCGAAACCCACCGAAACCCACCCAAAACCCACCCAAAACCCATTCCAAACCCACTCGAAACCCTGGCAGGCGTGGCAAACCCACTTCACCCCTGCACTGCTTTTGAGTGAACCCAGAGCTGGGTGGTGGGATCGGTGGGTTCTGGGACCCCGTCCGTGTCTGACAATGTTGTTGCCGGATTTCCACAAAGTGGGCTGAACATCTCAATTTACTTCAACCACCCTCTTTTAGGCTCTTGGACGTTTTGAATTTTGTTTTGGAGTCCCCAGGGTTTGTCGTACGTCCCCTCCCTTGGTGCTCGTAGGGTTTGCTTTGGAGTCCCCAGGGTTTGTCGTATGTCCCCTCCCTTGGTGCTCGTAGGGTTTTGCGAGGAAGCAGGACTTGCTTTGGTGTCCCACCCAAACAGGGTCAAGTAGAGAGCTGAAGGTGGTACTATAGGATTTAGTTCTATCTCTAGGAAATAGCTGGTCTGTCAAGGAGTTGAGGTGTCATGAGATTGATGGTGGCCCCCTGGAAAGTACTAATAAGGGTGGTTCTATAGGTGTGGGGGTTTCTAGAGAGTGAATAGTGTGTACAAGTGAGCACGGGCGATATAATATTATAATTACAAAGAACCCGTGATGATAATATAATTGAAGCATAAGGAAACAAAGGAATGAAGACAGGAAATTAATTCACGAAAAAGCCAATTAATTAGTACTTCCAAGAACTCCTTTAATAAGGCTTTTGAATCATGAATGGCCCTTTTATCTAATTCATTTGTATCACTTTTTCTTTGTTCTTTTTATTCGTGTTTCCTTTTCACTATTTGCATTGCAATCCTAATAATTATAATTGAAGCGCGTAAAGATAATAATAAGAAGACCAAAAGTTGGGTGCATGAAAATATGAGGGGAAAAGACCACTTTTAATTCTATAATTTCCCCTTTCTTCATTCTATTTTCATTTTCTACAGTTCTATTAATTGGACATGAAAAATAGTAAACCCTAAGAAGATATTTGAAGTGAAGAACGATGCGGCTCACCCAATAGCAGGTTTTCCTTCCTATTTGCGCGAAAAGACCGCGTGAAAACCACGCAAAACCCACGCAAAACTCACCCACGAAGCCCGACAAGATTGACCGGTCAGTTTCGTGACTTCACAACTGTCCGGCTATTTCGTTGTGACCATCCCCAAAATCGTCGGTCCCCTGTCATAGCCGCAAAAGGTGAGACCCACGCGAACCCACGCAAAACCCACCGAAACCCACCGAAACCCACCCAAAACCCACCCAAAACCCATTCCAAACCCACTCGAAACCCTGGCAGGCGTGGCAAAACCACTTCACCCCCGCATTGCTTTTGAATAAACCCAGAGGTGGGTGGTGGGATCGGTGGGTGGTGGGACCCCGTCCGTGTCTGACAATGTTGTTGCCGGATTTCCACAAAGCGGGCTGAACATCTCAATTTACTTCAACCACCCTCTTTTAGGCTCTTGGACGTTTTGAATTTTGTTTTGGAGTCCCCAGGGTTTGTCGTACGTCCCCTCCCTTGGTGCTCGTAGGGTTTGCTTTGGAGTCCCCAGGGTTTGTCGTATGTCCCCTCCCTTGGTGCTCGTAGGGTTTTGCGAGGAAGCAGGACTTGCTTTGGTGTCCCACCCAAATAGGGTCAAGTAGGCTCACCCAATAGCAGGTTTTCCTTCCTATTTGCGCGAAAAGACCGCGTGAAAACCATGCAAAACCCACGCAAAACTCACCCACGAAGCCCCACAACATTGACCGGTCAGTTTCGTGACTTCACAACTGTCCGGCTATTTCGTTGTGACCATCCCCAAAATCGTCGGTCCCCTGTCATAGCCACAAAGGTGAGACCCACGCAAACCCACGCAAAACCCACCGAAACCCACCGAAACCCACCCAAAACCCACCCAAAACCCATTCCAAACCCACTCGAAACCCTGGCAGGCGTGGCAAACCCACTTCACCCCCGCATTGCTTTTTGAATAAACCCAGAGGTG
>CAJNDS010000035.1:0-159748 GCA_905221605.1 Symbiodinium natans
TTGTATTTATCAATTTGATTTTGCGTGGGAGGTCTGTATTTTGGTCGTTTTGTTGATTCCGCATAGCGACGCTTTGCAAGCTTCACACGCAGATTAGCAACTAAAAGCTTATGGTCTGTTGTAATTGGATGAAAGCAACTAGATTCAGCGTTGGTAATCGCGTTTTTCCATCTTGAGTTGATTAGTACAAAATCCAACTGAGCAAAACGTGATGTCGTGAAAGGTTCCGAAAAATTGGGGGTTGTGGTATTGCGGTACGTTACGAGTTTCGCAGGATCCTTTTGAAATAGTGTATTTGCAGCGACGAGGCGATTGTCTTGACACATAGAGATAAAACGTTCCCTATTGTCTTGCTGTTGTTCAGTTAAAAGGTCTATGCTATCTTCGCGCGTGCCGAAAATATGTTCACCTAAGATCGTTTCTTCATGTGGAAGTCTTTCCATAAGTCTGACATTGAAGTCGCCAATAGTTAAATAATGTCATGTTTTGGTAACTTACCCAGAATGTCACTTAACTTATCATAGAAATCGTCCTTCTCCCTTTGGGGACGAAGCGCATGTGGGGCATAGGCAACAATAATGTGGGTGGGTGCAGAGTGGTCGTGTGTCAAAAGTTGCGACTAGGAGTCGCCCATCTATCTGCTGTTTTGTAATGCCGAAGTTTGTCACTGTACACTATCCCAACTCCATGTTTCTCCGCATCCAGATTGTAGAGCTGTATTTCGGACAGACCTGTGTTTGCATTTTGCTTGTGTTGTTCTCTTTTTTGCTCGGCGAACACTTTGGTCTCATGAGAAACTCCTGATGAGAAGTAAAAAGTGTAATCATCATGTTCTTCCTTTGAACAATGGTTCACCCTTGTTTCTTGCAAAGCTAGAATTTCGATGTGGCTTTCTTTCATTAGATGCACTATTTTTTGCCTACCGGAAATGTGTGTAATCCCTCCTCCTAGATTTAATGTAGCCATCCTCATGTTCGACCACTTCAGTCTTTCATGGGTTTGAGTATTTTGCGTCGATTGGTGGAACGAACCATTTGGAGAGGGGAGTCTCGCAGCCCGTCAACTTGTTGATTTTCGCATTATTTATCGCCACTTGAAATACTTGACAAAGGAGCTTTCGTGACTTCGAGGTGCTTTCAAAGCAAGCATGTATGCACACACTTTTTGGCGTTGAGCCGCACGTAGGGGAGAGTTTCTCAACGTTCAAGCAAAGAAGGGTGCTGCCTTGCGACGAATGTCCAATCGCTCCTTTTTCCCAACATCTGGAAAAATCCCTCACTCGGAGGCCACCGAACAAGACCAGAAAAGCCTCCCAGACACTGTGCCCCCGTGCACACGAGCATGAAAAGGAAGACGCACACAGTGGGACAAAAACTGCCTCCAGAACTCCCAGCTGTGGTAGAATTGCTCCGAATCTGCTAGCAGTACACCTGCACGGCCATCTCAGAACAGGTGGTCTTCTGCCGTTCTGACAGTAGGCATAGGAAGCTCGATGCACACGATTTCGGCGCGATTGGCCTGCTTTCCTCTCCTTGAGTACCTAAGGCCCTGGCTGATTTCAGGCGTAGAACTGCCAGATGTTGCTGCTGCGGCGGCCGACACCTTGAAACGCAAGGCTGCGACGGCACAGTAGCCAGGCCCTGCAACACGATCTGCAAGCATATGCCATCGCATGGACCCCGTGACAACTCTTTGAGGTGCAAGCCTCACGAATCAGTTTCCTGAGTTACTTGCGAGGTGTTTGCTTTGCATCTGCATTCCACCGGTGAGATCACGACTCTCGAAGAAATGCTCGGCGCTGTTGAGCAACCTGGTACAGGAACAGCAGACTGCGTTCCACGGCTCACTGCATGCCTGCACTTGCCCGCAGCTCTGCCAGCATGAGCCCATCAAGCAATGCTGAGCTTCCGGACAAACGGCATCACGTAGAATTGGTGAAGGAACCTGCGAAAGCAGCTTCAACTTGCGTGATGACATGTTCATGTCAGCACAACTCGCCGCGAGCGGTCAGGATTCATGTAGATGAAGCCAAGAATGAGGGAATCAAGAGCCTCTGGAATCTAAACCCGTCATGGCCAAGAATAGTCAGGGACCGCGGTGCGCACAGGGCCCGATCTTTGAACTCTCGAAGTTTACGGCCTTTTGGGGTTTGGCACCTTCGGGATCCACCGAGGCTCAGCTGCGCACAATCCGCGACGACCAGAACCTGCAGTTGAAGTTGAGACCGCAAATGCCAACAAACCAAAAAATGCGGAAGAAAACCTCCGAGGTCCTAGGTGACGTCATGACTCCTAACTGCTGGTAACATGCGAACCTGACTTTTCGATACAGTACCATACCATTCAACACAAAGGGCCATCAAACCAAAACAAACAAACTACAACAGATGGACGTGAAACGTCAAAAATAGAAAAGAAGCGGCACTCACACGTCCGCAGCTCCGTCGTGGCATCACCGTGTAAGGGTCGGGCATAGCGTCTTGGGCAGGCACCTCTCATGCCGAACACTACTCCGAGCCCTTCAATCTCCGAAAGCCACGGGGCCTAGGGCCGCGGACTGGATGAGGCGATCCTGGCAACATCTCTCGGAGCCCTCACCATGAGAGAGGGAAGAGGCGAAGAGAGGAGCAAGAGTAGAACGGAGGACAACTTGTGCTGGCGAGGCATCAGCCGCAAGCCATGGAGTATTGGATGCCAGGACGCTCTCCAGCCTGGCAGGCTCCCAACACCCTAAAGGTCAGTCCGACTGAAGTACAGACTGCTCGCACTAGTTGCAAAAAAAACACTTGCAAGTGGATCGGAAAGCCCTACAGAGGACCAAGCTCAGAAGGTTCTTTTGGAGGTCTTGCCTGGCCGCGTGGCCTCAAATCCGCGTTCTTGGCTTTCTGTCGCCGTTGCCACTGCTGTCACTGGAGTCGTTGGCGTGCTGGTGCTACAGCGCTGCTACGGAACGTTTTTGGTAGTTCGGTCGCGGGTTCGAGGAAGCCCCAAGCAGTAAATGCAAAGCAGGCTCGTGAGATCTCTTGAGTGGCAACTCAGCTGTGGGTTCGGGAGAACCTTTTAAAAGCACGAGCACCAGGCTCTTGCTGGTACCCTGGCCCATAGCTTAGATCAAACCTGAACCTCAAGTTCAAAGGCTCAGCCCCAACCACTTCAGACCTTAAACTTGCTTGTACAGTTTACCGCCCTTGCTGTTGGTTTCAAGACCTGCACCGTCCGGAGTGGAATCCGAGAACCGTTCCCAACTAAATCTTCCTGCATCTTCCAACCTGCCTCCGGTTGATCAGAACCTCCTCACCCGGTCTGCAGTGGCTTGGGACCTACGTTTCAACCAGAAAATGCCAAAAACAGCACCAGTCGGACATGACTTGAAGGCTTTTGTGTGCCAACTTTCCGTGGGCCTCCATGCTGAGTTTCTGCGCCTGACTTGTTGCCGGGTCGCCAGGGAACTGCACAAAAACATACGATGCTTGAACAATCATTCCGTTGCACCATTGCCAATGTACAGGCTTCGGCTGCAGATGGTGGATTTGCCGCAGGACAAGCACGGTGCGAACTCAGCGGCGAGCGAAGTCCCGGGCATCCACCACATGAAAAACACCTGCGCAGTCTTTTGCCATGAAGACTGTTGTGCCTTATTTGCTTAGCGGAAGCAATGAGGCGTTCTCCATCTGATGCAAGACGTGTGTTTATCGAATGTAACGTTGACGGCGGCAAACTCGTGGAAAGCAAGGGCTCTTGCCCTACGACTCTCCATGTTTGTCCATGTTCCTTCTATTCCTCCATTTCGGGGACAGGGTGCTGGCAATCAAGAGTTTTTTATGGGAGTTTTGGAATTTCTTTCGGGCTCTGAGATCTCATCACTTCAAGTGCTCCAGGAGAATACGGGGTACGGATGGCTATGGGCTCCTCTCGATCGCCGTCATGCCCAAGGTGAACGGGCCCCCCCTTGCGAAGGTGAAAAAAAAACAGCTTTATTTCATGCCGGCCATGCTTGGCACCTGCAGAATCAGAAAGGCTTTTGCTTTGCATTCTGGCCGCCTGTCATCAATGCCCCATCCCCGGAATCCCCAGATTTAAGCATCAAGGTGCACCAGCCGCGAAACCGCAAAAGAACTGGGAGCGGAGCCTGTTCCATCGTACAGGGACTTGCACGAGCGGGAGTTTGCTTCTTGTTGTTTGCTTGCGCAGCTGAGGCCTAATTTCTACTGTATGTGTTTGCGCCTGTCGCTTGCGGGTTGAGTGTTTCTATGGCATGCCCCGCCGACTGCCAACCTTTGGCATGTCTTACAGGGGAGCTTAGCTTGGCTCCTTAGCCTATGTTGCCACGTTTGACCTCGCACCATGAGCTTTGTCCTAGCCGGTCTCCCCACGGGCGTAACTAGAAATGAAAGAGATGTGTTGAGATGCATGTCTGCACCCGGGTTTTCCACTTGGGCGTTCAAGGGCTTCTGGTTGTAGCATATGTTGCATTAGCTCCCGCACTCTTTGCCTGTTCCCCTGATAGAATGCACGTGCGATGGGCTCCTGCCAGGGGAGCCGAAGGCTTGGAGAGGTACTTGCAGACCTCAGAGTTCAGGTCCAGGTCACACTCCATGTTCCGAAACTCTCCATGCTTCTAAAACGCTCACAAGGGCAAACCGTTGACACGCGTTATAGCCTTACACTGAGCGTGCGCTGTATGGCCACATCGACGATGCTCACGCAAGACGTCCACAAGCACAGCGACAATTTTCGGACACAGCTTTGAGGCTTTGCATCGCATACTCAACAAAGACAGCAAGGTGCGCAGCAACTGCCAAACCAAGAAAAGCCCTAACCTGCAATGGATCTTGACTAGGGCAGAACCAGCTCAAGCACCATCTCGCACACCCACATGCTCAAAACACAACAGTGCAGTTTGCGTGGCAAAAGGCAAAGGCGAAACCATCCTCATCAGTATCATTGCGGGTGTAGATGGCGACGTTGTCTAGGCGTCAACTGCGTGTCGTGGCTGTCACGAGGCTACGCGGCCATATGAGTTTGGCTCAACCTTGCTTCCAAGTCTGCCTGGCATGGCATGCCCAGCATGCCCTTGAGGACCCAAGTGTTGAATTCAGGCTTTCACGAGCCGGAACCGAGCCCCCAACCCCATCGCGCCAGGCACCAGCTTCGGACTTCACCTCCTCCTCAGCCTCGCCAGGCACGTCCACAGGTCCACAAGTTGCCGGGCCGTTTGCAAGACAAGCTCTCTTCCCCTTCACAAACTCTAACGTACATCATCAATGCGCTGCAAAACTGCACGCAGCGTCCCAGCGGGTGGTACTGCTTCGAAAGATGTCGAAAGGAGATTGGCGGCAGGCAGCCTCCAGCGTCGAACCCCAGACCCCTCCTCGAGCCGCGCTCACTGCAGCGGGCTTTGAGGTCGCGAGCTCCTTAGGGAGCCATTGACAAAATATTGAGAAATGGCAATCCGTGGTCGGTACACATCCGCGCCCGCTTAAGCACACTTCGCGGCACTTGAAAGCAAGCACTTGAGGCGTGGACTTTCGTTACTGTCGGCACCTGAGGCAGAAGCATATCCAGGTTTGAGGAAACGTGTAAAGTGTGATCTTGTCATAGCGTTCGGCACCCCGGCACACGCGCATGTCTTTTCACACAAAGAGTCCTTTCAGCAATCGGGCCACCACATCAGGAGTTGCCTTGCCACCACAACGGAGCAACGAGGTCTCTGATGGCCGAGAGCTGTTGTGCAGCCACGGCCCTGCCTCTAGTCCAAAGAGACCCGGCTGCGCTGCCAGGGAAAGGGCCGCTGACTGCAGCGCCTGCAGGCGGCAGCTGGGAGACCCTCCTTGCACCATCCCTGCATGAAGCCCTGAAGCTCCCTGGAGTGGCCTGCACTCGGGCTACATCGCCAACGCGGTCCAAGCGGTTCTCCATATCTGCAATGTCAGTATGTCAGGATGCATCGCACGTTGCTCATGATGTGCGGGACGACGAGAGCGGTTCGGAGCTAGTAGAGGGACGCCGGAGATATGCGGAGACATGTGAAGATATGTGGAGATATGTGAAGATATGTGGAGATCACTGAGATCACTGCTGAGCCTTGGAGCTGTCGTGAAGCCTCGGCCACCTTCGCGCTCCAGGCAGCGACTTCTTCGCTGCGCTCAGGCGCATCAGGCACCTTAGACTGCAAACGGGGGGAAGGCTGCCACATCGCTCAAGCACGCATGAGCAGTACACACGTGGCATACAGATGGCCATCACACGTGAACCTCCATTGAAATTCCTGTGAATCCAAGTCGAATCCACGTCGAGTACCAGGCCAGTCGAGGTGCCGTGGCGCTGTCGAATGCCAGAGGAGTCCAGGTCAAAGTCACCCCGTCTGTGCGAATGCGAAGTTTGAACTCGGAGGCGCCGTCCGGAACGTCGTAGGGCCCGATGCCTTCTCAGGGGACAAATTCAAAACGGCAGAGCACATGCCACGAGCTGTCAAGAAGCACCTGCCAAGGCCTGGACCTGAGATTCAAGATGTCTGAGTATGCTTGGAAAGATCTGAGCAAAGCCAGCTTCTGCACAGCTTCTGCCCAAGGCGCCCAATGTGTGGCGCTGCATTGTGAGGGGCGGAAGCGGCTTGGGGCGCTGGTGAGGTCACAGGCTCCTTGCACAGATTGACTCAACGACTCAACCTATCCGAATCTACCGCCATCTCCCTGGAGTCTGCCCTTGGAAAGCAACCCTTGAGGTGTCAGCGTCCTTCTTCGCCACTTCCCAAATCCTGAGCACGTCTAGCGGCTCTAGCGGCACTGAGCATTGCTACATGACACCACCGTCGTTCGCCGTCTGTGGCCCACCATGCCACCCATGACAACCAACCCAGCTGCCACGTCTCTCCCGGCACGTCCCACATCCACTTTAGTTTGGCCATGCTTCCGCTTCGAACCACCAGGCCACAGCGTTGACTTTGTGGTGCCCGGACAGTGGAAATCGGAGGTCGCGTTCCTCGCGGGACAACGTGTCGTTGCAGAGCACTGCGAGAAACATGTGCAGGAACGTTGCCTTATCGCACATCAGCTGGATGCTAACTCAGTCTGCAACACTGGGCCGCAACATGACTAGCGGCCACAGCAAGCTATAGATATTGACGTGTGAACTTGCATGGCCTTGCACGTCTGAGCCTGCTTTGGAAATCTGCCTTGGGCCAAGTGCCTCGAAGGAGGACAAATGTCCTGGGTTTTGGGCGTTGGCGCCCTGTCACCTGCCATCTGTTTCATCCCTTCTCTTATGTCTTCTGAACGTGTTGTCGATGAACAAGTTTTCCGATTCATCGAACTAAGCTTGAAGTTTGCAAAATCCCGCAGGCATTAGGAGCTTTTGGCCGACGATGCTTTCGGCACTTCCGAAAGATTTCTAAAGAGGCTTTCCAAGTGCAACAACAAAGTAAAAGGACTCATCGTGGGACTCTTGCTGCTCGGTCCTGGAGCGCCTCGATTAGGTCCGCATGGGAGCCCAGGAAGTTCCTTAGATTTTTGGTCCCGCGTGCATAAGTCAGAAGTCGCGTCTTTAAACTTTATCCTCTGTTTGAGCCACTTGATATCCTCCCCCCTCGAGCAATCGGTCGAGGCACAGCGAAAAAACTTCCACCGCCTCCGAGGCCGCAACCCACTCGCAGCCAGCATCCAGGTCAATACCCAGCCACTCGCTTCGAGCAGCTCGTGCCGGCAACCAAAAGGGCTCGAAAGCCGAGAGCTCCACGGGCTCCCCAGGCTCCCCAGGCTCCCCGGCTTTGCCGGCTTTGCCGCTTGGACTTGCGCTTGGCAGCCGGGCCTCCAGGAGGCAGGCGCGGATGCGGAGGCCACGTGGCACCAAGCGGCCGCCCTCCCGGAGCAGCCTTGCAGCAGCTTGCACAGCAGCTTGCACGGTAGATTTGGGTACCTCTGCTTCTGTGTCCGCAACCATGTTTGTAAGCCATGGCTTCGTGGGTTTGGCGGCTTGGCTACGACATTAGTTCCTATAGGTCCTACGTGCTACTACTTTCGAATCATTCGGCATCATTGGACTCTTCGACCAAGGCCTGCTTTTCGCATGGCGCATGAAGGGAACGATCTTCTCACCAAGGCCGCCAGCATCCAGGAGCTCTGCCACGACCACATCAAACCGGTCCTGCTCGAAAGATTCTTGAGAAGAGGGCTACGAAAGCTGGCTGACCCTGTTGTATCAGCAACGCGAGTCGAGCACTGCTTGCGCAGATGTGTCAGGTGTTGCGGCAATGCTGGGGTGAATGTTTGCTGTTTGCAACGCTTAAGGTTCAACCCTCCGACAGCACGTTAGGCCGCACAAAGCTTGGCGACGTCGACCCCGTGCAAGGTGCCAGAGCGTTTAGGCTACAAGCCAATCCATTACCTAGACTTGCCCGTTCGATCAAAAACGTCCACAGTACCAGCGACTGCCTGTGCGATGAGAACGACGCTTATAGCAGCTCCCGTGCACGCACTCCCATATCGCCCCATGTCGCCATTTTGATCATTTTGCATCTTTCCCAGGCATGGCTGAAGAAGCGGTCGGAGCGAGGTTTAAGGGTTTCGGGGAGCGCGGGTTACGGTCCGCAAAGGAAACTTACAGATGTGACTTGGCAGGATGCGTTGGGGTCGCTTGTCGACCCACCAAGAAGATCTTCAAACGAAGTCTTCGGCAAGCTCCAAAAGAGTAGCTTTCGTGTATACGTCTTTGCAGGGTGCCTCTTCCTCGAAGGAAACCATGCGAATGTCGCCACACAACACGGATACCTGCCGAGCAAAGCGAATGACGCAAAAGTGCCGATATCAGGGCATGCAAACTCTGGACACCAAGGAGCAGGTGCCTTCTCCTCCTGGGACAACACCCGCCGTGCACATCGTGCCAGGTGTGGCGAGTGATCCACTCCAAGCACTTCTGTGGCACCTGAGGCAAGGGCACACGGTGAGTGTGGGTCGACCTGAGACATCCTGAAAGACTTTAAGACTTTTCAAATCCTGCATCCTGCCTGCGCGAAGCGCCAACAGCGACAACAGACCCGCGCCGCAACCAAGGTCCACGACCTCGGCTCTCCTGGGGACGTCTAGATAATGAACAGCAGTGCACCATCGTGCAACTGGGTGGCGCGGCAAGCCCCGTCGGGCCGGCGAGCGGCGGATATGGCGCTGCGAATCCCAGCCTCAAATGCAGCGTTGCGCGGCGCATCGTTCATCATCTCAGCGTACCAGTCCTCGGCTCAGGCTGATCAGTGCGAAACACGCAGCATGTTTGAGGACAGGGCTCGAGAAGGAATATTCGCGGCAAGGGTGGTGAAGAGTACAGCGTGAGGTCGGGCACCTGCAGAGTTTCTGCACTAGGGCCTAGGGTCTCAGAGAGGGGGCTGAGGGTTGCGAAGCTTTAAGGGGCAAAGTCGTTTAAGAGACGGGCGGAGGGCAAATCTAGCACTGGGGGCAGAGAGACATCAAAGACATCTGCTGCCGGCTGCTTTCCGATTTTTTCGATTTTCCTGCTGCTTGCCTCGAACCAAAACCGCTGGAGATTGCAAGAGCATGTCACCACAACCTCGCTTCCGGCTGGAAGTTTCTCTAGCCTGCACGCAGACAGATGCACCCACGTCTCCTCAACGTGCACATACCCTGTCGATCAATGATTCCGGATTCTTCATATGGTGCCACCTAGCTGGCAGCTGCTGCACGCTTTGTCCCGTCCAGCCTGAGCAGTTTTGTGCGATGTATGGCCATGGTTTGAAGTTTGAACATAGTAAACACCCCGATGAATTTGGCATAGTATGTTGGTGCCAGACAGGCCTTCTCCCATGTCGCCAAAGTCGGCATGAAATCTGAGTAGAAGCGAGTCCACCTTGTACTGCGCAGACACTATCAGAATGGTCGCACGCAATTGAACCCGGACAGCTTTCCTTGCCTGCGCCTCCTGAAGCAACTGCAACCGGATACTGCCTGCAAAAGCACAAGCAAGCATGAACATGCGCAACCTCGACATTCCTCAGCCAGAGCTCAACTGATGCTTCAACATTCAGGCTTTTTTTAGTGTTCCTGCTGCTTTCCGAGGCTCTCTGTGACGTGCATGCTGTGCTCGCTGGGACTGGAATCGCTGGAAAGCGCCACGCGGCGCCAAACTCCGAGAGCTGCGAGGGCAAAAGCGTCGCAGCGCCTCAACGAACAAGCAAGCAAGCAAACAAAGAAACAACTTGACGCACAACTTCGCGTTACATATGGCAAACATATGGCAAATGTGGCGAAGAGGTCCCACAGCTTTCAAGCCTTGGTTCAGCGCCACGGGCACGGGCGCGAGACCGCCGTGCGACGTGGCGAACGGCTCCTTAGCAGCGAAAGAATTGGCCAGGACCCACAGTCTCTTTGTTCAGTCTACCGGTTCCTGCACGACACTGCGCAAATTGCGCAGCTATGCGCTGCTGCATTCCAGACTCCAAGATCGCTCCTTCAATGCCGGCTGCAGCGGTGAGCCGCGATGCAGCCAAGGCCACGTCCAGGTGCAAAGTCACGGGCAGAACCTGGGTCGTTGCCGCATTCCGCCCGTAGAACAGCCTCTCTTCCGAACTCACAAGTCACAACAAGCGGCCTGCGCTCCAGCAAGCTTTGGCTGAAGCCGCTGCAGCACCTGCAGAGCTCAAGAGCTTGCAGAACCTTGCAGGTTCAAACCCACCAAGGCCATGCCGCCATGCCCATGAGAACTCAAAGGTGGCGCCGCCAGCATACCGCAGCCCAACAGGCCGTCAGGCTCGAGTCCTCAGGGGTGAGTCGGTGAAAGTCAGAGATGGCATCTTCGCTGAGCTTCTTCAAGCTTCCCGCCTTCGATGGCACAAATGTCGAAGGATCTCGACTCCAGCTCAGTCACCACACTGACACGATCTGCCACTCCATTTGCTCCTCAGCCCCCGGGCTCCAGCTGGGCTCTCCACTCTGGGCTCGCCATTCTGGGCTCCACACGGAAGACCTGCGCCAAGGCCGCCCTGGCCGTTTCGTTCGGCTCCAGGACGTGAACAAAGGCACCAGATCGGGCAGCAGCCACCGCAGAGACCTGACAGCAACACAACAGCAACAGCCACTTTTTTCTTTGGATAGATGACTTGAACTGGGTCTGGCATTTGGACGAATCTCCCGAGAGAGATGAGCAGCATGGGGTCCCTCGGTACAGTAGGGGAGCAGCAGCAGCCAGAACTCGCTTTGAAAGCCGGGATCAAGAGCATGAGGAGGTCACCTCGCCGCCCCAAAGGCCGTGGACGTTACTGGGTCGCCCCAGCGCCCTGGAGAGCGGACATCATGAGCATCAGCGGATCGCAGCTTTTCTTCCGGCAGCGCCACTCGCGCACCAGCCAACCCAACCCCAAAACATCCCAACAACAGACCTGAGGGCCACCCCCGCCTAGTCCGTGCTCGCATAGGGGAAAAGCTGCAGAAACCAGCAGAATGGCGGCCATCCCGCTTCCCCACACCCCTGAAACCTTCTGAAACCTTGTAGGCTCAAAAATCGTTCGATCACTGCTCCACGTTTTGCTTCATAGACTGGGTTCGTGTTGGTGGCTAGGGTGCGATTTGCCGGGGCCTTGATGCGCTTTTAGTGCTTGTTTTGTGTTTTGGCTTAAGCTTTGCTCTCGAAAGGGTATTGCTGTGCACCTACATGCACGTACCTAGCTAAGGAAACATAGCACAAAGCCCCTCCAGACCCCTTCTCCGGGCTTTGGAGCCCCTCCAGACGAAGTGCCCGGGCGACGATGCAACTGATGTTTGCGCCTTCTTCGGGCTTCGGGTGAAGCAGCAGGGCGATGATGCTGCTGATGTTCGCCCCTTCTTCGGGCTTTGGAGAGCCCCTCCAGGTGAAGCGCTGGGGCGATGATGCTGATGCTGATATTCGCCCCTTCTTCGGGCTCCCAAGCCCGGAGAAGCACGGAGGAGGGGCGAACATCAGCAGCATCATCGCCCTGCTGACCCAAAGCCCAGAAGAGAAGGGGCGAACATCAGCAGCATCATCGCCCTGCTGCTTCACCTGGAGGGTTCCAAAGCCCGGAAAGGGTGCGAATGGGTTCCTAATCCCCGAGAGGGCGAACATCAGCAGCGTCATCACATTGCTCCTTCACCCAAAGCCTCTCCAGGCCCCTTCTCTGGGCTTTTCTTGCAGCTGGTCTATAAGTAGACAAAGCAAGTGTAGGCGCGCATGCAGCAAACCATGCCAAGGCGCTCCGAGGCCACCGAGCACCAGCAGCCGCGCGTCGCCTCCGCCAGATCCTTCAGCACATCTCAGCATTTTGGTGCCATTGGTGGCTGATGCTGACTGTATACTAGGTGAGAAGCTGCTTCCGAGTTTAGTGGACAAGACTGGCCTCGGCCAGCGAGTGCCACCAGCACTGCGGACGCCAGGCGCCGAGGGTATTGCCAGCGCTGCTCCTGACACTTTCGGAGATCTGCGACCTACAAAGACACGGCCAAATTTGGTGGTAAGAATTGGTATGCTGGGGTCCGGGCGACCAGGCGAGCTCGGTGGCCTAACACGGCGCCAGCACCAAGCAGCCGGGCGGCCGCCAGCAGTTCCTGTCTTTGGCCGAGCCAAGGCTAGAGTGGGACACAAATGACTCCGATTCAAAAGAGTATGACTGGCTTTCTCGGTCGTTGCACATAGTCACACAGCACTTTCCGAGCCATCTGCCCGCCTGAATTTCATTAGGTCGACCATTGCACTCATCTCGGTGCCAGCAATGCCTGGTGCATCTCTGAGGCACTTTGAGGATGAGTCCCGTCTGACTTGTGCATCTCTGAGGACATTGCCAGCAAAGCCCCGTCTCATCCAAATCCTGAGCATCGTTGGGTGAAGCTTTCTGGCCGAACTACATTTCCTCAAGCAGACCACATCATTCTGAGCCGCTGGATGACAGTCGACGGTACAGAGTACCTGAAGCCAAGGCCAAGACTCCAAGATTCTTGATTTGACAAAAGAGATTTCACCACTGCCGGCCTCTGCCGCTGGGGCATCGGAACTTTCCTCTGTGGGCTCCGACTCAGACCGTTCCGGGGAAAACTTCAGCCTGGGCAAGGCAGCTTCGCACTTGAACGATGTATCCAGCCCCCTCAGCAAATTAGTGGACAAGCGGGGTTGGCTGGCCTGTCTGCTGCGTTGGCCACTTGCTGCGGCATTTGTAGCCATGGTGGGCGCAACAAATCCTACCATTGCAACTGGCACGAGGAAACTTTGACAAAGAGAAAAGAGCAAAGAAAGAAGCAAAGAAGCTGTCCACAGCCAGGGACATGATCGGCGAGCTGCCACCACACGATCTCAAACGCGCAATCTCATCCATGCTGAAGGACCTACGCACTGCAGCCCCTCGCTATGTTTGTACCGACGAAGCGGCGCAAACAATCAACACAAGCTTTGATCGGTTGGTCGTTGGGGGGGGGGGGGCTCCGAAACGTCTCACATTCGCGTCGCATGTGCCTCTCACACGGTGCAGCGTCGCGCCTCAATTGCGCATCTGCGACTCGCAAGCGCTCCCAGGTTTCGGCGCGAAGTTCGCGCCAGAGAGCGCTGTTGGCCTGGTCTCCGAATCCCAAGGCAACAAACTTCAAGTTCATGTGAACCACCGTGAACCACCGTGAGCTGTGCGAGCTGTTGCCAGAACTAGAAAACACGTGCATGGCCTCCAACTGCTCCAGCGCCTCTGCTACCTCACAAGTGACTACGTGCATCCGACGTAACCCCAATGTTCGAGTGTTTTTTTGCACTTCGAAGACGGCGTCGACCCTCGCTTCATTGAGGCCGGATGGTCGTTCAAGCGCTGACAAGAGCCAGCCCGCAAGCGGCATTTCTCTCATAACTTGTGCACTAGGCACAGCTTCTCTGCTTGTACGGAGCTCGGGCATCTCTAGTCATGGTCAAGGCTGGCATCTTCCTTCTTACGATTACCCTCTCCATGGCTCTATGACTAGTAAGTTGGCGTTGGCACGACGAGCTTGGTGTCTCTGATCTTGTTGCTCTGCTAATCAAGTTGAGGCCAATATGACCCGAGCTCAGTAGCAACTCCTGGCAAATCGAATGCTGCTCTTCGCTTGCCGCACCCATGTTTGTGCTCTGGTTCTTTGGCGTGGTGGGGGGCCTGACCGAGTCCAGGGCACAAATGCCTTGGTCTGCGAGCTCCACTGTGGATCAGAAATGCATATGGGAGTTCTTCTAGATTCGAGCCGCCTTACAGATACGGCTGGCATCGGATCCGTTATAACCGTGGCCCCAAAACCATCTCCCCCCGAGCGAACAGAGGTACCGACGACGCCTCGTACTGCTGAGCTGAACAAGTGCGTTTATGCAGCCAACCCAGCCTGGTGCGCATCGCCCCTGTCCTCTGCACAGGCCTTTGCCACGCCGAGCCATGCGAGCGACATTCCGAAAGAGACAGCAGAGGCTTGCTGCTGAAAGTTGCTTCGTTAGGTAGGGGTGGTCGGGGATCGGTCGGACGGGATTAAGACGACTGCATTCTAGTTCCAACTCCAACTGCAAGCCTCAGGAGATCATAGGAGAACCAGATTACGTGCTGTAGCCTACAGTCGCTCTTTGTAAGAAGGGCTGAAGAGCCGTTGATAGCTTCCACGGCAGCCATACAGGTGGCTCCTGCAATGCTCGCCGAAGGGGAAAGGACACATCTCCTGTCTTCACACCCTTTTCGTCAGGAGGCAAAGGCGCGGGCAGATGCCGGGCCTGCGTCTCAGATCACAACTTCCCAAAGCTGGGACAGATCTCGATTTTCACTCCTGGTCTGCAGGCAGCATCCACCAACTCAGCCCATGCCGCACCTCCACACGCTCTATCCTTTTATTCAGCACCAATCAGGGTCCAAGAAGCCGTCGGCCAAGATGGACAGGGGCAATGGCCAACCATCCGCTGGACCCGTCGTAGCTTTGTCATCTCCTGTCCCACGCTTGTCACGTGCATGTTTGTTGTGCCGTTGTTTGCTGCATTGCATGCAGCCTCTCCGTCGAGTTGTGCCCTCAGGGGTGCGTGCTGCACTGTAAGCCTTGTAAGCCGTGCTTTTGAAACGCGGTCCTGGCCAGCGCCACTGCAGGGCCACACGCACAGCGGAAAGGAAGAGGCGGTGAAGGTCCAAGGCCACCTCTTCTGGCTCCTGGGAGAGGAAAAAAATGGAAAAAAGCGAGAAGGGCACACGATCACAACACACTGTCAGCACAACTTTCGTTCAAGAGGCATCTGGGCCGTCGCCGACACGAAGCGGAAGCCAAAGTGCCTGAAAAAGAAACCCATGGCCTGCCGCCCTAACGCCGCCGATCCCGTGTGCTTTTGCAATGACCTAGCGCATCCTAACTTACCCGCTCTGCCCGCCCAGCGGCCTGCCTTGATGGCAGGCGTCCACCAAAGGGGCAGCCGGCCAGGCAAGCTGAGGGCAATTCCAGGCCTGAGCGAAGGAGAGCGAATGGACCTTCGAGAACCTTCCTGCCTCTAAGAGAACTTGATGACATCCTGCCACATGATGCCAAGAGTCCCTTCAGCCCCATCACAAAGACGCAGAGCCTCAAGTACACTCAGGTGGGCAAAACTGTCCACACTTGCAATATGTATGGATGACAGGTCAGTCAGGTGTCTCCGACCAGACTGCGATGGGACCTCAACCTCACGATAACGAAGAACTATGTCCCTCCCCTTTGCCTTTGAGCTGATGTCCCAGGGATGGGGGTGGCTAACCAGCAGACGGACCACACGCCCTGACCTTTCTTTTCTGGCAACCCCAGAACCTACAGGGGCTATCTGACAGGTGCAGGTTGACGATCGGATTCTGCACGGCCCGGCGGGGGCTGCATAGATAAATGATACGTTGGGCGGCAAGCCCCCACGCCTAAAAGAAGTGTTTCTGACAGAAGGGGGTTGACCTGATGGGGGGTCCCCAGCCGGTCGCACTGTGAGAGTACTATTGCCTCCGCCTTCCAGCTCGTTTTCCTTCAGCTCAAGCTGCTTCACGAAACGGGCAGATGTTGACACAATTGTTCATTCATTCCCTTACATTACTGCGACCTTTCTTGGCAGGAATGAGTTTCAGGGCAAAGCTCCATCTTCTTTGCCCTCCAACTGCAGTCGCAGCATGACCCCCAAATAAGAACAGGCTTGGGAGGAGGTGCATGACTGAAACGGAGGATTTCCCTGCCTCCCAACCAGACACGCTCACCGCATCGCCGGCTGACACGCTGCAACGCAGGGCTTCACCACCTTTGGCATCTGTCCATGCGATCAACAGCCAACGAGTGCGAACTAGCGCAAGACTTTTGCTGACGGCCCGACTCTGGAAGTGGATCGTTCGCTCCTCTGCCGGGACTTGCCAGACCTCTTGGCACAGCACCTCGGCCTCCCGATTCGGAAATAGACCAATGGCCAGTCAAGATCGTGGAGGCAGAGATTCTGCCAACGGCCTCTTTGGAAGAGACGCAGAGCCTCGAGCCCCACCTGGGACAACAGACAAGCCCCTTCGCTCGCAGACTCCCACGACGTTCTTTCTGATCAAAGTTGAGCTAGGCCAGCAAAGTTCAGCTATCTCAAACTCTTTGGAGACAGCCCCTCTGCGATATGTACACTGGCCACGCCACGGCTCAGTTTCGAGCCGCGCCGGTGACCGGAGCACCCAGACAAGCCGAGCGTCCTGAGGCTAAGCTAGGATAACTAGGACTGGGCGGCCAGAAGCTTCGTCTTGGCCACGTGGAACTCGACATCGCTTAGACGTCCGGAGGTATGCATGTCACCAAGCCGTCGAAGCTCTTCCTTAGGCAGAACATTTTGCTGGAGTATGGTCGGAGTTGTCCAATCTTCATTGCTCGACACCGAGGCAACCAAGGGCAACCAAGATGACCACTACACAGGACCTCAGGCTGCAAAAAGATGCCAAGCGTCAGCCATAGATGCTCCATCCTGCACAGCTTTGCATGCACGGCAAGTCTGTGCTTCAGACGCTCGTTTGGACAAGGCTACGGCAGCTAAGGAGGCGGCTAGGGTCTAGACATGTCTAGGCAACTCCTGCCTGACGATGTCCCAACCGTTGCGGCGCCGCCGCTCGAACTTCGTCGCAGCAGCGGAGTCCCAGCCAAGCGCAGAGACCTGAACATGACAAGGTTGCAAAAGGTGGGGCGCTGGCATGAAGCATTGATCTAGCAGAGCGACAGCTTGATTTCGTGACAAGTGGCTTACCGCCGACACATTCTCACAATGTCAGACGAAGCTAGGGACATGCTGGCTTCATGCAATCATGACACCTCCGCTTGTCTTCCCTACCGCCTCAGACTTCAAGCTGCCCAGAGCAAGAAGGCGAAGGTTCTTCCGATGAATCCTTGCAACAGAAGAGGTTCAGACGAGGTTCACTCAGTTCAAGTCATTTCATACAAGCCTGAATCTCCTCAAAGTCTGAATCTCCTCAAAGTCTCGTTACACAAACATGACGAACCGTGCGAGCACCGAAATACTAGGTCTCTTCAGAACAAATCAGCCTCCACCAGAAACTCATCCCAACAGGCAAAAGTCTCCGATCTGAATGCCGAACCCCAGCCCGGAAACCCCAAGGTACCAGAACGAGAGGAACGTGTCAAGTCTGGTGGCCGAGAGTTGCACGATACCTTTCAGACAAGCGTCATCACTTCACCTTCTCCTGCAGGGGCACATGCGTTGCTTGCTTGCACATGCCAAGGTTAAAATAAAACACCGAGGGAGGAGGTCCAGGCAGGAGAAGCTTCGCATGTGTTGAGTGCGAAGGGCAGGACTCCGTGAGCTGTCCTGGCACAGGAATGGTACGGAAATTACGGAAACGAAGATGGAAGCGCGGTTTCAAGTCAGCCCATTCCAGTGCGACCTTCCAAGCCATTGAGCTTGGCGTTGGACGTGGAGCCTTCCACTCGGCAGCGTGCCCCCTGGGGGATGAAGGGTATGTCCTTCCAAGAGGCCCCGCTTGTCATCACTTCTCCACTCTCCACTTGGCTCTCCACTCTCCAATGACCGCAAGGTGACCGCAAGGACCATGAACACTGCCTGGAGCAAGGCACCCACGTGATCAGTGCCGAGAGCGGGCAAGGCAGAACTCAGCTTATCCGCCGGCAGCGACAGGAGGAAGGCGATCTCCTAAGACTGAGCGTTGCACTGGGCGATTGCACAGAGCACACTGACACATGTGACATGACGTACACACCCCCTCAATCCCCCTCAGACCACGCAGACACGAGCCCTGACCTTCCCGTCCCCCGCAGCCTCGCGAGGGCAGGCCTTGACCCGCAGCCTCGCCACGCAGGCCTCCAGCCAACGGAGCGCCTGCAGATGTTTTCTTGTTGTCTCGAATTGCCGCACTGCGGCGACGTGTCTTCGCTCAGTTCGCGCCTCTGTGCTGGACAGTGCCGGTGGACCTGGCACAGCCTGACCCAGGAGCGATGCCGGAGCCTGCACCTGGACACCATCGCAACATACCGCAACTGGGGATGACTGGGAATGGGCACACTATGGCACAGTCAAAGACCTTCAGCCACGACCAAGCCGACCCCAAGCCTCCTCCGCAGGAATGGGCCTGTTGCCCACATTGGGCCACTGCGAACCCTGAGATGGCACGAGGCATTTTCTGTCACAATCGGGAAGGTATATACAGAAAATACATGGCCCCACGGCTTTTGGGGCCTCCAGGGACAGCTGACGGCTAGGAATGGAGTCGAAGCGCAGATTCTTCCGGGCAATGAGCATGGCATCTGCACATGGCACAAGGTCGATGTGAAGCAAAGTGCTCGGCGGCTTGAGTCACTCAGCAAGAAACAAGTGCAGCGGCAAAAGCCTTCATACTCGCCTGGCGGATCCCCACCGCGAGCCTGGCACAGAGTGGAATCACGATGCCAATAGAGTCAAATAACTATAGACAAATACAACACAAGAGAATGAGCTCCCACTGCCGTGACCGTGTTTACAACTTTTCAAAATCGGGGGAGCGTGTCGATGGTCAACACCGTCCAATCTGTGCAGCAGATAGCGGCTAATCTTGCTGCGCACCGCCAGCAAAACGGCAACGCCCACAAATCGTGCCGAAATTTGGATGATCTGTTGATGTGAGGGGATAGCACAAGGTCCAGCTGGATGGCGTGTGGTGCTCATCGGTTTGAGATGGAATTCCCCGGTGGGCCCGCTCTCGTTGCCCAATCCCACATCCTCCCACAAATCCAGCATCGTACCGATACCGTGTTTTCGGAGCTTCTGGATGTCATATCTTCAAACGTCAGCGTCTGCGTGTACAGCGCTAAGTTTTTCTCCTCTTGAACATCAAAGGCTGTGTGGCGAAGATCATTTACTGCTGCAAAAGTCTTGAATTTGTCTTGCTTAGAGAATTACCATAAAGTTTGCCGGTTTGCCTCTACTGGGCTTTTGGCGCTTCAAGATGGATCTCGCCGTGAAATGTCACTGCCTGGTTCAACCGTTCAACCTCGGCCTCGCACAGTTCCGGCGAAGAAGCGAACCCAACGAAATAGACCCAACCAAAGAGGAGAGGTCTCGAATCGACTCTCCGAATCAATGCCGGCCTGGGCCGAAGCAAATGCATCGGAAATGAGGACATGTGGAAATGAGCAGGTGAGGATGAGCTCAATCTGCGCAGATTGACCCAGGTGAGGACCAGACAAAGTGAGCGGGTTAAGGCCTCTGCTGACTCTAATGACTCCAACGTCTCTGCTCAAAATAACGGAAAGCTTTGGACTGAAGTTGCCGCTTGACCATTTCCAAACGTCGAGACAGGCAGTTTCGCGACCAGTATGCAGCTTAGAGAGCGCATGCCCAGAGCTGTTCTACATCCGGATCAGCGGGCATGCGAAAAACCCACATATGGCTTCTGCACCATCCTCCACCAGGACCAAGGCGTGAGTTTCGGCCCCAGAGAGGTCTCGGCACAAGGTGCAGCGCCTCGCAACATCGTTGGAACTCTGGCGGCCACTCTGAGATCCATGGAGAAAACGCCGTGAACGGACTGTGAACACGCCTGTCATTCAGCTGCGGAGAGGAATTGGAGCCGAAGATGCCGCAGCCAGCACCTGGTAAGCTGTTCTCCCGAATCAAGAATGACGTTCACACATGCGCAGCCATGTTGACACCTGGTCAGAAAGCCCCCCCGAATAGTTTGGAATTTTGACAACGTTAAGGCCTCGGACTTGTCTTTGATTTAAACCGTATATCAGTAGTGTAGTAGTGGTGCCTCGAGGTAGGAACTCAAGCTCGAGCAAGCAGGTGCCCAACTGGTCTTCTCCTGCGGAGGGCGGAAGGTCCTGCACAATCTGCGCAAGCTCGAGCACGAAGCACACTCCAATCCGTTGCAATCCCTTTATTTCTGAGATGTCCATAACTCATGCGCTCATCAAGAGTAAACTCACCTCGTTGATGGTGTCCAAGGGCAATGAAAGTAACCAGGCAACTTCCTGAAGGGACGTGGTCCCGCATGGTCTCTCGTATTGGGTCAAGAGAACTGCAAGATCTCTCGGACAATGTGCCAAATGCACACCTCTCGGCCGCAGCCCCTCAGCGCCAGCTTAGCAACTACCTGCAGACACCATTGATGCCAAACCAACGTGCTCTGCAAATTCGAGCCGCCCCAACGTCTGAATCACAAAATGGGGTTCACCTCCGACAGCCATCGCTCTGCAGGTTTCTCCTCCGAACTTGCACAACGTCAGAGACGGTAAGAGAAAGTACAAGAGCCCGAGTGCACGACACACAGCTTCAGATCTCCTGAAGGAAGAGAGGGAGGGTGGCAATCTCTGCGATGACATCCTCAGGTTGACAAGAAAAGGCATCAGAGATCATCAGAGCAAAACCGACACCTGGCAGCTCCTTCCTCTCAGCTCTTCTACTGAGGGGCATTTGTGTAGAAACGGTCTTCTTTCAGCGCACTAGCCTCTGGAGGTTCAGCGGCCTCTGCAAGTACAACGGAAAAACTGGTACCAAGGCATCAGCATCCTGCAAGACTCATTCAGCACGCACACACACACACACACAGAGTAGGCACAACAGGTGCAAGCCTTCATGCGCATGCATCACGCTGCCATGGCAGGAGCGCATGGGACTGTCACCAAGGCGTTGCTCAGGTCAGCTCGTACAGTTCTCAGTCAAAAAGCTTGCAGGAATTCCCCGCACATCACAACCACACGACTACAACCTGTCTTGAGCAGCACGGCGACAGGGGGTCATCACACACGCTGCCGCTTGCCAATCGATGACGATGACGGAGCTCTTCGTGGTAAGGCTCGGCATCTGACTGACCAATGGCGCCACCGCGTCCGACCACCAAGGAACCCATGTCAACCACCTGCAGCACATGTCACCCCCAACAAAGCGCTGTGCAGAACAGATTGCAAGCCTTGCCTCAAAAACATTCAAGTGCCCAGGTGCAACAAGATCAATACTTAAAGCTTTGGTGGTCAATGATCTGGTGAGAGCCCCAGGAAGCCCCCGAGAGAGGCCCCAAGAGCTAACAAAAGGCCTCAAAAGGCTTCAAAAGTCCCCGACCCCAGGATTTGCCCGTACCCGCAATGAAAAATGCGATTTTTAGTACTGAAATTCATGGTTTCGGGCCTCCTCCATTATATTTCAGAAGGGCCAGGAAAGTTTCAGGAAGCCCCCAAGAGGCCCCAAGAGCCACCGAAAGGCTTCAAAAGGCTTCAAACAACAGAACAATGAATTGAGAAAAAAATCTCTGACACAGGCATTCATTTCGGAAACCATGTAGTAGCCTCGCGGTAAGCGCCGCAGGGCGACGAATCATACCTTGAGTCAGCAAGATCGGAAATTTCTGCATTTTGCACTTGAAGACTCAAGGGCTGTTTGGTGACAATCTTTTCCGAACTGCAAAGTGATGGTCTGTGAATTCTATGCGAAAGAGCAAGTTTAACACCAAGCAAGAAATGCCGTAAAAAAAAACGCTAATTACATCAAGCAAATCTGGGTGGGCGCTAACACTTAAGTAATCTTGAATAAGGTCTGCTGAGGCTACAGCCAGGGACGGCCATGGGACTACAGAAGCGACGTACCCAAGCCTTGCTAGGCATCAGCTCAAAGCTTTCATTTGAGTCGCATCGGCTATAGACGCTCTAGATCGTGACAGCTTGCATTCAGGTCTGACAAATCACGCAGCCACGGGGCTTATTCACGAACATGTTTAAATTGTGATAGCTGGACATGTTGCTGTAGGAACATTGCATACTGAGCATACTTCCAGCAATTTATGGTGATTCCACAATGCCAAGCTCAGGCCAGGCCATGTCGCTCGAGGCAAACGGTGCCCCCCAACGTCCAGCCGAAGAGCGACAAGAAGCTCACCTGCAAGTCTGAAAGTGCGTGGCCCCTTGATGGTGCAAGTCCTCATCAACTACCAAACATGTTCTCCCCAAAAGCATAAAAACGACTTAGGGGTCGGGTTCTCGTTCAGGGTTCCCAAACTGCAGGTCACGAGGACTGTCGGGCGTTGGCAGCAGGATGGGCGCAGAATGGTTCGGGATGGATTGCGGGAAGGTCCCGGTGCTGCTGCCGGGATGATCCAGGTGGAACAGACGACGGCTACAGAGTGGGCTGCGGCATGGTCCTGGTGTGACAACGACAATGGATGGTAGCTAACGTGGGTTTCGCGATGGTGGGTGTGACCAGGGTTGCGGGTGCGAGGAGATGGAGGCAGGAGGCGGGAGGGGGAGAAAGCTCAGCAAGAGAGGCTTGGATGAGCATCATCGGAAATTCGCTTCTCGTTCTCCACTCATCCCTCCCACGATGCCCGATCACGACCTCAAGGTAACGGCTTCTAACCCAGCCATCAGCCCTACTTCAACACGACGCTTGACATGCCCAGATACAAGTTCTCTAATAGCAACTGCGAGGGTATTGGGAATGTGCCGCACGCCCAAATAACGACATGTGTCTCTCATGAGGCCAGCCCTGCACAGCACATTATAGGAGACCGCGCTTGTCCTCCTAGAGTGTGATTGTTCTTTCTGGTACTACTGGTAGTACCACCTCCTCCCCTCCTCCTCCTCCTCCTCCTCCTCCTCCTCCTCCTACTACTACTACTACTACTACTACTACTACTACTACTACTACTACTACTACTACTACTACTACTACTACTACTACTACTACTACTACTACTACTACTACTACTACTACTACTACTACTACTAACTACTACTACTACTACTACTACTACTACTACTACTACTACTACTACTACTACTACTACTACTACTACTACTACTACTACTACTACTACTACTACTACTACTACTACTACTACTACTACTACTACTACTACTATACTACTACTACTACTACTACTACTACTACTACTACTACTACTACTACTACTACTACTACTACTACTACTACTACTACTACTACTACTACTACTACTACTACTACAACGACGACGACGACGACGACGACGACGACGACGACGACGACGACGACGACGACTACTACTACTACTACGACGATGACGACTGCAGCTGCTGAGCCTGTGCGGCTGGTGGCGTCTGGGGACATTGGACGATTGCCGGGCGAAACCACACCTCTTTGCAGACAAGATGCATGATGCGACTGATACGAGTACTGCACACGGCTGCAGCAAGGCTACTCGGTCTTAAACTCTGCAGAATTTGTGTATGCTGTGCTTGAAAGGTACCCGCCCCTCGAAAATCCACTTTGGTATCTCCGAATCCGCTGCGCGTCCGGCTCGTCCTCAGACACGAGCAGGCTCTCATTCACGGACGGGGGTGCTGACACTGCTTCGGACTGCCCGGCCTGCTGGGCCTGCTCGGCCTGCTCGGCTTGCCCGGCCTGCCCGGCCTCCCCGCAAGGAAGCCGCAGCGCAGAGGCCCAGCGCGCTGAACGCCCAGGGAGCACTGAGCACACAGCACGGCCGATGATGCCTAGAGCAGTGATGGCTCAAACCCTTTGGGGAAGCAGGTGGCCCACACGTCCTACCCAGACTTGTGAGTGTGAGAATCGGCTGTCCACACCCTGCATACTTCGCATCGATTTCATTCCTGAAAGGCGAGTGTTTCTTTTGTGCCGGGGTGAATCACTCTGCATCTCCCTTGCCAAACCGCCATGTGCAACACTGCCCAAGAGCACAGAGACCAGACCGGGGCTGCCGCCTGTCGGAGATGTCCTTCAACAGAGGCTCACAACTCGCCCAACTCACAGCATTGTGCTTCATCGGTGCTAAGAATGCTCGAAGACGCAGAGAGCTCATCGAATCCTATCCGATTGTTACGCAAGGCGCCGGCCTTGGAGTGTCCCCGGCAGCTTGTTTGAGCCCGCCAACCAAGCTGCGTGGACCCCACAGCGCCGGAGGGCTGTCCATTCCAAAGAGGCGATCCATACATAGGCGTATGAACTGCGATCATCATGTCATTCTGATACCATGCCGGCATGCGCCAGTTCAGAGAAGCATAGATAAGAAAAGCAAACTCCTGGGGCAGGCTATCGTACGACACTTGCTGGAAAAGCTTCCGTGCGCACGTGATCTTGCAGCTTGACAGCGGCTGCATCTGCAACGGAGTACTTTGCTGGTCTGTCACACGTCTGCTGCGAACACGAAAAGAACGCTAGCAGTCTATTCGAGTCTACACTCTCTTCTCAAGAAAGTGCGTTCTGCCAAGCCGAGCACCGATGGTCTTTGAAGCGCAGGGACTGACATCAAAGCCACCCTTGGCATCAAGGCCTCCCATGAGCGCAACTCAGAACATGGGTACAAGACAATTGAACAATTGGACCGCGGACAAAATCGAATTGAAGCAATGATGCTATATTTCATACTCTGCAGTCACATCAGCTGTATAACACGAGGACGGATAAACCACACCTTTGCACACTTTATGGCTAAGCAGCCACTCGCGCACGGACCTCCTGCGCCCCGTTGATATTCAACAGGCTGGCCTGAGCCAGACGAAGAAAAAGCATGCATCAATTCTACAAAACAATTATTACTCATCACGTCCAAACCGATGCTCGAGACCAAGACCATAGGGGCATCCAGCGGAGGCTTCTTCGAAGGCCTCTAGGCTTCTGCAATGATGTGAACATGCTTTGCCAGCATCGTTCTCAGCTTCCTATCTTCAGGAGAAGACGATGCTACTGTATGCACAGCTCCACAATGCTTTACACATGTCAACTTCATGTGGTCGCAGCACGTTTGTCTGTGATCGTGGCCTGAAGAGCTGGTGCTTGAACTCTTTCTTTAGTCGCTAATCATGCCAACAACCTCCAGAATCAGGAATCGCGAAGCCAAGTGCAGGGCCGGGAAGATTTACCTGATGCAGAACGCTGTACTCTTTGTCATGACTCCATGAATACATTTGAATGGCAGCTTCTTGGGCAGAGGTGGGCGACTCCCATTCAGCCTCGGGTCTTGCGGAGGTTCTCACTGCTGGCAGCTATCTCATCTTGAATCCTGCAGGAAGGGCAAGTGGCAGGCGTTTCGGAGCGTGAGGAACAAGAATTCACGAATTAACATGCAGCTCGCAATCAGTCCTTCGCCTCGGAACAGTGGACACAACAGCGTCCGCTATGGCAGCACGATCCGGACCTGGCCAAAAGACTTAAAAAAAACCAGCCACTGCAACCGGGCACAGTTCTGCAAAAATGTTCATCGCCACATAGCAAAACAGCGTGGCAGAGCCAGGCTGGGAGACTCCTCTTTTTGACTACGGCGTGGCCACGCAAAGCGGGTAGTGGAACAGAGATGGCGGCAATGCTGCAACATCCAGTTGTACCCCTTCCAGCGTTGCAGTATGGGCTATAATGCTGTCACTTCACTAGCTGTTCTCGCGGTCACTGGACTGGACAGCTGGCCATACCAATATATCAATATCAGTATCTATGACTGCTGGTCTTGCTCCGCTCAGCATATGAAAGAGCCCTGTCCAGCCGCTACAAACTTTGATAACACTTCTCTGAGCACAGGATGGCCAGGTGTACCACCAACTGCTGAAAACACGCATCTTATGTGATGTAATGTCCATACGGCTTAGGAGGGTCTTGATCTCATCTCTCCCTAGCACAGCACTACAACCTGGCTGTCAACTACGCTTTAGAGGCAGAGTTCACCGGTTTCGGCACCTTTCCTTGGTCTGCAGGATACAATCAATGCACAATCAACGCACAAGATTGCAGAAGACTTTCGGCTTGAAAAAGCTGAAAGCCATTTTGAAGTGACTGAAGTGTAGCCAGAGCTTCTCGAAGGGCGAAGGTTGGCTAATAGCCCTTGCCCATGGACGCGCCGCCCCAAGCCATACCTTTCGACATGCCCTTCATGCCCGCGCCTTGTGCCATGGGTCCGCTGGGTCCGCCCTTCATGCCCATGGAGCCCTTCATGCCCATGGCGCCCTTCATGCTCCCTGCCATCCCGTTCGTTCCAGCTCCTTTCGAGCCATAGGGTCCATAACTGTCATAGCCTCCATAACCTCCATAGCTGGGTCCATAGCTAGGACCCTTTCCCATGCCAGAGTATCCCATCGCACTGCCCTTGCAGCCAGCGCCCTTGAATCCACCACCCTTTCCACCGAGCTCCCACTCGCCATGAGCATACTGACAGTCGTCCTTCAGGGACAAAAAGAAGACTTATCACATCGCATCAGGATGAGCTACTACCTCCTTGAATTCTAAAGCATGGTCAACAAATGGTCAACAAGGGACAGCATCAGTCCCCGTTCTTGCAGTAACCTGCACCTTTTGCATGAAACTTGCACCTCAGCAAAAGTGACTTGCGTGAGACCCATGCAAGCATTGTCCCGGCATGCAGGTGACCCCAAGTGAGCAGACGAGTCGCAGAATTGTTTTGTACCTCGACCCACCATCGTAGGGCCCTCCTTTCATCATGCCTTTGCCACCCATCCTCAGAGATGCGAAAACCGCGCAAACCTCACAGTTAGGCCGTTGGCAGATTGAAGTTGGATTGAAGTTGGACATCCAAATCCGTCGGAATGTGTTGAGAGGCCAAGCTCCCCACCCCATCATGCCCATGCTGCTCTTTCCCATGAAGCCTTCCATCCAAAAGCATCTCAACATGGCAGCTTGATGTAGCCTGATCCTGATCCCTGACCAGAGCCTTTGCCCATGCCCTTGGAGCTGTCGGGCTCGTACGCGAAGTTTATTGTCCTGTAGGCACCGTCATGTGTCTTTCCAGATTGCGGACCGTGGCGTCCAGAAACGACCCGCACTGCGACAAAATGCAACAGAGCTGCAAAGGTTCTGCCAGCCCCTCAAGGGGGTGGTCACTGATGTTCTCAACAATCCAAGCGGCCTTGTGGCGATATGTACATGAGCAGGCTGGTGTTGAAACATGACGGTTAGCACTTCGGGGGGCGAGGTCCTACGAACGCATAGCAATTCCCTCTGTGACAGCTATGCCGCTTTGCTTTCCATACGCTGCAAAACACATCTCCTGCTGGTGTACACGCCACCAAACTCTGCAAGGATGCATTACCGATACTGTCTACCAAGTGGTGATCAACCACAATCACACTCTCCCCTGAAGGGCTCCGTACATCTTCAATGCAAGAAAGAAATTCTATGAGCAGGAATCCCTGTAAGATCTAGGCATCAGCGTCCAGTTCAAAGTAATTAAACCTAAGATGTTCTTGGTTCTTGTGCTCTTTACTCAACACCTCGTCCACGCTTGCGAGGGTAACATAGCCCGCGAGGGTCGTTCTGCCCATGGAGGGCGCAAGAACTTTGACGCCTTTGGCCAGGGTTTGTCCTTACTCTATGTTAGACCTACCGGTGCAGGGATATGGCAGGCTTGTTCAGAAGTTGCAGAAAAGCCGCAAAAGCTACACGGCGTGATGACACCATGTGCTGATTGCATCGGTTAGCCACGATACGTACAGTCGCATTAGCTCAACCTTGCCAGAATCCAACACAGGAACATCCATCCCCCCTTCTGGTGAAAGTTCTGTACCGGTACACGGGAGCATGGTGAGACAGAGACTTCTCGTTGGCCCTACACAGGCCTTGGCATGTTTACGGGTTACGGTGATAGGCGAGATAGATCAGATAGAAAGTTGCTAGAGAGAGGGCAGGGGGGATTGCCGCTGTTGCCACAACCTTGCCTACGACGTTGGCATACTTCTCGAAGATCGCTCTCACACTTTGCTCGTTGGATTCGCCAGGCAGGTTCTTGACAAACACACGCTCCTTTGCAGCACAATCAGCACAACGCACCGAATCACAAGATTGGGCATCCACAACTCGACTGTCGTAAGGTTTTTCCAAGATTCACAAGGGGGGGCGCCAGATTTGGTACCCATCTGTCCGTTCATCATGGTATTCATGGCGGGCAACTGGGACAAACGGTCAAACAAATCTGCGGATTGATCAGTCATCCTGATGCTTGTTCTACATGGAGTCCTTCTTAGGTTGGTGTCAGCTGGCTGGGGTCAGGTCGCCACAAGTGTCAAGTATTATTTGCAAGTGCGGACAGCTGCGCTGTCTCCAAGTCATATGGTTGCACACAAGCACACCTGCGCCCAAAGCCAAACATAGCCAGCGGTCTCGACTAGTAGGCATGGCAAACAATCAAACAGGTGCGAGCGCATGCGCGGCTGTTGATCGGCTTTTTGTCAGACTTGCAGAACTGTTGTTTCTGCACTACGTCATTACGTGCAACGATAAGCAAGAAGGGAGCACAGGCTCAGCATTGTAAGACCTGGAGATCAAGCAGCTGGCCTCCTTTCCGCGAGGAGAACGTGCAGCCACCCAGGAACAAGACCTGGCACCCTTGAGACGTGGAGCACATCAGCACATCGCCAGAAACCTGGTCTGGCCTGCGGAGCTTCAATCCGCAGGAGGTTGAGGTCGAGCCTCAAAGATGAGGCCCACTGGGGCGTCGAGGTGGCACAATGTCTGTTAAACTTCGAGTTGGATATGCATATTTAAAAAATGTAGATATATATATATATATATCTACATGTGTATATAAACCAATGGCCCCGGGAAAATCGGTTTCACGGTTCGCAGTCTGTGGGTCACGCTCGCACGGACCGGGCGCCTCAACAGGTGGTTTTGTTGTTGTCTGAAACTACAACTTGAACAACCGGCCTGGTGGACCAATTCCACGGACTCAACAGCCTGCACCAAAGAAGCACGTCTCCGGCAGAACGAGTTACAACTGATTCAGTCTTGGTGCCGGACTAACTCCGCCATGACAGCATCCGTGTCCTTTTTTGGTGCATCACGAAGCGGCAACAGGTTGCATGCCAAGCTCCGCGCCTTGTCACCAGTGACCTGAAACTCTGACATGTAGTTCAGGACCTGGGTTACAAGGCGGTATGCTACTCTGCAACCACTTCGCGGCTTCGAGACTTGTTGACTGGGGTGCCACACCTTCTCCACAGCAGCCAAGTTGCGCCTGAGACGCTCAAGAAGCGCGTCCATGCTGAAGAGCTGCAACATGCTGCAAAGCTCTGCAGAACCAACAGACCTGTGAAACGACACACTCTCCATCCCCTTGACCTACCCCTCATGGACCCAGCTCCCTACCCCTTACCCCTCACGCACCCATGCCCCTCATGGACCCCTGACCCCATCGCTCCCCATTCATTATGGTCCACGGCCCAAGCAGGTGGCTTCTCCGCCCCTACCCCCACCACCTCTACCCTTCCCGCTCCGCAGACTCCCTCCCTTGCCCAAGCCCCCCACGCACCCCGCCATGCTTCTCATGGACCCATGGCTCCTGGTCCCATTCTTCACCCTCGACCTGCAATGGCAGGGATATTGCACTGTGCTCTGAAGGCCCGACTGACTCCCGACCACACGCAGCAGCCTGTTCCAACCTCCAGTCTCTGCAGCCCGCACGGCACATGAACGGGCATGGAGCGACATGACGCGGGCATGACTGAATTCACCGAGGGGATGCACGGTCAGCGCTCCAGGGCGTGTAGAGGGCATCCTCGCACGGAGGCGCACTTGGATGTGGGTGCTTGTCAAAATTATGGTCCCTTTTTGGATCTTATTGTCATACGGCACCCAATATTTAGGGTACCCCAAAAGGGCTCATAAGTTTGACAACCACCCTTGTACTTGGACAAGCGAGCCTATCACACTGCGAGCTTTCAAAGATTTGAAGGGAAGTCAGAGTCTTCACTCAGAAAAAAGAACTTCACAGTGTGCTATGGTGATCCATGGTGCCAGGTGCCTCCTTGGCCCGCTGGAGCAGCGCATCAAGCTGCCCGAAGGTGTCCGAGAACTGAGATTCCACAGACTCGAGGCGAGCGGCGGCGACCACTTGCTCCATCCTCGAGAGTCCGAGATTCTGAGAAGCGACAGCACTCACTGCACTCGGCATCATATCCAAACCCCAAACACTTCGCCCCACCTCTCATCCCCTCCCCAGGACCCCCTTTCGTTCATTGGAGGATTTTGAATGGGGAACCGAAATCTCGCGTGCGGACGGAATCACCTAACCCTGCCAACAACAAAACAATCCAGCGCCGACAATTCATGGGGACCGCCTGGAAGCCATGGTTGCACAAAGGACCACCTCAATTCGGCTTCACAACCCCAAACCCATAGTGCACCTTAACCTGAACTCTCCAGCCCTAGGCCCAAAAGCCCCCGAAATCTCGACTCCGACCGACCCCGTAGACAAACCAGGTTGTATCGAGATCTGCCCTGTGCCCGAGGCTCAGCAGCTCCGCCGCCGCCCCACGATGTTCCCTGCTCAGCATTGCTGCGACCTCGTCTGCCAAAGCGGCATCGCACGGCGCCAGCCTCCAGTGCGAGCGATGCTGATCTGGGATCTTGGGAAGCCGCTCTTCATGATCCCCTCGCTTTCTCCCCCTTATCTTTTGACAAGGGGCGGTGTGGTCTCGCTCTCGGTGCTTGTTGCAGGGGCCAGGGCCGCTTCACCCAACGCAAGGGCTGCACGCTCCTCAAGGGGAAACCGAGGGGGATGTTTGAAGACAGCTAGTAACTGCAGGAATAGGCATTGGACTCATTGCGCCTGCATAGCAGCCATCTGCTCCGACTCCACATCCTCAGGCATCTGGAAGAAGTCCACCCCTGCATTCTCCTGCCGTTTCGCTTCAACAGGACCTTGCTGCCTGACGCAGCTCATGACCATCCTTCTTGCTGGCCAGACCAAAGTCAAGGAGTGTTCCAAGTGGGATGGAAAAAGTGACTCCTTGCCTCCATTGCCTCCTCTGCAAGCTCGGTCTCGTCCTGCCCCAATGTCCCAAGCTCATGGGGGCCCAACGGGCCCAGTCTTGCAAAAGCACAGCACTGAACTTCTGGATGGGCCTCATCTTGCTCTTTTCCGTCAGCCTCTGCAGCCTACACTGCACTGCAGAGGAGAAGAAGAACAACAACAGCAGCATCAGGCACTGACTCTCTGGTATAGGACTCTGGACAATGCTAGCCTCCAAAAGCCCTTCCTTCAGCATCTGCATGTCATTGTCAATTGCAGAATCCTGCTTTCGCTGCAGGAGCGCACTATACTTTGACGCGTTGGCTTTGCCGGGAACCACCCGCTCCTCTCCTTCATCCTCGCCGGCTTGAAGACCTGAGAACGACGGGCTATCAGGCTATTCACGAAGCACCCCGACTTTGCAAAGTAGAACCTGTCACAGGAGAACCTGTATTACTAGAGAGTTTGCTAAGAACCATCTGAGATGTGTCCCAACAACATAGCCTGCTCTTATCCTTTGTCTATGGCAGCGCGGGGTCCCACACCTTGCGGCTTTCGTGGACCGGCCTCTCGCGCAAAGCGAAGACGGAAAAAAGAAAAGGCGCGAGGACAAAGCCGAAGAGCAAAGCACGGGGACGAAGAGGGATTACTATGCATACCATGTCATTCCACTTTTCACTCCAAGCACTTCAAAGCACCAAACGCTTCTGTCTTTTAAGGTATGTTTTGGAGATTCGCTCATGACAAGCGCAAACATGCAAACATTGGCTCGTGCAGAAACGGTGGTTGCATGGGCAGCGTGGGCAGATCCAGCATGATGTAGTCAGCCGATTGCATTTTTGAAGGTGTCAGCCCACATGCCTGCCCTCGAATGTCAACAATCATGCGTTTTGCAAAGCACCATGTCTTTCACACATCTCCGACGTAGTTGGTGAGCAAAGGGCAGATGGGATTACGTGCGGATTCTTTACGAAATAGGTTTGCACTATACGATTCACTATTGGTTTGAGCATGTACGGGCATAAGCATAAAGAGAACTTGTGCGAACAAACTGATCTCAAACGAATACCTCCACCCCCAAAGGGCTAGGGTACGGCTTACGCCTAGAGGTTAGGGTGAAGGGCAGGCTCCGGTTTTAGGGTAAGATTAGGGTTTAGTAGACTGTGCATTCTGAAACAACGTGAAGTTTAAGAAATTGAACATTGTCAAATCAAATCGACTCCCTGCGTTTGCAGCCCTGGCAAGCAAGGAGACTTAGTTAAATTGAGCCCTTTGAAGCAACTTGGTGTTTGAGTAAAGTGTGTGTCTTTTGAGCTATGTCAGGTTTAAGTAAACTGAACATGTTTGAGTTGTTTTGAGCTTTTCCAGTCTTTATTTGCGCCCACGAGGGGGGACGAAGCTCAAGCTGTAAATGTGCAGCAAAGGAGGGCATGCGCTGGTCGAATATTCAGGAGAGGGCAGCCGTGCGAGAATAGTGGGGTCTAGGGAGCTGTGTAAGGGAAACTGGCAACGGCCCCGACTTTCTTACTCGGAAACGCAGGTGCAAAATGGCACAAGTCTGGATTAAAGGCTTTGGTCTTCAGGTTTGCCCGGATAGCCAGGCCCGCCACCGGACATGGTCCCGAAGGCTCCCCGGACCCCCCCCACCTCCCCGACGCCCCCCCGCCCCCACCCCCGCGCATCAGCAGCATCATCGGGCCTCCGTTTTCCCAAGAATCGGCCGCCGGGCCAAGTTGGGTCCACCAAACAGGGTTCCCCCCCTTACCCCCGATTACAGATCAGCTTTACGCTGGGTATTGCACGAAAGGCTCACCTCAATTCGTAACTAGACTTTTTTTTGGTTTGCAGAGTTTCTTCTTTGTTAAGCAAAGAACGAGAAGAGAGCAGAAATAAAAGAACAATGAGAAGGGGAAGAGCCAAGAGAGAAGATATGAAAGAGAAGCGAGAAAGGAAAGAGAGATAGAGAGAGAGAGAAAGAAATAGAAGAGAGGGAGGGCGAGAGAGAGAGAGAGAAAGACGAGAGAGACGAGAGAGAGAGAGACAGCGAGAGAGACGAGAGAGAGAGAGACGAGAGACAGAAGGATCTGGATTGCCCAGCTCTTGTTCCAGGGCTCAAGTATATATTTTAATGATTTTAATGTAGTTTGGAAGCCAGGGATGCAGGCAGGCCCTCTGATGAGGCGAATGTTCACAACAGAGAAGAAGAGCATGAGGGGAGCATGAGGGGAGCATGAGGAGAGAGTGGAGAGGGGAGGAGGGGGGAGGGGAGGGGAGGAGAGGGGAGGAGAGGGGAGGAGAGGGGAAGTTGGAGAGATGCGCGTGAAATTAGGGGACTCACCGGGCCTGGATGATCCGCCAGGCATCGCGCAGTCTTCCAAGGACCAGGAGCCCACGAACGGCAAACTCCCATCCATCTCCAGACTCCTGCAAAAGCAACATGCAAAAAGTAACGACATGGTAAGTTGCCGAACTCTCAAAGTGGACAAACCGAGGAGTGCCATGAACAAATCGAGGAGCCGGTGCACCTCCGCGGCCAGTTTGAGCAGCGTCTCGGCATCTTTGGCTTCGACGAGCCGCTCCACATCCTGTGGGCGCGGACCAGGGGGGGTTCAGAGGGTTCAGAGTGTTTACAACGACCGTCCCAACATCCGTTGGCCAGGCCTGGCGGACCATGCTGAGGTCTCGTGCTGGGCGTGAGTCACGTTCTGGATCCACGGACCTCCATTGCAATCTGTCAGCTTAACATGCAGTGGCACAGAGGAAGATTCCAGCGGGGCGGGCTTGATGAATTACGAAGATGTTTGTCTAGTGTTCGGCCTCCCTGGCGCAATTCACAGAGGCCCTACTTACAAGCCGACCGATCTACATAGCTAGTTATATTCTATGAAAATAGAATGGGAAAACACAATGTGAACAGGACATTGTTGCAGCCTTGACATCGAGGTGAGCTGCTCCCAGCATTGGTTCAGGAAGCATCATGCAATGAACACAAGAAAAAAGAAGACCTCCACAAGCGCTTCCAAAGCAGCACGCGGCCGGTCGTGTGGCGAACGCTTGCCGGGACAATCTGCAAGGGCGAGCACTGGGAGCGTCTCGAAGAAAGGACATTCGGCTTACCATGTTATGGCAGATGCCTTGAAATAATGCTGCCTGGCAGCCTTAGCTTTGCCAAGACGAAGCCTGCGAACGACTTTGCGCAGGTTGTCGTACACCGTCCTGGCTAGAAGGGCTGCACCTCGCAACATCTCTCAACGAAACCTATCGCTGTGAAAGCTAGGCCGGAAGGGCTGGGCATCTATCTTGTTGCGTATGAGATCAATCTTTGTGATCACCTCAAAGGCTCAGCGGCTCACAGGGCAGGGTGCAAGTTCAGCTGCAATTTCATGCAGCTTCACCTTTGAAGAGGCATCGGACTCATCGCATCACGTTGAAAGTGCACTGCATGGCAAGTCACCAGAGTGTAGTCCAGGTTGAAGTCGCGCCGGTGGTTGAGGCACATCTCCTGGCGGAGCCCTGCTTCTTGCGATGCTTGCTCTCGCAGCGAGAACTCTTGATAAATCCCCCCGAAGCTCGCGATTTCGCTCGCAGATGCTTCGGTTTGCTCGCAGCCGAGGCTCCATTACGGAAATGTCTAAGGGAGATGGTCTTTGGCGACGTAGCAGCACCTGCAGAGGCTGCCGGAATGAGATGCCTGAGACTTCATTTCAGAGGCAATTCGGGTCTGGCCTCGCAGCTAATGAGGTGGAAAACCTGGCGCAGCGTCGGACCACGCTCTTTCAGGTACCTGCATTCCGGGAGGATGGAAACATTCCAGTCATGAAACTCAACGAGCAGGTGCACAAGTCGAGAGTTCGCCTCCAGTGCCTGTCAGGCTTTGTGGCAGCAGAGACTAACGCACTCGGGTCAAAAGCCCGCTGGAACCCAAGCGGTCATCTGGTGCCTTATCTGCATTTCGTCCGCCATAGCCTCACCGAGGCCTGGGACCTGCAGGAACGGCTCCGGGACAGCTCTGAATTCTTCTGAATTATCTGAAGCGAGGATCTGAGGGGCGGGCGTCGACCAGAGTCATCTGTGGAAAAGCAGCATTCTGCTCGTTGATGGTATAGAAATGGAACTGCGTCCTTGCACAAATCCGCTGCTGCTATTATGCGCAACCAGGACCTGCTGCGCAAAGCCACTCCGATGGCTTCTTGGTGATTGGGGATTTGTGAGGGCGGCGCGTTTTCCCAGGCATCTTGGACACTGGGGCCACGGCCTCAACTTAGCAGTTGCTCACAGTCTTGACCCCTGCGACAACAACATTGGCAGCGTCAGGCTGAGATTCTGCAACTACAGCTGAAGAAGTCCTAGGCTTTCACTGCAAACGTCCTGGCACGACATGGCTCATCAAGGAACCGACGAGCTCTGAAGACGCTGGGCACTCGGCAGTACGATGGAGGAGGGAGTTAATCAATGAGCTCTTGCCAACATTAGACCTGTCCACAGCTCTCAACGACAGGTCAGCACAACTGACGCCGGGCTTTTTCAGATTTCCGTGGTGTGTCATGGTGTGTCTCAGCTGGTGACCAGCCCACGAAAACAACCTCTGGATATCGAGCTGGAGGCATCGTGTGGAACCTGAGTTTTTCGATCCGCCGGGTTCATGTCTATTCCTTGCCGTACCACTCCCCAGCTCATTGAAGGGCGTAAGGACGTCAGCCATTTAAGCAAAAACGTAGGCTGAAAGACCTTGCAGCTAAACGGACCATAGAAACCGCATAGCCGCAGACGTCATGCTCACTAACGACACCATAGTTACATGGAATAGGCCGCCAGGGCGTACCACTCGTATCTTTCTGCCGTGTGCTACAGCCCCTCTGCCGTGCACAGCCACAAGCCTTTTGTGGGCACTACATGCTTAGAGCCGCGTGTGACTTGTCTTCATTTCCCGGTATGGATTTTCGTCCCGAGCACCACCTTGTGTCAGGTACTTCGGTGGTGCACTGCCGCTTTGGCCCGATCAAGGGAAGGGAAAGGCCATAGGCTTACGGTCTTTGCGCATTGTGTTTTGTGAACTTCAAGCTTGGGTTTTATTCCGAAGTACTTTACTTGAAATCCCATTGGAAGAAACAAATTATGAACTACCAACCGAGCTGTGAGCCGGGCTCCTGGAAGTCAAATCTCTCAGAGCACACCGAGCCAATGGCGAATCGACCAGGCCGCTCAGGCCCACTGTCGCCACCTGTCGTCCCACCAGGCTCTACTTGAAAACCACAGCTGCTCGCTCTGCCCTTCCGCTTGCTGCAGAAGCCCGGCAATAGCATGGCGAAGTCGCTGAGGCTCCCACTGCTGCTCTTGCAATGAACTCAGTTGTTCCGTGGTCCTGCAATCAAGAAAAGCCTCCTGACAACCAACAAACAGGCTGTGCTGACAAGTTCAAGAGGTTCTTCAGTCCGCGCGGACCCACAAAGCACGCATTGCATCATACACCTGCCATGCTCAAGATCGTTTCTTTGCCAAGATCGCCGGAACTCTTTGGCGCCTCAAAGACATCTGGCATTCGGCGCCGCTTCGCAACCAAACGAATCTGCAATGAGCAAAGGGTCTCTCGGCCGCTATGCTATATATGCACACCTGCACATATGAAACACGCTGCATACACAAAGAGCGAGGAGCACTAGGGTGTTCCATCGCTGCACGACCTTGGGCTCGTCGTTCCATACCTGTGCTGGCGCGGCGCGACAGACGCAACAAAGACCTCCAAGGCTTGACTCCAAGGCAAGCTCTAGGACACTCTAGGACTCTAGGAGTCATTTTGCATTGTCCTCTGTCACTCTGGGTCCTTGCTGCAACAACGCAAAAGCAGTGATTCGTGCAATCTGACGGGCTGACCCCGATCGAGTTGCCGGAGCCGAAGTGCGACATGTTGGCCTTTCAAGGGTTGCTCCACGTAAAAAACACATAAAAACTCTCCAAATATGGCCAAATAGGCCTGTCAATCCCCACAGTCTCACTGCAAAGCGAAGTTCATGCCCTGTTCAGAGTGATGTCGTGAGGGAGACTTGTTGAGACCTTTCTGGGATTTGAACGGCGGCCAGCAGTCTGCCGGACATCTGCAATAGCTAGAGCTATACAGCTGCGCACTTCACGTTCCCGTCCATCAAGTGTCCTAACCGATCTAATCGGTGAAGCAGCTCACACAAAGAGTTCAGTGGCATTCACTGCAGAGTGCCCATCTGGAAAGCCTTGGGCGCATGTGGTCCTGTTGCATCTGTCTCTTGACAGGTTGCCCTGTGAATGCAGTACGTAAGCCCAGGGCACGCGAGCTTTGGCGCCATAGGTGATGGGTCTTGACCTTACACTGTGATCGTCTTCATTAGTGTGACAAATTCAGAAGCAAACTCAGGAAGTTGTCATGTACCCTGAGGCCTGAGCACGTGTCCTTGCTGTAACAGCCGACGTTGCCCGTATTCATTTCAACTCCACAAATTCGGGTGCTTGTGTTTTGCAAGCAGATGCCACCTCCAGGGAACAATGAATTGAAAGCATGTGCAAGAATCGGTCACCGCAACTTGCCTCTCAAAGAAAGCCAAACCGGCAAAACCCGAATCTGCTACACTCCAAAGCTCGCACCCCGGGCGCTGCATCTGTTCTGTAGCGCATCTGTTGACTCAGCGGTATCGTTCTTCAGCGCTCACTGCGCACGCCCGAACAACCACAACAAAGTCCCACAAAGAAGTTGCCAACTCTTGTGAGCTTGGCAGAGTGCTTGTGTTACGTTTGCGCGGCCTTCTTTCGTCTGCGGGCCAGGGGCCGCTTCGCGGTGCATTCCGCAAAGCTTCGTCACGGAGGCGGCGAACGGTGGACCTGCAGGGAATCTGCGCCACCAGTGTCGAAATGCCTTGTTGACTTGTTGGAGGCTTCTGTACTTTTCTTCACCACCAAGACTCGGTGACTAGTGACTAGTGCTTCCTCGGGAGCCGCCAGGGCCTGTCTGCAGACACCGCAGCCACCCACAGCCTGAAGAGCACGGTTGCACGGGTCCCAGAAGCAAGACACTGCCGCAAAGCCTTCTCAAGCCCTACCTGGAGAGGGTCCTGGACCATAGTGCGGACCTTCGCGGTTCCAAGCGCTCTTTGCAATCACTGGCCACCAGGGAGGCTAACTCGTTTCAACTTCTAAGCTGACTGCAGCAGCTTGCCGGCAGCTTCGCACAATCAGCGTCGTTGCTGCAGGCCACAACGTCGCCTCGGAGCGACAAGGTGAACGCAAGGGTGCACACCTCAGGATGTGAGAAACTTCAACTTCCACCACCCTCGCCTGGGTCGCAGATCCCAGGCGCCGACCAGTCCCTGAACCTGCAAGGAGCGCAAAGAGCCGCGAAGGTGAAGAAGATCCGCGAAGATTCTGTGAATGGCTCGCTAATGTTCGCTAGTGCACGGCAGTGCCAGAGGCTGAAGGCTTGGCATCGGACGGAACATTGAAGCTACACGGTGTCGCGAATGCCCCCGCCACTGCAGTATGACGCACCACCTTAAGTTTGTGATCTGTACTGCATGCAACCGGGCAACACGCCGGCACCAGGCGATCAGCAAAAGCAGCGAGCAACTTCCCAGACCAACGAAGCTGTGACACCATTGTCATTAAGGTCAGTGTCATTGCGTGTGCACAGCGCGCCATGTCGGGGCAAAGGATTCAAGATAACACAATCAAAGCGAAGATCTCTTCTTGAGATTTCTTATCCTCCCTTATGGGTGGTGGAGTGAGACGTAGGTTCTAGCCTTCAGCATTCAAGAGTCTGCTATGCAGCTGCGGACGGCGTGCAGTGGAGCTTTTCCGACAACCTTCGAGCGCGTGACACAGCATGATTCCAAACCGTGCCTCCTTCAAGTGCCATTCCGAAGACAGCTCTCTCGCAGAACCTTGTGCAGACATGATAAGCTAGCTGCGTGCTGATGCAGCTTCAGCTTGTGGATCCACTCCGAGTCTGCGGGTACTAGGAGGCCAGCTCAGCCGAGTCATGGCCTCCTCAAAGGCAGCGTCGGCGTCTGCACAAAAATCTGCAGATTAACTCCTACCCACCAAACATGCAAGGCACATCTGGACACCTTTCCTGTTTTCCGTTTTGATAGAGTGATGCAAGACTCACTCTGACTTTCGTGATTGTTGAATTGTGCAAGCCTGCACGCTCCTTTATTCAACCGAGCGCAGAATCCGGGAAACAGCAATGCCAAGAGGGTGGAAGAGGCTGCTCAGATTGTTTTCTTTTCACTGTCGATGAAGGCTTAGGGCTCAGCAGCCTCACAGGAATCAAGTGCATCAAGGCCCAGCACAGCGCACAGATCAGCTTCTTCACAAGCACCACAGTTGCAATCGCACCCATTGCCCATTGCCTCAGCCGACTTCTCCTTTGCTGGAGCTTGCATCGTGCCGTAGGCAGGGACCTGAAAACTGAAAACCACATGGGAAAAAGCCCGTATCGACGAAGAACCAGCCGTCATGGTCTTGCCTCTGACTCCTTGTCAGGCCCTGCAAGCCTTTTCCATGCTGCACTTCCATCAGCCGCCTCACAACGGTGGCATGCAGAATCATGCAGACCGACAATGGGCAAATATGGGTAACTCTGCTGCCTGGCGCTGAAGCACCTCTTTGGCATGAAGCCTTGGAGATTGTCTTGTTGAAACATGCCACAACAAAGCGAGAACAGCTGCATACCTGCAACCATGGCGCCGTTTGACCTTGTAATACCCGCCGAAACAGCAGAAGGGAAACATCGCGGACGGCACCCATATCATTCCATTATCTTCTGTATTCCTTCAGGTCACTGTGCCATAAAGCGCTGTACAAATCATGTGAGAAATCCCGTGCACGATGATTCAAGATGGTGCAAGAAAGATCAACTGAGACCAGGACCGGTCGCTGTCACCATCTTCAGTTACAAACCATTGGATCACCACTGCTATGCCTGCTTCGTACTTGCCAAGGCAACTGAACATTTTTTAGGGTCTTCGAAGCTGCATCAGCCAGTCCTGCATTTGTGTAAATCAGGAACGTCATCACGATTGCCATGATCACGTCCACAGTATAGTGAAAGTGGTTGATCACAATTAGGTACAGATCTGCCGCGGTACAGCCAAGTGCAAAGATGCCTGAAGTCGCGAACAATGAACAAAGCCACTCACTGCCAGGCCCAATGTAGGCTGGCTATCAAGCCCGAGAGCAAAGAAGTACGACCAATCCCCGTCAATCCGAGAACCCCAGGAACGACGGCACTAGACTGACCCGAGGCTCCAAAGGCTATCTGACAGATTTCTCCTCAGTCGGTCCAGGTTGCCATGAACAACATGAGGAAAAGTCTGCAGCATACGGCCACTACAAACAGCCACGTTTCTGTTCGGAGATTCCATCAGCAGCGTCGTGCGCTGCACAAGGTCTGCTACAGCCAGCAAATAGAGCAACATCACCTTCGCAGCCATGACCACACAAAACAGTTACAAACAGGAGCACCCAAGTCAAAGCTCAAAGACGAGGGACGAAGGTGTGGCCACTCAATAGCATGTCGGCACAATATCGTACTGGCCACTTCCCATCCACACCATGCAATTCTAGGGAGACCATGCCATCGAAGAAGTCTTGTCCTCAGCTTCAAGATTTTTTCAAGTTGTTTCATGCCCCGTGAAGGATCGAAAAAGGGCTTGAGAACGTTTTGCCTTGGAACTTCCGAGTTGCCGCCGAGCGAACCCAATCTCTCGAATTCCTTAAGCGGTGCAGGTCCCAACCTGGGTGAGAGCACAACTCGTTTAGCATCCATCCGTTCTCTGATGCCGACTCTGACAGCGGGCTGGACAATTATGTCACAAAGTCATGATCCTAACAGCAACCAAGAAAAGTTGCCTGGCTTTGCACTCGGCCATTCCGATTGAGTCGGGGAGGATTGTCACATAGTCGAAAACACCTGGGCAAGAGATTCGAAGACAACTTCGGGCTGTGAAAGACCTCCAGCTGCTTGTGGCAGAAGGCGAAACTGGTGGGCGAACGGACATACAGCCACTGGACGATGGTGCCATAAGACAGCGAAAGAGCAGGCCTTTCAGAACAAACATCAGGCCATTGCAGAGGAACATCTTGCTCCAGGTCCTGAAGACATTCAGCAAAAGCCGATCCAACCCACTCTCGGATGTCCCAAGTGACACTGTGCAGCCAGACGTCCTCAAGTCACGAAGCAGCAATGCGCCACCGACGAAGCAGAAAAGGACGCCGCATGAGATCAGATCTAGGATTTGCCTCAAAATCATCAACACAGGACCAGGGTCCACAAGCACAGGCGTTTACAGTTCACTGGGTCGAACACAAGTGCATTTTCTCCCGCCACCATAACGGCAAATATGCTCCACTCACCAGTCAAATAAATTAGCGTGGTGTTGTTTGTGATGTGTGTGTGTGTGCGCACCAGTGTTGTCTCTGTGTGTGTGTGTGTGTGTTGGCGGGTGTGTGGGCGGGTGAGTGGGCGTGTGTGTGGGCGTGTGTGTGTGTGTGTGTGTGTGTGTGTGTGTGGGCGTGTGTGTGTGTGTGTGTGTGTGTGTGTGTGTGTGTGTGTGTGTGTGTGTGTGTGTGTGTGTGTGTGTGTGTGTGTGTGTGCGTGTGTGTGTGCGTGTGTGCGTGTGCGCGTGCGCGTGCGCGCGTGTGCGCGTGCGCGTGTGCGCGTGCGCGTGCGCGTGCGCGTGCGCGTGCGCGTGCGCGTGCGCGTGCGCGTGCGCGTGCGAGTGCGGGTGCGGGTGCGGGTGCGGGTGCGGGTGCGGGTGCGGGTGCGGGTGCGGGTGCGGGTGCGGGTGGGTGGGTGTGTGTGTGTGTGTGTGTGCATGTGTGTGCATGTGTGCAAGTGTGTGCAAGTGTGTGCAAGTGTGTGCAAGTGTGTGCAAGTGTGTGCAAGTGTGTGCAAGTGTGTGCAAGTGTGTGCAAGTGTGTGCAAGTGTGTGCAAGTGTGTGCAAGTGTGCAAGGGTGCAAGTGTGCAAGTGTGCAAGCGTGCAAGTGCGCACATGCGCGCGCGTGTGCACATGCGCATGTGTACGTGTGTAGGTGTGTGTTGGTGGTCATGCGCTTTCCTTTGGCCTGCGTCGAACGTCTGCACCGTGGATTGTCGGCCAGGGCAGCTGCAGCAAAAAAATAGTGCCCAGCTCAGCGACAATAGCACCGACTCAGCAGCATGCAGGTAGACGTTCGTGAGCGCATCTGCCAAAATGGACCCCTCAAGCAGGTCATCGATTCCGGCAGTACAGCCCACAAGGTGCGAGGGCGCAGGTAGCGTCGTCTAACACGTGCTGGGACGAGAGGCGGCTTAGTGCGAAAGTTCAAGTCAAAGCCGATGTTGGGCGAAGAAACAGTTCTCATATTTTGGGAATTCGTATCATGCTGGTATGTAGAAGGTCTGGCCTTAGCATTAACTAACCCTACACCCGAGGCGGTAAACCTATGCCTTCAGCCCGGAACCTTAGAGAACCTGAATTCTCGTCTAAACCCTAAACCCCAAGCCCTCAACCCGAAACCCTATAAGGTCGAGGCTAGACCCGGCAACCACGGGGTGTTGTAGCGTTGGTGTGAAGGCCGTCGCTTCATTGAGCCGCTCGCGATTTGCCGACGTGAATCGATGCGGTTCCGCGGCCACCCTGCATTGTGGAGCTCGCTTTGACACTGCTATCGATCATCAAACCCTTCGACGGCTTGGAGTCTAATTCGAACCAGCGTGTAATATTGATTTCTGGCTGCGTGTGGGCTCCGTAGTGCATGTTCCATTGGTCGCACTGTTCTTCTACCTGAAGTATCGTAGCTGGTGACTACAAATGACTACAAGTAGCATCATATGGCCATAGGTCGTTTGTACGTGCCGAAGGAGCTGGAAAGTAAGCTTTCGGCTTACCAGGCCGCGCTTTTCAGAACACTCTTTGCGTGGCAGGTCACATGGGAACCGGAGCCTTTCCCAGATAATCGTGACCTGGACACTGGACAGCTATGACGCACGGACCTGTTTCCTTCACATGCATTAATTTGCCACAATCTCGAAGTCTCAAAATGCAGAACCTGCCTAAGTCATCCGCAAGCGGCTCTTTCAGCCTGTGCAAGTTGACCTCGCTTGCCATCGCAGCAGATCAGGTGTGGGTTCCTAGCCTGACCTACCTGGTCAGACACTGTCTGCTCTCGTTGCTAAGGCTGCTAAGGCGATGACATACTTCACCGTGGTCAAGTGCAGAAACACCTTTTCAGCTTTTGAACGCTGCAAATTCTGCACGTTCAGGACTTCAACCATTCACGTGGAATGCACCGTACTGTGGCCGAGTGCTCTAGGCCAGTTGCACTTTGGAAGCAGAAGCAAAGAAAGCAGCAAAATGGAGGGAGGCACCTTGGAGCATTTGTTCCCAAACACGATGTATGCGCGCGCTGGTGCTTCAGCTGACTCGTCTAAGGAGGAAATCCTAAATTGCCACGGCGCCATTTCAGGAAGAGCTTTGGATACCTCAGCATCGAATGTATCACTCAGAAACAGCTCGCAGCCGCCGGCTCTGCACCCCGTGGCCAGTGCAGGGTATGTGCCGATATGCTGTTTCCTATAGATCGTGCTGGGGATGCATCAGGTATGTCGAGTACGCCCAGGTGCATGCGAGGTGTCGCAAACGCCAGGAATACAGAGCTGTTGAATTTAGAGCTTGGTATGTTCTTGGACACTGCCATCATTGGCCATTGGGTGTCTTGGTAATCGGCTGCTCCGCTGGCATGGGCATGGTTATCGTTGGGGCATGAGGCTTTGGTTGTCGAATACTCTGGTAGCACATGCATTCTTGGTAGCATGTCGAACACCTCGGCCAGACTTGAGCTTCAGATGTAGGCTGTGCGCTCTCACCACCAAGTATGCCCAAAGGGGTATGCGTCGCTTCGGGGTGTGACCGCGTGCCCACGTACATTTGGCCCACCGCAGACGCAAATGGTAAAGTATGTTAAGTGCATTTAAGTGCTACATTGCTACAGCCTGGGTCCCAAGGCAAGCTCCGGGATGGACAGTGGTTGTCATTTACGTTTCTCTGCCTCATACTCTGAAAGCATCTGAGCGGCAGGAATGGTGCCAGCACGACGTCACGAACGGACTCCGCACATGATGGAGTGGAAGACCTGCGGCACTTGTCTGTGTTTCTTTGGTTTGCGAGACTGCTGCATCACCTACGCCCACACACCAGATGGCAACCAAGTCGCTCGGAAGACATTGTGAACCTTGGGCGTCAGCTGTTGTGGAGATACACTAGAAGATGTTGTGACAGCTGCAAAACTTTGGCCGACATCTTCCGGCTCAGATTCGTGTAGAACAGGATCCTGGAAACCACCCAAACAAACTCTTCAAGAACGTTCCAGCTCGTCGGCGAATGGATTTCCAAGATCATACAAGTAGCAATGTGGAGGAATTGTATAAATATGAAACTGTCTGCACTTGCAGACAGAAAGACCTGCACGGCACCAGATCTCAAGTGCTGACATGCGCTGGGCACGCAGATATGCTACCCTTTCCAAGGAAGTCAGGGAGTTTGTGAGAGCACAGCGGAAGGTGATATCTCCCTGCCTGGAACATAGAACGTGTCCAGCGGTCTTGAGCACTACAGCTGACAACTTCTCAACCACCACAGATTCATGTCTTTCCATTGCAGTGAGAACTGATGTCGTCATTCAGCCTAGAGCTTTACCACCCTGTGCATCAACAGTGCTGATCAAGAAGACTGCCAGTGCAGGCAACGAAAGTACCTTGGCGGACCCGGCCGACAGCCTGCCCGCCAGAGTCGGCAGCAGATGCAGGACGTGTCACGGCAGTGTCACATTATTGACCACATGGCCTCCCTTTCAGCATCGGATTTCGGCCAGCGCGCCCTGCCAACAAGCTCAGCAGCCGCGTCGACAAGCAGCTTGCACGCTTATGGTTGGTGAAGGATGGCTCGGCAGTGAGTGTCCCCTTCCGGCATGGTAGGTATGAGGAGACAGCTGTGGACCGTCTCAGGAAGAAACATGCTTGGCAGCGTAGCAAGAGATGCAGGAGATTGCACATCAGCACATAAACAGCATCACTTGCATGTCGGCTTTCTCAAACAAAACAGACAAGAGCAAAGGAAAGTGCCTGTCGAGCAGATTCACCGCGCGTTGCGCCTGCAATCATCACATTCTCCACAAGATCATCTGGAATTCTGAAGATCGGCACTTACTATGTTCGAACACTAGCCAAAGGCACGTGCAGAATCGCCAACTGGGTGAAAACTTCAAGCGCCTGTCCTGAGGATATGTTCACGAAATTTGCTCATGCGACGAAAAACCGAACCAGCCAGCCTATGCTTCTGCAATGAGGCACGCACGAGGGCGCCCAGCATCAAGTAGCTCAGACAGCAGCTCCTTCAACTAATTATTTCTCACAACAAAGTCATTCAAATTGTCCGCCGAAATCTCGGGGCAGCCAGGTTTTGTCTTCACCACCCTCTGCGACACCCGGAGCCCGGAGCCCCTAAACCCCTCAAGACCCCAACCGCTCGAGCCCTAGAACCTTAAGTCCTACCTGCGACCCTCACAAGCCCGAAGCCCCTCAAGCCCTCAATCGCGAAGCCCCTCCAGTCCAACCCCAAACCTGACCCGTATACAAGCCCCAAACCTAAACCCCATGCTGCCTTAGGCTCTAACCCCGTCGAGCCGTAAACGCTAAGCTACTCAGTCCTGAAGCAACGCCTGAGCCTCTACACCCAAAAAATTTAAACTGCCAAGCCTTGTCCCCTCAACTCGTAACCCAAAAACACCTTGAACCGCGAGGCCCTTACTTGTAAACCCGAAGCCCCTGAAGCAGCCTCGGCGCCGCAACACTAAGCCCTTCAAGCCTTAAATCCTGACGGCCCTCAAAACCTAAACCTTTCAACCCTCAGCCCTAAGCCTCATGCCTAAAACCCAAAGCCTTAACTCCTCAAACCATAGCTCTAGACCTGAACTTTCCCCGTGGATAGGCACTTTTTCCCTAGCTCGTCCTCAGCTGTGGTCTTGTCGACTGCTTCGTTAGAGCCCTGGACACAGGAACGTGTACTAGGTGCACGGCTGAGTGCAAGGCAGACTTGCATCCCTTAAACCAGACTACTGGATTGCCTGGTCAATGCGCAGCGCTTCATCTGCCACAGCAACCGCCGCATCTGCCCAGTTCCTCCACTCATGGCTTTTCGGCTCTGACTGTTGCCACGAACCGCCAGCCGTCACCAATGAGGCTGGGGCTTTGGGGCAACGCGGTTCCTTGCACAAACAGAAGAGAGCCACAAAAATATGCGACATCAAAGGTAACGTCATGTCCTTCCGACCCTTCCTAGCCACTTCTCGAAGAGCACTTGTGATTTTTTTGTGCTACTGCGGTCGAAGGAAGTGCTTCGTTGACGGCTTGACAAGCTTGTGTGTCTGATCTGGACAGGGACTGTCGCATGAAAGCACAGAGCTGTCACCTTATGGCAAACTGTTCTCCTCTCCAGGAAGTCCCTGACCATCACCGCTTAAGTCGTTCACATTGTAGAGCAATGTTGATGGAAGTTTCGGGCTTCAGAACCTGTACTTCTTGCATCAGCTAGCTGAGGTGCGTCTGCCCTGCTATCAGCTACTTCAATGTATCGAATGAGTCATCTGACCACGTCCGGGTGCAGTTGCCCGTAACTCCGTGCGCACAGCGACGCAAAAAACAAGCTACTACTACCTGTTCATGCTGATGCCAAGAACGGACATCGTAGTCTCTGTCGCCTACGGTTCAAAAGGTAAAAGTCAAAGGCTCTTCATAAAGGGTAAGATGATCGAAGCTGCGAAACAGTTGTGGAGGATGGTACGGGGCTCATGGGGACCGCGGAGTCCGAAGGATTCAAGCGAATCACCCTGACTTGCCACCGAATCAAGACTTTGCTGCGAGACGTTGCCACTCTCCTGAAAACCATGAGCCTCAGCCGGCATACTATGCTAACTATGCTACATCAGGGCGGCTTGTCGGGGTTTACTTCCATACTCTCAGGATGCTCTAAACTAAATTCTCTTCGGTGAGACACAGGAGCACCGAACCTTCTTGCTTCGGGCTTCCAAAATCTGGGCTTTGAAATGAACGCGATGGGATGAAGCTAGCATGTGCATAAGTTCGCAGTTTGGCTGTTCTGTCTGTACGCATCACGTACGTCAAGCAAACAGGTACCTTCTCAAAAAACAACGCCCCCCTTTAGGCTTCGCCAGAAGAAGGGTAGGATATGTGGTTGCATCAGCGCCCTTGCATCCGTATGGGTTCTTCACGTCATGGCCTTTGTCCTGGCCGCTGAACAAAGCATTTATGGAAACAATCATCCCCAACACGCCTGTCTCTCATAGCTTCTCAGCTGGTATTGATGAAGAAACGAAAGCACCTCCTGCAGCTGGACATCTTCCGCTACTGAACTGGCTCCTGGCAGTTTGACTTCACAACTTGATTCAAGCGTAGATACATTCTGGCTTTGACTGTGTCATGAAGCAATCTTTCATGTCTCTGGGTGATGCGCGTCCGCTGGCTTCCGCTTGCCACACATGTGACCTGCAGCCAACTTCTTCAGCTCTCAACACGCTCACGTGACTGAAACTGCTCATGATATCTCATGATTCATCATATTTCAGATTTGGCGGCAGTATGAAGCATCGATGAGCAAAACGGCACCACCTGAGCAAAAGGCAGCACATCGTCGCATCAAATCGTGTTGCATGCAACAGCTGGAAGAACGATCTGGGCTATGCAAGCACCTAATAGTGGACAGAATCCACAGCCCTTCTGTCCACATGCTGCAGAGATACAAGCGGGGCATTTCTGATGCTTCTCCTTACGGGGACATGTAGCGCATGTAACGGCGCAATCTGATGACACAAAACCATTGGCCTCTCCAACATGAAACCCGACAGGGCTCATAGCGCGAACCCGAATGCAGACACGCATCACGTACACTGCGAACATAGCAGACACGACACGCGATCCGAGGTGATGCGACTTCTCTCTCCTTCTTCTTGCATCTTCCTGCCTTCCTGCACACATAACCCTCCTTCGCCGCCCTTATCTCTCTCCCTCTCTCCCTCTCTCCCTCCCTCCTTCCCTCTCTCTCCTTTCTCTCCCTCGCTCCCTCGCTCTCTCGCCCTCTCGCTCTCTCGCTCTCTCGCTCTCTCGCTCTCTCGCTCTCTCTCTCTCTCTCTCTCTCTCTCTCTCTCTCTCTCTCTCTGTCGAAGAAGAGAGCCGCCCTCTCTCTCTCGCTCTCTTTTTCTTTCTTTCTTTCTTTCTTTCTTTCTTTCTTTCTTTCTTTCTTTCTTTCTTTCTTTCTTTCTTTCTTTCTTTCTTTCTTTCTTTCTCTCTTTCTTTGCGGCCAGGGGCAAGCCCCGTGCCAAGGCGCGCCCCGCTCCCACTCCTGATGACAGCCGCGCCACAGCCGCCCGCCTACGGGACCTCTCTTCTTCTTCTTCACGGATGAAGGGGCGAAACCCCTCCGCGCGCGCAGGCGCGCCCAGCTCACACGGTCCGTCCACAGGTGAAGACTGCGGCGGGACCTCTCTCTCTCTCTCTCTTTCTCTCTGTCACTCTCTTTCTGGCGCACCTCACATGCCTCATCCCCGAAACTGCCGTCGGTTTTGCAAAGGGAAGCTTGAAAAGTGACAACAGTTGTGAGGAGGCGCACCCCCAATGTCTCATCCTCGTGAGTGTCTGCACTTTTAAGGCACCAAACCAAGCTCTAAAAAGCGACGACATGCCACGTGTCTCATCCTCGTGCACTGTCCGCACTTTTGCAAATGCATGCTTGGAAGGTGATGACAGCTGAAGGTGATGACAGCTACGAGGATGGCGCACCCGTCGTGTCGCATCCTCGTGACTGGCCGCATTTTGAGGCCTCAACCTCATTGGCGACTCCCCAGACTGCAGCTGATGCGCCACTCATGGATGCTGTTGAACGCGGACGCTTGCGAACACAAAACGCGCAGCGTTGGGTCACCTCCTGGACCATTGGAACAGCCAGTCCGAATTCTGAGCATAGTGGGTAATGAGCTCAAAACACCTCCATTTGCCCCGGCCCAGAACAAGACCCGTGATGCCCAAGGCTCAAGAGACTTTTTGATCAAGTACAGCCGCCAAGCTGGAATCATGACCTGCAAACTTCTGCACAGCACATGCAACTGCTAGCATTTTCGAGAAACTGCTGCGTCTTGTTGTAGACAGCGGGCCATCGCGACTGCAGACGCGACGAAAAGTCGAGCCCAAATCGGGTAGTATTGACCCAGGTGCTCGGTCAGAGATCCTGCACCAGCTGCACAGCACATCAGCATCAGTATAGAACTGTAGCTGCTCAGCTCATCCCCTGAAGTGCAGTGGAGGATCCGATTGTCGACACTCCCGCATCAAACGCCCTCGGAAACAAGATTGAATATGATCGAATCTTCAAGAGAAGCAGTTTAACATGGTGGGTTGAAGAGATTCGAAGCAAGGGTGAAGCGGGGACACACTACGGGGTGAATACAGGAGGCGGCATGACAGAAAGCTCAAGGAAAATTGGCCTTGGCCTCGCCGATAGGCCTTTGGAACAATCTGGTTTCTTTCCCCGTTTCCCAACCTTTCTTCCGCCAAAAAAGGCCAACCCGCCCCCCCCCCCCCATCCTCCCCCGGTACAGCCTGTGCGAAAACCCTGAGACCCCTGGCTTGTGGCAATCCTCCGACTCCGAATGTATGAGGCCACTTCTAATCCCCTCCCCAACCAGCTTGAGCCTTTTATCTGCCAGCTGGCATGGGTACTTTGCAAGAGGTGTGCGGGCCGCCCAACCTCCCCACCCCAATGTCGGTCCCATTCTCCACGAGCTGATTGTGCCAGGCCGAGGCGGGTCGCGTAGCGTTAAAATCCGCACCCCACCTCTAATCCCCCCCCTGATTGTGCCAGGCCGAGGCGGGTCGCGTAGCGTTAAAATCTAAAATCAAAAAATCCGCACCCCCCCTCTAATCCCTCCCCACCCCCCCACCCTCCCCACCCCCCACCCCGCCCCCCCCCTCTAACCCCCCCCCCCCCCCCCCCCCCCCCCGCTCCTACCCCTCACCCCCCTACACCACCACCACCACTGTTTCATCCCAACCTGCCCCCCCGCCTTCCCGGTGCAGCTGCAGAGCTTCAGATTCAGGGGGGCTGCGCTGGGCCAGGCCGAGGCGGGTCGCATAGCGTTAAAATTACATGTCTCGTTTCTCCAAGGCACTGCTCCCAGGAGAAGCCCACGCAGACGCCGATAGCCTGGGCATTTAAGACTCCAACATCTGCCAAAACCAAAGTGCACCGAACTAGGTGTCAACCAACTCCCCTGCCCAAGGCATCTCAAGGCATCAGGTAGCATTGATAACCTCACCAATCGCCCGGTCAGCATGTTCATCTGTTTCGTCCAAATCCTGAAGCCAATCCAGGAAGTAGACCTGCACAGCAAAGCTGTCAGCAAAGCAGAAGCTCCCGCAAGCTCGGGTATTTAATTGCAAAAGCTAATTCCTGAGGCAGTGTATGAACGAGACGACTTAGGCCGCAACACAGACGAAACTACCGAAGGAGACCTGGGCGCACGACTGAGAACGCCCAAATCGTGAGACATGTCTCAAGCTTCCGCTAGCGCAAAACTGAAGCTATTTAAGTGCTGCAAGATGGCTGTCAGCGCAAGCACCACGCGCCAAATACAAGAGTTTGGGTTCGCTGCAGCATCCGCTTCTTGCTCGAACCCTTGGAGATACGACATTTCAAGAGTCGCATGGCGCGGTTCACTGTTGACTAGTTTCTTTGCAAAAGCAAGCTGCCAAACAGAAGCCATTTTCCCAAGTACCTAAGATGTCAACAGACGAGAGCGATGCGGCCGATGACTCGCTTCTTTCACCACTCCCGCGCAGCCTGTATCATGTTCTCAAGCTGAGCAACAAAGCACACCACGAAGATGCGGTCGCGAAAGCACTGCTGGAGATCAGAACCCATCTTGTCCTGATGCACATCCACATGCGTGGCAACTGAGCCACAAGCTTCAGTGAACACCCACAACACACAGGAACTGAAAACTTATCCACCTAGACGTGTGTCCTAGGGGCGGGACGAGGAGAACGAAGGAACCGGCAAGCAGTTTGGTTTTGCACTTGTTTTTGCTGGAGCGAGCCCGCTTCCATGCTCGGGTCTAGAGTAGACCGAGTAGAGCGACAAGTGCGGAGGGTTTAGGTCTTGGCTCTGTGGGCGAGAAAAGGCATAGGCCTGTCAATGCGCGGATCTCGCAGTGGTCCCGTCCCGCCATCGAAAACACGAGAAAATGTTCTCCGTGTCCCCAGGCCCTAGGACAGTGAAAGCGTTGGGCCGCTGCCGGGGGGGCCCGGGGAGCTTTGGTGATGGAGCAGAAACATCGAATGAAACATCCATCCCATAATCTCACGGTTTGCCAAGGTGGAAAGGTGGCAGAGCAGCATGCATGCAAGGATTGGGGTGCGCCGCGCCTCGTTCTCAATTGTTGAGTGCATGGAAGCGTACAGAGTGACGTGCATGTTCATCACACAGTATGAACTCGCTCCCACTCAACGCATACGGAAACTGAGAAATGCCGATGGCTTCAGAGACTCGAACAGCAAAGCCAACAACAAAGCAACAAGATCAGCTCGCTTCAGGCAGCAGAGCATTCTTCGACGTCAGCTCAGTAAACTCCAAAGCCCAGTGACGTGTAGTTCTGGCGGAACTGCGGATTTGATGGTGGACTGGCCACCAGAGCATGCGCCTTGTGGTTGCGGTGCTCCAGCCTCGAGAGGAAGCATGCATGCATGGTTTATGCATGATTGAGCAAGTTGCAAAAGCCGCGTGCAATATCTGCAATTCACGAAAGAACTTGACGGACATGAAGACACCTTCCAGAAACCCATTGCCCCAGATCGAAAACTTTGAAGACCCACTTGGATCCTTCACGAGTAAATAGAAATCACGTTTGCAGATGCGCCCTCACATCTGAGCTTCCTTGCAGACTCATTCCCTGAGGAAGCTGACGGAGCCTAACCTAATTCCTTTCATTGTACTGGAATTTGTCTCCTTGTCCAGTATCCTCATGCAGGGCACGAATAGGGGGAGGACCAATAGGGGAGGGAGAGAAAGGTCGGAGTCTATCGTTGGACTATTGTCCTTCCGCATTGGGAGAGAGCGGTTGCTCAAGCTACCATTCCCCACGTTTGACTTTCCGTGCTTTCACAGGGCTGTCAACACGGAGCCGGATGCAAAAGTTTTCCAAGCTTGCACACCACAATGAGAATGCCAAGCACAAAGATCATTCTGGCAGCTTCGACTGGATCATGAGGATGGAGATCGAAGCAATCGCGCAGAGGAGCATGGAGACTCCTGAGTGGGAAAAGCGCAAGCGACGGCGACGACAGCAAGCCACGAATCACCTTTCAGTGTCGCATGGCTGCAAAAGGCCCCTGCCGATGCCGATCTTGGCCTTGGCAGGATGGTTCAGCACAGGCAGCTCGAGCCCCTCGGCATTCGACATAATGCCGGTCAGGAGGAATCCTCAGCTGGAGTGAGAGGAGAAAGTCCGAAAAGAGTGCACGGCTGCAGCCAAGGCACGTAGCACTACCTCGTGTCGCGCAGCGTCTCACAATATGGCTCAATATGAGGCAGCAGGGGGAACCCAAGGCTGATGGAAGCTCTCATGGTCGACGAGTCATCTTGCAATCCAGTTGCGACTGCAGAGAAAGAGATCCCGATAGCGGCAATCTTAGTGCAATGGATTGCGAAGGACAAAAAGGGCCTGACTCCAACTCCAGGCAAGAAGAGCCTAAATCCGAGCAAGGAGTGCAAGCACAGGAGTCTAAGGCTTCAACATCATCTTCTGCTTCCTGTGCCAGGCGACTGAGGTGCTGCATGATGCTGCATGATGCTGCATGATGCTGCATGATGCTGCATGATGCTGCATGATGCCCCGCATGCTCCCCGTCAGTTGCGCTACCCCAGCCTCGGCCCCATGCTCCCACAGTCGGTAGTGAGAGTCTTGGATGTGCCGACCTCAAATGCAAAAAGATGATGAAGCACTGCAGCTCAGAACTGCCTTGTCGTGCTGTTCGCAGCTTCAGTGCCTCGTATCATATCTGAAAGCTTGAAGATGGCCATCAGCAACAAGGCCTTGACCCCCACCCATCCCAAGACCATCTCTCCTACTCTTCCTACTCTTCCGACTGCCTGTATGTGCCTGAAGCTACCTCTCTCTCTGTCTGCCTGCCTGCCTGCCTGCCTGCAGAGGCCGTATAATGATGATACTCCCGAGGTTGCCACATTAACGACCGTTGGCACTGCCACCAGGGCACCTTCCTGTTCCGGCACAAGAAGGGCTGGCCCACCACGTTAGCTGATTGGCTCAACACTGCTTCAACATGGATGTCACAAACTCGGCGCGTTTCAGCCAAGGCCTGGAACGTTTTCAGCTGCTGGAGATCGAGGCTGCACCGGATGATGGCGAAGCCGGACATGTGGGAGAACAATGTCGCCCAGCAGGCCAACTGCGAGACACATCAGGCATAGCGAAGCGCAGCGAGCACAGCGAAGCACAGCGAAGCATAGCGAAGCATAGCGAAGCATAGCGAAGCATAGCGAAGCATAGCGAAGCATCATGATAACACCATAAATTAAGCTCCCTGTTGGCTCTCTCTAGACACATGACCTGGAGAACCTATTTTGACACCTGGCCTTGCGCTTTTGGCGGTCTTCGAAAGATGCCTTGGAAAATGTCAGGTGTTGTCAGCTGTTGCCAGGCTGTCAGGTCTTGACTCCGCAGCTCGTTTTGCGGAATGTCGAAGGCACTTTGAACTGCTTGGGAAAGCAATCCGCTTGCAACGTGTGAGCCCAGATCTTTGAGATAAACATTGGAATCATGTGATCAATGTTCCTGGAAACGATGCTAACGCAGCTGTATGTGCGCAACGCCTCATGCCCAATGATCATTTGAGAATCATATGTGTGCACATGTCCAAGTTTCAACCCTTAAAGTACAAAGGTGTCAGCCATTGCGCAGGCCTTCTCGGCCACACGAAGTGAGTGAGTGAATGAAAAGCAAGCAGCACTTACGCTGCGGCTTACCACCCACGTCCCTCTCAACGTCTCAGAGGGCACATCCATGATTGACGTGAGTAACCAACCAGCGCCAGCTTGTAACGTCGAATTTGGCCGGTGGCTATGTCGTCGTTGATGTAATCAAATAGGTGCGGTTTTCTTGCCGGGACTACTTTTCTTGTTTGGCTGGGCTTCTGGGCTTCAGGGCTTCAGGGCTTAGCGTTCACGTCCACATATTTCGGGGTTCAAGACTTCCTGTGATTCCGTCTTCAAAAAATTGCAGAATCGTCTTGCTGTGAGTTGTTTTCAGAAGGTCAAATTGAAGGCCTGCTTTACACGCAAGAAAACCGTCACTTCGGCAGTGTGATGGGACTGGCAGTGGCACTCCTACCTTCAACCCTCTGATTGCAACTGTTGTCTTCGACCAAGTAACTTCCTGGTACTTTCCTGGCGTGGAGTCATCCTTCCTGAGGGGGCCATGTCTTCGGTCGCAAAAACCCCTGTGAAGGCATCCTTAACCTTCCACACATAAGGCCGAAGCATGTAGGCGATGTTGTACAAGATGACATGCAAGAAGCCTCGGCTCCGAGAAGGCAGCCATTGCCCGGAAATGACATGAATCTTTACGACTGGAGGCAGTAGAAGATGCCGAATGTCATGTACGCGATACCTTATGAAACAGCATCACAGCAGCAAAGGCACCATTCCACAAGCACACTCGCGTCCAACGCCACAAGAAAAGCCGCGGGGGACACCCAGAACGTTTTGCTGCCAGGGCCACATATCTTTGTCAAGTTTCGCTGCAAATGACCACGGATGACTCTGTCACAAATCATATCCGACACTCCAGCCAGCCCCTGTCAGCAGGCCAGCTTAAGGACTCATCACCAAGATTCTGAACCCTACTCCAACTGATCACGCACGCCTCGAAGAGTAAAACGGCCACAAAGATTGAAACAGTGGCATTGATGACCTGGCAATGAGACGGGTGCTTTCTGGTGCTTTCTTGCAAATGCAAACCCCCACAAGTACGACTAAGGAGTAGGGGCCCTGATGGGGACGCCTTCCAGGTATGCATGCGGATGTCGATGTCGTCGTGGTTCCTGGGCTGGAGTCGCGCTTTCTGTGACAAAACAACTGAGTCAGCTCGCGGCACAACTTGCGAACAAGCCACACTAAGTAAAAAAGGGACATGATAAAGGTCACACCCCCGAGCAGGAACACAGCTCCAGTCACATCCACAGACGTAACCTGATGGCTCATGTTTGTCGGAACGACTGGAATCAAACGTTCGCACACAGACACAGTGTAACTCGCCAGCGCATCTTGTGCAGTGAGCCACAGCCAAATTTTTCAACAACGCAAGAAAACACAAAGAAAACTGAAGCAACGAGTGCACAACTTTTGCAAATTTCTTACCTTCGCCTCTGGCCTCTGTGAGCTCCTCCTCTTCCGATTTCTCGCCCTCTTCGGATCCTTCGGATCCTTCTTCCACCTGCGAAGCTGCGAAGATCTTTGAATATCTGCAAATATCGACTCATATTTTATTGACAGTTTTTAGACAGAGCTGCTAGCTCGCACCGTTATGCTCCTCAGCATATCTCGATTCGAACCTATTGTCCACCATTCAGCTGGTACGACGCATGGCGTCGGCTTCTCCGTACAGTGTCAGTGCGGCTACTGAGGACGAGTCATGACGAGTCTCCATTGCAAGCACCCCGCAAAAGCAAAGCAATACCCGCAGTTCCATGCACTCCCTCACCTTCTCATGTTCGAGCTCCTCAGCTTTGGGCGCTACCTCTGTAGCAGCTCTCTCGGCTTTTTCCTGCGAGAGTTGATCACATGTGCCCGCTTCGTGCACATCTGCTTTGACAGTGCCAGCTCCTCACGTGCAGCTTCCACTTCTTTGGCAGCCGCTGCTACAGTGTCCTGACAGGCCACAAACACTGACAAGAGGTCGTGACAGACAAGAGCAAGAAGACACTGTCAGGTCGTCCTTGTTTGTATGTCTTGCTGGAACCGAAGCCAGGAAGAACGCAAGCAGAATTATCTGAAACGCGGCGCCTGACACTTGCCGCCGGACAGCCAACAACGAAGTGGACAGCTCCAGTGACCCACATTCTCCGGAATTGTTTGATGAGCTACCCACTGTGCATAGTGCCTCTTTGGACCAGCCGCATAACTCCCAGCAAGGCAGTCGCTCTTATGACGTTCACTTTGTTCTTGACCTACTTATTCTGTGTCTCTGCACTGCCAGTTTCTCAGCGGATCAATCTGCAAAACTCTCTCCGTGTGTCTGCAAAGACGTCACAAGCATATGTCTTCTCATGCTACCAAGTAGTCTCACGTCAAGTTGCAACATTTGATCCGTATTGGCTGTGGCAGGCATGCATGTTCTCCAGCCACAAAGAAAAGGAGCACGGCACTTGCGTCTGCTGCTTTGAGAAAGCGCATTCACCCAGCCTGCCATCACGGACAACTTGAACAGCTGAGTGCAGCGAGCCCAAAGACAACAAGCATCGCACCTGAGAGGCCGAGGCGTATGTTGCGAGGCAAACATCTGACTCAATGCATGACACACAAACTCACTAAGTCACTACTGCCAACGCTCCCCCCCACTGCAGGTCTTGGGACGATACACCATGTTGCCATGGATCTCCTGACAAAGCTTGCAGAGACTGGACCTTATGCGGTAGAAAACAGTGCAGGTGGACATTCGGAGTTGAACTTTGCAATCATGACCCGAACTTGGACACGTTTACATGAGGAACCCACATGCGAAGCCATGCACACTCGCAGTCATTCACCAGTAAGGCTGCTGCCAAATCCTGCTCTTTGCCATCGGCCTTCAATCGCTCTAACCTTGCCTGGTGCTGACACACAGTGGACATGCGAACGTAAAGGGCGCCAGCCACGAACAACAAGTAATAAGCACGCAACCTTGATCTTATCATCGGCTCTTCGTTGTCTTTCTTGCTGGCGTTTTTCCCGTATCGCCTACGACTTTGCAACAGTTTCGGGCGCCACGGCACTCTCATAAACTCTTAGATTTGTGACGAGGTCTCTCCTGCTGCTCCACTGACGACTCCAGGTCAAGCCGACCGTCTCGCCGCATTTTCGCCTTGTCCGTAAAGAAACCGGAGGCACAGGGGGCACGCACTTGCACCAAATGGTCTGTACGACCTTGGTTCACCACCCACTCCCGACGGCGCTGCTCAAAGCGTGCGCGAGCACTTCCGGCACTTGCATCCTGACACATGCAAGGCTGACAAAAGCTGGGGAGCATTGGCATTTATGCAACTGCTAGTCAAAGCAACATCATTCTCTTCAGGATTAACACGTTCCCTAGACCGAACCTCCAAAACCATTGGGCACTACTCTCAACTGTCCAATCAGCTTCATCAACGGCCTGTCAACAGCAACTATCACAACTGAATGCGTCAAACTCTCAAGCCCTTCTGCATTGGGATGCAACAAGCATACTCACAGAAGTAAACCTAAATTAGGCAAATCTTCGTGCCGCAAATGGCACAACAATTTGCACTTGATGTGGTTTTGGGTTGGCGCATTTGCGGGGCCGACAGTTCGGCTGATGCTTGTGCACTATCACTATCGTTGCTGTCATCGTGTCTGTTCCATGTGACATTTGAACAGCTCTTGGAAACATGTTGGACACGTTAAAGGCTTCAATCTTTGGGGGTTGCATCATGTTGCATAGGGCTTGGGAGGAGTATCATCGGACGGGCACTTACAAACTGCACGCATGCACATGTGCACATGAGTCTGGCACAGAACATACAGTACTCGAAGCTATTACAACAGCATGCGAAATCAGTGGACATTGAAATCTTACTGTACTACTTGGTCAACTGCACACAGACGGAACTTGTAGCTCTTTCAACAACACATGTTGCAACAAGCCATACAAGTGTCTTGAATGTTCAGAAACCCCAGAAATGCAAGCAAAACGGAGACACATGCAAAACCTGAACTGAACAACAACATCGTGAGGGGCAGACTTGCGAGATCAACCATGTCGTGTTGTCACCCGCACTGCCCATGTACATTGGAATGTGCCTTCGTGCCACGTTGTCGAGTAAGGGGTGGCGAAGCATCACCACCAAGTTGCCCGGCTGCACAAAGCGCGCAAACAAGTTGAAAGTTGCGAGGGAACCTGGCCACTCAGAGGGCAAACGACGTGTCAACAGAAAACAATGAAGGCTGGGTTGCTCTTGTCATTTGTCCTGAACTGGTGGAACACTGGGAGATTTGCAAGCAACACGAGGCATGTAAGTACAATCACGCCTTGACGCAGACAGCAAGTCCAAGAAAAATCAACCGCCCAACTCGATTTGCAAAGTTCTCAGGGGCTTGGGTTTTGTCGAATCACACATCACGCGCTTCTAGTAAATGCAGGCTAGCCACATCAAACCAAACCGAATGCTTTGCAAAGCCGGCACCTTCCGGGCTTCGGCGGCAGGGACCCGCTTCCGGCCGCAACGCTTGGGCCAGACCTCGCATCCCGCAGGCCCTAAACCCGCATCGGGTTGGGGCTTGGGGTTTAAGGGTATCGGGCTTGGGGTTTAAGGGTATCGGGTTTAGGGTTTATATTCACCGAGCCCCGTGGCGCCGTTCAGTGAAGTGCCGAAGGGTTCTTTCCCCGCTCCCGCCCTCTCCTGCAGTGCAAGAGTGTTTGGTGTTTCCCGCTCCCCCGCCCCCCGTGGCCCCAGGGGCTCAATGCTGCTGCCCAGACCCCTTCCCTGTCCATAAAAGTAGAAGTGAAATTCAACGGCCCAATGCAGGCCCCCCCCACCCCCCCCCGCCCTTCCCGCCCCCCCCGCCCCCCACCTCCCCCGTACGAGGAGAAGCCAAAATGGAAGTAGAAGAGCCAAAGTAGAAATAGAAGTAGAAGTGTAAGGGGCCCAAAATGTAGAAGCACAAGTAGACGTGTAATGTGTAATGAAAGGGCCCGGCCGCGCTCCTTGCAATCGATATGGTTGTCGTCCAAAAGGTGCCGGATGCAACAATGATCCTGGCAAATTCTTGAAAGGCTTGGTCACCAAGCCTACACAACGTGGTGTTTCCCAGGCCTGCAGTGCAGAATGTTGGAATGTGAAGAGCTTCCATCGCTTGGCGAAGTTCTTGAGAAAAGTGCGAAACGTTGTAAAGTCAACTGAGCGAACAAATGTGAAAGAAATCACTATCTTCGGCTTTGCAATGTCCACATATCTCGAAACATCGCGCTATCAGCAAAAGAAAATGAGGCTGCTCAATGTTCAACCAACATGGCTTGATAAATTGAAATCGCTGAGGCATGATTCGTGGCATGATGCGAACCTTCAACCGGCTGTTTACTGCCATGTCATGTCTTCGCTCTGGACACAACTCTGCACTTTCGCAATTGGCTCCGTGTTTTTTGTCCTTGTGGTGGCTCGCATCAAGATTGGAACCCGGTCTGCACGACAACAAAAACACAAGCTTGCGCCACGCACGGACATGTCCTCAGTTCGTTCGGCTGCATTCCTTTGCCATTGCGGATCTGCTGAATGGTAGCCGCTGCTATTATGGGTTGTTTTCATGTTCAACCACGCTGCAACAATGGTCATGGCCAACTAAATGGACTGCAATGGCCTTGCGTTTCGCGAACATTGTCGACAATAAAGACGGAAGGAATGAAGGAAAGCCACTCATGTGCTCCATTTTTTGAGGAACATTGGGAGGGTTCAAAGTTCTCAAACAATGAGAAGGCAGTGAAAAGGAGTCAGCGCATGAAAAAGTATCACATGTTTGATGTCATTGCTCACGCGATATTAAGCTTCCTGTGCAGAAGCTTCAGCCACGGCGAAGTTTTGAAGGGTGTCAACACCCTCGAGGGTTTCAACTCTTTTGAGGGAGCTGGCTAGTTGCTTGACGCGGAAGTCAACACCGCAATGGCTGAGGTTTGGCTGGTTGTGTCAAACACGGTGGCCAACACCGTCTCTAAACCTCGCCGTGGCAGATTTTTCAGTGGGCCTGGCCTGGCTGCTTCACGTACAGAGGTCAACACCCTGCAAAACATCACAGTGGTCGGGGCTCGAGCTTCTTCAGAGGGGCTAGTTGAGGCCGCCGGAAGGACCATGCCACACTCCAAGCAAGCCCAGTTGAGCTTGTTCCGGTAGCCTGTTGACCCACACCCCGAAGTCCGCATGTCCATGCAAGCTGCTCCAACAATTGCTGCACGCAATCGGCTCAGTCTGCAAACCTAGCTGCCTGCTGGCGCCGGGCAGCGGGAAACAATTAAGACAAGGCGGCATCTTGGGTAATTTGCGTTCAGCCATGTCGGAAACCCAGTGACGCTTGTCGCTTCCTCCGTTGTTGGTGAGACAGGGCGCAGGCAGTGAGTCACAGCGCGCGCCACCAACAGCCGTCTGCCCTTCCTCAAGGTTGACCCGGCGCCGACGATGCGGCCACTTCCAAGACACCGAGCATCCAACTCCCTGGAAAGGAGTCCTTGCGCTGCTCGCCAACAACGGGGCCCTGATGAGGCATGGTTTCGGCCACCCTACACTAGGCGGACCAGAAGCAAACATCGTCCCGTTCTCGGGTTCTTCGGGTTCTTTGTTTTTGGTTCGGTAGTGTAAACCAATGCCGCCGATGCCTTCGACAAGTGCTTTCGACACTATTACGGCCTCTGCCAAGGGGCATCAATCACGCACAGAAGAAGAAAACGAGGGTCTCTTGCATCTTTCCGAAAAGAAGAAGGCTTCGTCAAGTCAAGGCCCATAGTATCTTCTGCAAAGCACTTTGCCAAGAAGCTTGTCTCTGTGGTTGCCAAAACCCTCACGAACACCCCCAAATCATCCAGGACTTGCGCACCATCTAGAGTTGAAAGACTTTTCTCTGAACCGCAAAGGGCTGCCGATTGGTATGGATACATGTGAGGCAAAAGGAGTGCAACTCTTACACCCCGCCTCGAGATTTCCTGAGTGCTGTACTCAGGAACTCTCGCTACATTTCTGTTGCCCTGGCCCGAATACAAATATCACAGGCCCTGTATCTGGCGATATGACGACTGTTGGCCAGGGCTCCGCAATCTTCACGATGATACACTGTGCCCCGGTGAGTTGCGATTGTGATTGACTCGGGGGCATATCCTAGCCCTTCACTCCTAGCGAGCCTTGCACGAAGATCCCTATTCTCATTGCGAACCTCAATCAAAGCTTCCTCGCATTGCTCTACAGTACGATGTTCTTCATGCAGGGCTTCGGTGAGAAAACTACATCTGTCGACACACTCGTTCATGAACTGCCGCTCGCTTGGTGACATTCCGATGCTCGCTTGGGTGTAGCAGTTCACCTTTTCCACTTTTGCTTGGCTGGCCTGGTCCACAGTTGCTCGTCGGCCTGGGAGGGCCCACTTGTAGATCCACCAAATGACCCACAAAGCCCCAAGCCAAAACAACACTACTACCAGGCCAGTCGCCATCGTAGCCACTCCAGACAGAAGAGCATCTTCCATCATCGCCATCGTCACGGCGAGGCCCAAGCCCTCTGCACCATCAGCCCCAAGCACTTGGGCCATCACAAGCAAGATCGGCAGAATTTTCTTCGCATGCACTAGGCCCACTCCGCTGCTTTTCATCATTTCTTTCACTTGCATCTTGCTCTGGGATCTCTCAAGGTCCTCAAGTCCATATGGATTTCCATCATCGTCCACTGCTCCACTTCGACATAGGAGCTCTCGGACGCGAGGGCCGCGCTCAGAGGTTTTGTACCCAGGTCAGAGGGGTTTCGTTGCCCTGACACAGGGCTTGCACGGAAGACCTTGGCTTTGATGGCCTCTTGGACCCACAACAGGCCACAGCTCAAGTGTCTGACCTTGCCGCAGCCGATTCGCTGGCTGATGCCTCTAGCTGCAGCACTGTCACTTCGAAGCACAACATCAATCTCAGCGAACCCTTTCATCAAGTAGTCGAGGCACTCCCGGATGAACACAACTTCAGTGCCCCCACTCACCATTGCAACGAACTCCGACTCCCCGCTGCTGAGCGACACAGATTTCTGAGTTCTAACGTGACTGGCAATCAAGCTGCCACCCAGGTACAGATGCACCGAGGAGCGAGACTTTCTTGTTCGCTTGCACCCAGCCCAGTCAGCATCTGTTACGGATTCCAAGACGACCTGGCCTCCGTGCTGAAGGGGTCCTGAGCCTTTGTATTCCAAACAGGCTGCTTGTTGCAAAGGCTTGATCAGGAAGCCAAGACTGGGAACCTTCTGGAGGTAGCCGGCGACTTTCGCCAGCCACTTGTAGGCCATAACGGTTGGTGAGCTCATCTTACTTGCAAGGACACATGTGCTGTACTGTATGTCCGGCCTCGTGTGGCTCAGGTACAAGAGCCTGCCAGTACACTCCTTGTACTGCTTGGCCCTTTCAGGAGCGAGGGCGGCACTTGTATCAGCTTCCAAGAGACTGGCATCTCCTGGAGTGTCTCTGCTTTTCAATCCAGGCCCCATTGCTTCCAAGAGAGCCTCAACATGCTTTTGCCCCGAATACATTGCTATCCCATCTTCAAGCTTCACATATCTTCGCTTCAGGAACTCCAGCTCATCCCCCACCTCCTTCAGTGGGCTGCTGATTTGGACCTTGACCTTCTTGGCGAGCACTTTCTCAAGGGCTTGTCGGGCTGCTGGTGTTGAAGCAAGAAGCCCATCATCAGCATGCAGCACCAGGCCTGTGTCACAGCCAGGCCTCTCATCTCGGAACAAGGTGGGCTCCTTAGCAAAGCCGGTGAGCCCCGCCTCCGCAAGCATCCCCTTCATGTACTGGAACCACTCACTGGCTGCAACCCTCTGGCCTGGCAACAGCCTCTCAAGCACAAACCTCCTAGAGCCACTGCTCTGGGTGTCAAAGAGTCGCGCGTCGACCTCGATCACCACTGGTGCCTTCTGCGGCACATTCAGGTAGGCGTCCTTGATGTCGAGCGTGGTGAGCTCGAGGCCTCTGGCTTGCGCCCAAGCCATCAGCCCATGCACCACTGCCAAAGAACTTGATGGAGCGAACAGCTCCTGCGACCACGGCGTCCACGAGCGAAAAATTCCTGGCCACTAGGCGAGATCTGCGAATCCAGCCAGGCCTCTTTCGCCAGTCTCTGACTACTTTCGTAGTCAACTGCTCGTATTGCCCCAGGTCCTCTCCATCCCTGGGGGGCCTCAGTGCGCCCATGGCAACCAGGCGCTCCACCTCTGTTCTGTCGCTCTCAAGGTCCAAAGCTGCCAACTCGTCAGGGCTTAGTTCCGGCGGTGGGTCATCAGGAGACCACCACATCTCTTCACAAGCATTCTCTGTGAACTCCAGGACTGGCTCCACTTCATCAAGCCATGTCTCTGCCTGCGAATACTCATCCATTTCGACGTCGCCGTGGACCATGGAGATTCCAGCAAACCCTGGAGGGTACAGCGAGCCACCAACGCTCCCAGCAGTCGGTGAGCCTTTGGGCCGGTCCAGCAGAAGCTTGACTCGCTTGCTTGCTGGTCCCTTTTCAGGCCCCGGTCTCGTTACCTTAGTGCTGCTGTCCATCGCTGCTGACGCTTCCTCTTGTGCTGCTGGTGCTTCCTCCTCTGCTGTTGGTGCTTTCTCCTCTGCTATGCCTTCCATTCCTTGGCTCTTTCTTGATGACCGTGACGGAGAAGATGGATTTGAGCTACTGCTGCTGGAATCCGTCCCGAGCTCGTCGGCAGGAGGCTTTGGTGTCCCTGCTGCAATGGATTCTGCGGCTGCTTTCCCCGCTGCACGCGCCAACTGCTCTAATGAAGCATGGTCTGGTAGAAGAGGAACTCGAGAAGTGTACATGGCCCTCTTCCTTCGCACCTTGCCTCCATAGTCCCACGGAAGGCCTTTCACTTGGAAGACTTCGTCGGCTGACCACTGGCTCTCCACAGGCACTCGGCGGATCGACCTGCTCTCACAAGCTCCTTCTGGCGTAAGAAGCACATGCGCATTGTTCTTCTCGTTGACGCCAACCCAAATGCCTTTTCTCCACTGGAGGTCGCCCTTGTACTTCGTGGCCTTGTGGAAAATACAACTCTCCCCGAAGACTAGGAGGCGTCCTCTGTACCGCCGTCCATGTAGGACCTCAAAGGGTGTGATGCCCCGACTGGTGGTGGAGAACCTGTTGTAAAGGAAGGCCGCGTGGCGCAACAGCCAGGCGAAGAGAGGATGCTTTCCACTGAGACGCGCGCCGATACGCGCCTCCAGGAAGCACTTCAACGTCATGGCATTCCGGCGGATTGTGCTCACCGCCTTCTCTGCTTGCCCATTTGAGGCGTGAGAGCCCGCAGGGGCTAGCTGGACGGCGCTGCGCAGTCCAAGCTTCACACGGCAAGCACCTGCTTGATGCTTGGCTCAGGATCTCCTTGCAGCACCACTTCTGTTGCCCCGGCCACCTGCATGGAAAGCCTTGTGAGCGCCTCGCTCACTTTCTTGAGCGAAGAGGAGCCTTTTGCCACCAAGGGAATGGCAACCACCCATCCACTCGTTGACTCTGCGCCCACAAGGTTCAAAGCGAATTGGTCCCTGTAGTCCTCGGCTTCCTGGGCTTCATCAGGTTGCTGGTGCTCTCCCTGTGGCTCCGGTTCCTCAGGCTCCACCTCACCTCGCTCTTTTGTGAAGGTGTAGCAATAGTCAATCTGGATGCGAGGCTTTGGCTCCTTGTACTCGTTCTCGACGATGTCACCCTTCTCCTCCGTTTGCTTCTCGTGAGGGGATTGCCTTGACCGGCTCATGACACATGCTTCACACCAGGGCTGGAAAGGGTGATGTGTCAAGGCATGTAGGTCTTGTTGCTCTTTGCTTGGAAGCACCGGCACCCTGAACTGTTCAGGATTCCTCTCCCCTTCTCGGAACATCTGCTTCGCCACCTCGGTGGAGAGCTGCTTCTCCAACACCTCCTTGTGATCGCGAAGTCGCCGAAGAACACGAGCTTTTGGCCCACTCTTGCTCACCCCGAGCTTGTCACAGAGATCTTTCAGATTCTTGAGGGGGGTTTCCATGCTTAGTTCCACACCATCCAACTCGTCGTCTTCAAGATCCGCGTGCCGAACTTGTCCTCGAAGGTCCCGTTCTCCTCCAAGCACTTCCATTGGCTCATCGCCAAGACCACCCCCGACATCTCCAGGCACATAGGGCTCATCGAACTCCTTGGGCTCATCGAAGAGGGTCCCGGGATTCGTCAAGATATCCCGGTTGAGCTCTGCCACGTGGAAAAGCACACACACATCTCTGAACCCAGCTAGCTCAGACTCGATGTTCGTGATCACCTTCGGCGAGTGCTCAAAGTCATAGGTCGTCATGGCGCAAACTTGAACCCAGGTATCTCCGCGCCGAGGTCCTCGCACAGCTTCTTCACGCCGAACAAAGACCGCGACCCACTCCCAGTCGTCGCTCGACCACACTGCCTGCTCGAAGGGGATCTCTTTGGTTCTGTGCGCCACCAGAACTGGAAGGCCTGAGGGCAGTATGCTCCACCCTGGCGTTTCGATCACATCCTCGATCTGAGGGGGAAGCGCCGAGACATCCAACATGGCAATGGACGAAACCAGGGCAGTCATGACCAGGGTGTTCCTTCTCAATCTCATTGGGAGGATCCTTTCCCCTTGTTTCAGCACTGGACCCTTCTTTCCTGTGCTCAACCTCCAGCCGCTCCTCCAGAGCTTGCCCAGCGAGATGATGAGTGAGTTCACTTTGGCTATGGCGAACTTCTCCCGGATGGTGACCCACTTGCCTTCATCATCTTGCACCTCCACATTCAAGTATCTTGCAGCATGTTGTTGAATTTCATGGCCTTGAGCATCTCGCATGAATACTTCCAGAGGTCCAGCCGGGTCGCCCAGGCCTGCGAAGTCGAGCGGAGCCACCGAAACATCTGCTCCTGAGTCCATTACAACCTCCACTTCGGTTCCTCCAGGTTGAACTCTTCCATAGTGCTGCACCATGTTGATTTCAACCTCCGTTTCCAACAAGTTCTGGTCGAAGACGCTCGGCTCCCAAACAACCCACTCATTGTCTTCATCGGTGCTATCCATTCTGAACTCCATCACCTTCCCGGATTCCTTGGTGCTGACAGCCGACACCATCATCACCTCGGCACCGTCCAAGCTGAACTCTCCCAAATCGCTCTCGCACTCAACCTCGGAAATGTCAAAGATTTCCACAGCCCTGCAACCTGGAGGTGTTCCCAGAGGCATTGCTTGAACTTGCTGCACTGTGCTCGGTGTCCTATAGGCTGTGGCCGAGGTCGAGGCTGACGAAGCTCCGGACGAAGTGGCTCCACCACCTCCATCTTCAACTTGATTGACCCTGCCCTTGTTAGGGCATTCGTTCTTCCAATGGCCGGACTGGCCACACTTGTGGCAGACATTGCTTTGTCCTCCTCCTTTGCCCTTGCTCTTCGGGTTGCCATTGTTATTGCTCTTCCCTCCATGCTGGTTGTTTTCCCACCAGCTGTTGCTGCTGTAGTTTCCTTTGCCCTTCTGCCATCCTCCGGTGCCTTTGCCTCTACCCCACTGGGCTTGCTGCTGTCCTTTGCTCCACTGCTGCTGCTTGCCATCTCCTTTGGCCCATTTTCCTTTTCCCTTGCCTTTGTCATCTTTGCCCTTCTTGCCCTTCTTTCCTCCTTTGCCCCAGCCTTTGGCCCAAACTTGGTCCACATCCATTGGCTGCGGTCCTCCTGCTTGGGATTTGCTGCTGGTGCTCAGGCTCAAACTCCAGGGCGTGTTGACATTCTCGTACTGGAGAATCCATTCTCGCAAGTCGCTGTACTTCGTATCCGGGGTCATCCTGAGCTGAACTTGGCTTTTCAAAGGCTCCTTAAGGCCCATGACCACTGTCGCAACCATGAGGTCCTCGCTGAAGGTCTTGCCGCTGCTGCTCTCATAAGCTCTGAGTGCCTCCTCATAGGCAACCAGCTGCTCATGCAGGCCCACATTCTCCTTGAACTCCCACTGCGCAAGCTGACGCATGATCGCCAAAGAGCGCGTGCGCTCCTTCGGTTCCATCTCGCGCCGAAGCCTCCTCAAGGCCTCGTATCCATTCTTCTCCTTTTCCAGACCCTTGATCAAAAGCAAAGGCCTGCCTTTGACCAGGGAGCAAAGTGCTCCAAACAATCGCTGGCTGCGACTTGCTGTCTCATCCGGCAGCAGACTGCTGTCGATCTCTTCGTCCCACGTGATGTCCTCCATGTCGCCCTCGAACTCGGGGTCATTCGCAATCAACCAAGTGCACAACTGGAAATGCCACTCCTTCCATGTTCGCAGCTCCTCCTCTCTGTCTTTTGGCTTCCACTCAGGCATCCTCAAGGCCTTCAGGAGACCATTGCTCTTTGAGGCCACTGCCTGTGATTCTGCTGCCTGAGCAGCTCGCTCCGTTGTTGTAATCAATCTCGAGAAGACACTTCCCAAAGCTTGGTCAAGTCTTCCCCGGACGATCCTGTCAATCTCGTTTCGCATTGCTGCCTCTGCATCCACGGGCTGGTTCGGACCAGCACTCCCCATTCCAGGCTCCTGTCCACTCGAAGGCTCCATTGCACCCACAAGGCAGTCCCTGAACCACCTGCTCCAACCACTCGCCAGGAAGAATCGATATCCAACCCAGCGACCGCCAGAGGCCCAAACACCCCCGCCTGCACTGATACCGCTTGCACTGAGATCTCCACCACACCAGGTTTCACAGGCACTGCTTGCTTTGCAAAAGTGCAGTCCACCAGAAAAAGCGAACTCCGGTTCTGCCCCAACTCCAAGGGGACTTACGACAAAAGTGTGTTCTGAGGCCAGTGGGTCGGCCAAGTGAATGGCAGCGAACCAGACGGCTAAGTGAAGGGCAGCAATCAAGCTGATCCAAGACACGCGGGATATCGGGTGAAACCAAGCCTCTAGCTGGAGCCGTGGCTCCGCTACCATGAAAGACTTTTCTCTGAACCGCAAAGGGCTGCCGATTGGTATGGATACATGTGAGGCAAAAGGAGTGCAACTCTTACAAGAGTAGAACCGCACCATCCACATCAAGGTCCAGATAGCAGAGAAAAGGCTTTGCTGCGCACAGCGAAAAGGACTTACGACACTGGGATGACGACCCGCGAGGATGCCCTCGAACCAGAAGCAGAATCCAAGACCAAGAAAAACAACCAAAACAAGGGGCTGCATCCCGTTACCCTTCGCTTCGAAGCCTTCGAAGCCTTTGAAGCCGAAGGGTCGAAGGGTCGAAGGGGGGGGGGAGGGGGGGGGGGGGGGGGGGGGGGAAGAAGGGGGGGGGGGAAGGGGGGGGGCTGAAGGTTCGAAGGCTTCGAACGTAAGGACGAAGGCTTCGAAGGCTACGAAGGGTGAGGACGAAGGCTTCGAAGGCTTCGGAGGTGAGGGCGAAGGCTTCGCAGCTTCGAAGGTGAGGACGAAGGGGGCTTCGAAGGCTTCGAGGCGAGGAAAAAGGGGGGGAGGGCTTCGAAGGCTTCGAAGGTGAGGACAAAGGGGGCTTCGAAGGCTCGAAGGCGAGGACGAAGGGGGGCGGGGCTTGGAAGCTTCGAAGGTGAGGACGAAGGGGGCTTCGAAGGCTTCGAAGGCGAGGACGAAGGGGGGGGGGGGGCTTCGAAGGCTTCGACGGGTGAGGACGAAGGGGGCTTGGAAGGCTTCGAAGGCGAGGACGAAGGGGGGGGGGGCCTTCGAAGGCTTCGAAGGTGAGAGACGGGGCATCTCCAGAGTTTCGAAGAATGAGATCCAAAAAACAAAACAAGATTCGGGGGGGTGGAATTTAGAAGAAGGCCCTTCTCTCTCATTTTTTCTTAAAGGAAGCTAATCTTCAGAGTATCACTTCTCTGAGCTTCGAATAATGAGATCCAAAAAACAAAACAAGATTCGGGGGGGGTGGAACTTAGAAGAAGTCCCTTCTCTCTCATCTTAAAAAAGAAATTACAGGCCTTCGAAGGACAAGAAATTGAGGGGGTGGAATTTAGAATACATTCCCTTCTCTCTTCTCCCTTCCTCCCACTCCGCATTCTCGCTTCTCCCTTCCTCCCACTCCCTCGTCTGTGATTTAAAATAAAGTCTACTTCTATAAACAAAAACCGTCTCGTCACTACTCCTCTGATTTTTCGAATAAAGAAATGCAAAAAACAAAAGAAGATTCGAGGGGGGTGGAATTTAGAATAAATTCCCTTCTCTCTTCTCCTCTGATTCTTCGAAAGATGAAATACAAAAAACAAAAAAGATCCGAGGGGATGGAATTTAGAATACATTCCCTTCTCTCTTCTCCCTTCCTCCAACTCCACATTCTCTCTTCTCCCTTCCTCCAACTGCCTCGTCTCTATATAATTTAAAATATATCCCTTCTCTCTTCTCCCCTTCCTCCCACTTTACAAGAGGTAAATGGGGGGGGCTGCGCCCCCCCCAACCCCCCCGCTCTTTACTTCTAATGTCTACTCCTCTGAATTTCGAACAATGAAATACAAAAACAAAACAAGATTTGAGGGGGGTGGAATTTAGATTAAAGTTGCAATGCTAAAGGATTTTAGCATAAGTTAGCTCGGGCACTTGAGCTTTATCTCCTCAGCCTGCCAGCGGCTCAGAAATGCAAGATTTCAGGCAAGATTTCATTCAACATTCAAGCCTGCCTGCGGCGCAGAAAGCAACAACGTTTCTCCATTTCAACTTCAACGTTCTAGCAAGACTGTTAGCTGGGTTCCCAGTTCTTCTGCCATGTTAAACGCAGCAGAACGCTTGGCAACTCTCGCGGCTGGGACTGCTTGCCCGCCTGCGCCGAACGTGGCCGTGGCACAGACAGTTGGCATTGGGGAAAACACGCTAAGCAGCTTCTTTGGCGAGTTGGATCCTGACTTGGAACTTGTGCGTTCCACACTGGTAAAGCTTGGCTATGACATGAGCCAAGAAGATGTGAACCCGGTGTTGCTTGACATACAAGCCTTGGGCACGGACGAGTTCTTCAGTGGCCTTCCTGGGGACACAACATTGAGGGCTAAAGCAGCTTTCAAGAGATTCTTGAATATGTCCTCGCCGTTCACCTCTCAAGAAGCTTCCCAGTCCACGGACTCGGATTTGCTTTTGAAGACGGCGCTGCGAGTTGCTGGAATGTCAGATCCGGTTGCTGAGGAAGCCGAGCGACTGAAACATAAGCAAACCGTGGGTGAGCTTGCCCAACGCCTCGAACTCGGCATGTTTGCTCCGTCCTTGCTTCCAGATGCGGATTTGCTCAGAAAAGTCTCTTCGGCTGCTCAAGTCGGGCACTTCCCACAACCTGACCGCAAACAGCTGTTAGATCATGAAGGTCCACGGGCCTTTGCCAAGCAGCTTTGGCAAATTCTTCGGTCCGGCATCGCTCTCCTCTTGATGCAGCGTATGTCCCCGGCAGCGTTGTTCAGCGAGTTGGGCTTGGCGCTTCAAATTGCCAGTGAAACTCCAGGCGATGACAAGCAGGCGGAGAAATTGGCGGCGCTGTACAGCATCAAGATTCGGGAGCTCCTTCACGGATCCTCTTTGAATGTTCCCTTGAACCCAGAAGTGGACACGAAGCCGTTTGAGGAGGCTATGCAGGTTTTCCTGCGACGCGACCCCGGCGTCTTTTCGGAAGCCAAGGATTCTGTTTGTCTTGAGGAGGGTGGTGCAAAAGCTCCTTCAGCTCCACAGGCTCGCAAACCTTCTCTTACTGATCATTGCTTGAGACACGCAGTCAAGCCCAACTTCTGCAGCGGTTATGGGCGGAAAACATGCGGCTTCAACCACACGTGTCCTTTCTGTCAAGGCAAGATCTGCCAGAATAAGCCCGGCTACTTGGCTCGTCACCTGGCTTCCCTACGAGTGCCCATGGAGATGGTGGTCAGAGAGGAGGGCCGTTCTCACAAGGCCCGCTCGCGGTCTCCTCGAAGACGTTCAAGAAGTCGTTCACGCAGGCGTGACCGTGGTGACCAGAACGCTGCTAGGGTTTCGCCGGAGCAGAGGACGCCAGCAACTCCGACGTCTTCCCGTGGCAAGAAGTAGGACAAAGGCGGCTCCTTCGATTGGGCACCGGTTGAAGAGCGACGCCAAGACCAGGTTCAAAGGTGCCTTCCGGCGACACTTGGTCGCCGCAGTTTTGACGGGGCTCTCGGCGAAGCAGAGAACCCAGCCACTTTACAGTCTGGCAGCAGCAAAGAAGTTCAGCAAAGCTTGCTCACGGCATTTTCTTCGGACGCACGGCTTCCGCCCGCCAGTTCTCTCACTCCGCGTATCCTCGGCATCATGTCCCACAAAGGGTTTTGTCAAGGTGATTTTCTGGATGAGAGGATCCTGGCGGACAAGTCTCGCTACATGTCCTCCTGGGAAGATTTCGTTTCCGAGGTTATTCAATTCAGCAGCCCCCTGCGCCAACCTTTCCGAGACTTGTCCAGCACTGTGACTGCAGGGATTTGGCAAAGGGCTACGCTGTCCGCCGCAGAAATTGCGGCATACGCAGATGGCGCGTATTCGTCGCGTTGTGGCGGCGGATGGTCCTTCAACACAGCCTCGTTGGGGAGTGTTACAGCGTTTGGCAGAAGTGGCAGGCCATCCAGATAAGGCTTTGGCCGAAGATGCGCAGCAGCCAGATGGATTCCGCTTGTTGGGACGACTGCCAGCAGTGCCACAATGGCCACAACGCCCGGAACCTCCTGCTTGGGATGATGCAGCTCATGTTCGAGATCTCCAGCGTCTCTTGGACAAGCATGCTGTTAAGCAGAAGGATGGTCGCTTCAAGGTGCCTGGCAGCCACTCCGCGGAGCTTCACAGGCTACTCGAGGAGGAGACCACCAAAGGCTTTTGGACGTCCTACTCGTGGTCAGAGGCGCGTCAAGAGTTGGGAGACTTTGCTTGTTGGTTGTACTTCGGGGTTCAAGAACCATCTAAGCTTAGGGGTTGCTTGGATCCGGAAGAAGCCAATGGTCCATCGATGGTCCTGCTGCCGAACCAAGTTCTCATGGCTGGTTTGGATGGCTACCTCTCGCTTTGCCAAACAGTGGCTGCCGCCTTCAAAAAGAAAGGGCAGCTCTGCGGGGCTTTGCCGAAGATTACGAGCACGGATTCCGGCAGCTTCCTCTGTCCTCTTTGGGTAGAAAGCTCTTCTGCGCAACGGCCCAGGACAAGGAGGGGAACATCAGAATTTATGTGCCCCGAAAGCTTTTGTTTGGACCGCGAGGGTCCCCGCATGTTTTCTGCCGAGTCACGGATGCCGTGTCAGCCATAGCTGCGGTTCTCTTGCTGATCCCCAACGTTCCTCACGTGGACGATTTGGTGGGCGTGGACACTCAGGATGCAATAGCGTCGGCGCGAGAGGCCTTCGTCGAGCTGCACAAGCTTCTGAATTTCAGGCTCAAGGCCACCAAGGCTAGACCGCCTCGCGATGCAGCGGGAAGTGCTTCAACGTTTGTGGCGCTGGGAGCTCTCCTCAGCTTTGACACCACGGAACACCAGCGGAAGCTAGGCTTGGTTTGCACCGTGGACATGCCGCAGCAGAAAGTCAAGAAGTACTCGGACGTCATCACGTCTACATTGGCGCAGCGTCACTTATCGGCTGCCGTGGCTGGGAAATGTGTGGGCCAGTGGGACCATTGTTCGGCTCTGGCCCTCGGCAAGTCAGGTCGTGCCTTTACGTGGCCTCTTAGGGAACTTTCTCGCGGCGGACAAGTCTCGTGGCGAGTGCTGCAAGCTGCTCTAGTGGGCTTCAGCATTTTCATGTGCGCCTCCGGCCCCGCACCGGTGCATATTCCAGGCACGCTGGCTCGAAGGGCGGCCCTCATCTTTGTGGATGCTGCAGGGAGAGCCAACAGCTACGGACTCGGAGGAGTGGCTTGGGGAGCTTTATCCGGCGTGAGGTAACGTACCCCCCCCAGAGATCAAACACTACACCAGGATAGACGCTTCTTTGAAGCGAAACTAAACTTTACGTAGGCTAGTACGACTAGCACCAAAGGGAGTGGAGGGTGGGACAGAAAAACCAGGAAGCTACGCTTCGAGCTTCAAGCGACTGCATGGGCTGACGTTTCCCCCGTCTCCCGACTTAACAACTTGTTAGGCAAACGTTGCCCGCATTCGTTTAAGCTAACGATAAAGCACAATCACGCACGCGTGAAGGAAGCTTATCGGAAGCTTATCCTAATTGCATAACTGCCGGAACGCAAGCACCTTTTCTTTGGGAGATGACAGTGGGGATCAGTTCAGGCTGCCGTTGCAGCTTGATGCACTGGGAGCCAGAACTTCTCCGGCGTGAGGTAACGTACCCCATCTTATAAAGCCTCGAACGCCAAGGAAACCCCACCTTAGACAGCTCCTGAGAGGCCCAACGCGCTGCGTATCGCCCCGCACGGCAGGGGGATCCTACGACCCCCAAGACGGAGGATCGTGTCGAAAACCCCGCGACTTGGCCCGTCCGCAATGTTGCTAGAGGTGGGCACCCTCAAGAAGCAAGCGTTGATGTTGAGACGCTCCTCCGCTTCCACAGCCTGAAACACTATCGCTGCGCCCTCTTCTTTCCGTGTGAAACTGCGGGCTAGGGACGCTCTAGCGGCATCGTTATCGATGAGCGAGTGGGATGTGTCAAACTCGTTTCCCACGTGTGGCTTTGGCGGTGTCCTATGGCTGGATGGCGTGCCTTTAGCTTGGGGAGACACCCTAGACCCTGCCGCGGCGCAAGAGTGGGCAGGCCGCGTCGGCAAAAAGCAGCTAGTTTTCGAGTGCGAGTTGTTGCCATACTTCATATCGCTGCAACTGTGGGGACGTTCCCTCCGGAACAGTGACAAAGGTGGCACGTTCTGGACGGTTGAATAGAGAACGACCGAGGGCGCCCATCCAGGACGCGTTGCTCAATGAAGTCCAAAGCTGCCTGCTGGACGTCAGTCAGAGGATGCGAGGCTTCGGAGGCCGGGGAAACGTCCCCGACAGCCACCACTGCCTGTTTAGCGTTACGCCCCCATACGTGTTGTTCCGCGAACACTAGGCGCCCACGCAGACGCTGCGCTTCTTCGAACGTAAGTGAACCCTTCTGTTTAATCTCCGCTACTGTATCCTTAAGCTCAGCGACGCGCTGAGGCGTGTTGCTGACCTGTACCACACCCACGGACTGCTGGGACAAGTCCACTCGGACTCCGAGAACGTCGAAAACCTCGGAGAAGGGGCGATTCTTCTTCTCCTCTGTGGCTACGCGCCAGCCCAGTTTCTTGAACATTGAGGAGACAACGACCTCAACGTGGGCCGCGTTTGCTGCAGACGTCAGCACCGTGAAGTCATCGAAAAAGGAGGTCATAGCTATGAAAAACTTTTTCCTTGCTATGGCTTTTAATGCTTCGCTGCACCGCAGGAAAGCATGCACGGCTGCAACTGCCCCAAAGGGCAGGCTGTGCAAGCGGCAGTATTGGACAACGTCTGCCTCAGGGTCCATGACGCAAATGATGGCGAAGTGCTTGTGGTCGGCTCGCACGGCGAGCTGCTTATAAGCGCTCTTTAGATCCCAGGTACGACCGAGGATGCGCTCAGGGGGGCTCCCCGGCAGACGAAAACGAAGCCAGGACAGACAGGCCTCGACTATCTCGTCGATCCCGTCCATCATCTGAACCTTCTCCTGCACACCACAGGCTGAGTTGACCAGGCTGGCTTTAAAGTTGTCGATAGGCCTCACTTTATTTTTCTGGAAGACTCCAAACCTGGGAGAAACTACCGCCAGAGCGGAAAGGTCTTCGCGGCTGCAGAAAGACAGCCACCCACTGGCCTGTTCTTCTCGGCCCAGACAGCACGCTCAGTCGCTCGGTCACGGTACCGGCAGAGACCGTTTACGCACCGTCGAGAAATTTCTTCGGACATTCGTTGGAGACCGGAGGCCGTAAGTTCGGGGGGCCGAACGTCGGCATCCCACAACCCCGTAACGGGGAGCCAATTCACGAGGGGAAAGCCTAGCCTAACGGACTCCGCGACGTCCGGGTCGACGTGACCCACTTCGCGCAACAAGAGTTCCAGAGCCACAGACATCTTGCTGGAAGTGACGTGGTTGACTTCGGGGTCGAGACCTTCACGGAGGGCCGTCTCCCGGCTCACGGAACCCTTACAAACTCGAAGGAGGTCACGGGACGCCTCCGTACGTGACTTTGCAAGCTTAATGGTGTCCTCGGCGGCATCGGCCGCGAGAGCTACGAGCATCTCGGGAGGGAGGACACAGCGCGCCCTACGCGGGCTTGGTAGCTCTAAGGCCTGTCTGCACCAGGCTTCCGGCGAGCAAGGGATGGCGACCGACGCGGTCGCACCCTCGCGGTCGATCTCCAGGAGCTTTGACCCTTTAGGCCAGTGGTCCCAGTTGCGCGGAATCTTGCAGGGCGGAAAAAAGCTGAAGAAGCGTGCGGCATCGTCGCCCTTTAGTGTGACCTTGACAGTGAAGTCCGGCTCGCACAGCGCCTTGAATGCACGCTTCCGCCCCACGGGGGCTCTTTCCAGGACGTCCTTGACAGCCGCCCCGGCGCAGGACGCCCACGCTTTGGCTAGCTGGGGCGTGTAGGCACTCTCAAGAGAGGTCGACCAAACACGCTCCCCTTGATGCGTGACCTGACCCCATGACTCATGGGCATGGTCTCCAGAGCACAGCACGGCTGTCCGACGAAACCAAGAGCGGTTCGACACCAACTTGGTGCTCTTCCGCCGGGTACTCCCAAACATGCACGCATGCAGCGTGACAACGTGAGAGTTGGCCACGAGCCCACTCAAACCAGGGAAAAGCCAAATCAAGCTATTAGTGGGATTTTCAATACTCCAGCAGACCCCTTTTGCGGACAAGTGTCTGCACCAGGAGGACATCAGCTCTACGAGGCTGTTCGCGGCACGAACGCGTGCCCTGTCACGAAAATCCTTAAGGGACGGCAGCCCCTTTACGAAATCTCTATTCCTCAGCGGCTTTGGTCCCCCCGGATGGCGAATTTCCCTGGCGCGACTGAACGTTCCGCATGGCGGGGCCCAGTGAACCCACACTAGGCCTGGCCGGTCCAGGACATCTTTGAGAAGGGAACGCCCTTCTTTCCTGGAGAGGTCCAATTGCAGGACCTTAACACCTTGAGCCTTGCAAACTTTGTCAATGCTCACGGTGTGGAAGCCTAAATCCTTTGCGGCTTTACTCAAACGCCCCAAGCCGCAGAAGACTTCCACAAACAAAGGGACGCCCCTATCGCTGTTGCCGGGCTGGCAGTCCACAGGCGAGGACGCTGACCTTACAAGTGGAGGTGGAACGTCCTCACAACGGGCACGGCCCGTAACATCATCGCAACGCGGCCCTCCCTTTTCAGGGGGGGAAGGAGGGGTGGGAGCGGGCGGCTGACCCGGGCCTGACGAGGCCTCGCTCATTTCGACTACCGGCTGGGATAGTCACTCACGCTTCTTGTTTGCCGGGCAGTTCCCTGCCCCGTGGTCCTTGGACCCGCAGGACATGCAAACATGCAGTCCGCGGTCGCACTCAGGAGGATTCCCGGACGCCGGGAGGTCACAGCCCTCCTCCAGGTTGAATCCATTGCAGTGACGTCTGCCGTGATCGTCATGCGGCTGAAAAGGGGCGCAGTTCCTTAGGCATCGGCGGCTTCTTTTCGGTCGGGAGGGTAGGCGCGGAAGGCTTCCCTTTACCCCTCCCCTGCCCCGGCCTTTTGGGGTGCGACTCCTGCCAAATCCTTTAGGGTCACGGCCCTTCCCTCCTTTGCCAGCGCCTCTGCCCTTCGTCCACTCGCGGCCCCGGCCATCTGCCTGTGGCAGGGGGAAGAGGCTAAACGTGACGCACGTATCGTTCTGCTTGGCTGCAATTAGGGCGTCCAAAGGAGCCACGCCTGCTGCGTTGGGCTTGCACCCGTCACGACACTCTCGGGACAACAGCGTCCAGAGCTCTTTGTCGGCCTTGATAATTGCGCCTACACCGGGCTTGGCGTAGCCCCGGCTCGCCAGGAAGAAGTAGTTTCGCACGAGACGCTCGTGAAGGAGACCAGACCGACGCGGTCTAGGGCCACACCTCTCCTGGTGAAAGCCTGCTGCAGCTTGAAGTCGGTTGCTACGTCCGCATTGAACACATTGTCCTTCTTCTTCAGGGTAAGCTCGCCATTCTCGATGGCAAAGAACTCCTTGTCCCGCCGCACGGCGGCGACCTCTGCATCGCGACTCACGCATGCGGACGGCGGAATGTAACGCACGAGGCCGTCGTGCAACATAGCCGCCGCGCGGTCTACGAGACCGTTAGAGGGCTCCAAGTCACCTTCCAGGAGGACCCCAGTGAGGCGAGCAACTTGCTCTTTCCTCTTGTGTTCTCTCTCGTGGCTGGGCAAGTGCTTCTTGCTGGACGCCTCGGGGTCGCCCCGATCCTTCAAATCCTGCAGGCTGAAGGCCAAGCCTTCAAGGCGAGACGTCGCAAAGCTCCTGCGTGGCCCAACGTGGGCCCGGGCGCCGGAAAGATCTTTTTCGCCAGATCTTCCAGCTTGCTATCGTCAATATGGTTGGGCTGATCGGCCACAGAGAACGCAAGGGCGGCAAAGGACTCCACGTTCTCCTTCACCAGATTTTTGAAGGGGTCGCTCCCGAGCAAGTCTTCGGCTCTGCTTTTAAACTCGGCCTTGCTGTCAACCAGGCAAACCATGGCCTGACAGGGGAAGGGGACACGCACAAAGATTTCAAAGGGGGGGAGGGGGGTCCCGGGACTAGGTCAAAAAGCCTCCTTTTTCCTCTAGTCCTGCAAGCTTGAGTGGGTCCAGCACTGCTTGCAATGGGGACGACCCTCTTCGAGTTCAACAACGTCGCTGGTAACGTACCTGTCAGACAACGTCCGCCCACAAAGAAGACGATTTCGCATCTCGACCCCTTGAACGTGGAGGCAGCCACTGACAGCGTGCATGAAGGACTGGCACCACGGTGGCAGAGCTGCCACTGCCTCGCGGCGGGCACGGTTCCCGGGCAAAGGGGGATCTGTCGGCATGTCCTCCTCACTGAGTCGGTCCGACTCGCTATCTGTGGTATCAGTCATGTGCTCGGGCGCCGGCTGCTCGGCCGACGCAGCTGCTGAGACCTCGTTGTCCAGGTCGGGAGGAACATTCGAACTCCGACGCAGAGCTCCCTCCGGCACGACTGGATCTGGTTTGTTGAAGGCCAAAACACGCTGTCTAGTCCTAATTTGACTCCCACGAGGGTTGTCAGGCACGAAGTCGCCATCACGGATGGCGAGGAGGACTTCCTCGAAAACGCGCGCCGCCGGCGCGAGAACGTCTCGGCTGTAGGTCTCCGTGCTACGCGGACTGTCATGCACATGGTGTGCTAACAAGCGCCGCGTGTCTAGGGCGACACCGGCCGACGCGGCCCACGTCAGGCCCGTGGCCTTCAGGCTGTGGCTGGAGAGACGGGAAGAGTCCGGGGAGACCTCTGCCAGAATGCCGCGCAACCACTTAGTGATCTGCTGCGAAGACACGGCGTTTCCGGTGGGGACGCCATCTTCCCCGAAATGCGGGATCAGAGAACCCTTATCGATAGCGCCTTTGACCGAAAGGCCGAGGGAGACCCGCGCCTCCAGCCACTGTGGGATCCACGGAGTCTCCAGCTAAACGCACGGCGCCAGAAGTGGTAACAACAGGCGTGCTCTGGCCCCCATGGCCGTCTTGCTCCTGGAGACGGAGCCCTCTATCCACACGGTGGACTCGTCTGGGTCGGAAAAGTCGACCTCAAGAGTTACCATCCTAGCCGCATCGCTGGCTCTGGCGCAGCTGAACATCATAAACAATAGCGCACCCGCAATGACGCAGTCGGGAGCATTGTCAGCGAAGGCCGCGGCACCCTCGAGGAACTTGACTTCTTCCACAGCCAGAGCAGGCGCCCGGCGGGGCGGAGGAGCCTTGGCCTCGAAGCCTTTGCAAAGGCCCACAATGCGAGGGCTCGAGGTCATGTAGTCCTCGACTTTCAGACCGAGGACGCCTCGACACCAGTTGACGCACTGAGTGAACCCGCCGGGTTTCGACCACGGCGCCTCGGAACGGTCCAAGTGGGTGAGGTACATCCAGGAGACTCTCTCCGTCACTGGGAAGGGCGAAGCTTGAACGGAGTCGGCCCACGTTACGAAATGGTTAAGGGAAGAAAGTCTGCGGACTATTGTTCCGGTGGCCTTATTATGCGCACAGGCGCTGGCTATGCTGTACGACAGCTCGTCCAAGTCCAGCGTGCCATTGGCGTCTGCACGGCAGAGCGCGACAATACCAAACGCATCCTGCCATCCTTCCACGATGGCCTGGAGCTGGAACAGCGCTGCTCCACGTCGGTCATCTTCGTGCCAAGGTTTGGCGGAGACCTTCACTGCCACTGACAGCACCGACTGGCCGTCGACGCGCGGCTTCTTGGTCTCTACGGGGACCACGCTCCTCTCCGGCACTCGGACTCTTGCGGGGCGCTCAAAATTGAGGGAGAGGGGAAGCTCCAAACACGACTGGAAACTGACCTCCCAAGGGAGCTGTACAGACTGACTGGGCAGCCTGGCCCAGGCTCTATCGGCTCGATCGGAAAACATCTGGAGGCTGCGAGCCATTCCAACACACTGGGCACAACACGCAGCCCTCGCTCCCAAAGAAAATGCACTTCGCAAGACCACCCCGGCCTGGAGCAGATATCGAGCGGATGATCGGGCGCACTTGAAACTTAACAGCTGCTCATGCGCACGCATGTACAAGGAGACTTCCTCCAGTGCTCCGGCAACGGCCGGACGACAGGGGGATGCTACTAGCAATCCCGGGGCGGCCACTCCGGCCATTTACCAACTGGACCGGTACTTACCGGCGGGGGCATGAAATCCCAACGCGGGGGCCCACAACGCTAAAACTCACACGGCAGCAACTACAGCCCCTTGACCCAAGGAGCTGTCTTTTTCACTGCGCACACTCAGTCGGTCTGGAATTTTGGAGCGGCACGGCCGCCGTTCTAGACCACAAACTCAAAAACTCCAAAACCACCCCCCACACTCCAGGGGACACACCGAGGGCGTACGACGCCGGGCCTATCTGCGGTCGAAACCGCCAAACCCTGGTACGACCGGGTAAAGGCGAGCGCTTTCAGCGCGTACGACGCGCGTGCGCCTGTCTCTGCAGCTGGGGCAGTACCAGTGCTTCTGGACCCTGCCCCCTCGGCGTACGACGCCGTCCCACTGCCACCTGCAGACGCTGCAGGTGAAGGCGTGGATGGAGTCGGGCTCAAGCGGCACTCCGCAGCCGCTATCACACATCATGGCTCTCACCGGGCCATCGGCACCGGACGTACGGCGTCCGGCAGGGTCAGCCCGACGCGGGGGTGCGGCACGGCCCTGTGCCCCAGGTCGGGCTGAGTGACCTCCGCCGTCGCTCCCCTGAACAGACCGGGACGTCGGGCGTCGACAAAAACGCGTGGCTGCTTACGAGCAGGCCGCGCGCGATCGTCGCGCTCAGGGCGGGCGGTTTCCCCAGAGTCGGGGGACGGGGGCACGGCCCTCGTTTCCGCCTGGTCGTCAGGGCTGTAGCTCTCGTACGTGTACGCGTACGAAGGGCTGCGCTTGCTGCTACGCGCACGCCGCTTTGAAAGGGCACGGCCCTTAGCTTTGGCCGCAGCAGCGGCGGCCTCCTTCCGAACGTCGGAGGGCTCGGCCGGGGCATCCGCCGGCTCAGTATCATCCGAGGCATCGTCCGAAGAGGACGCCTCTTCTTTAGCCGCCTGCCCGGAAACGTCCGGCGCAGCAGCAACGGGAGGCTGGGGGGCCGTGTCTTTGTTTTCGGACGGACGCCGCCCCGGTTGCCTGAGCATCTGACGCAGACGCTGGCGCAGACGCTGCGTTCACCTCCTCAATGGCTTGAACCTCCTTCTTATAGGCCCCATGGCTCGCAAGGCTAAGGCAACTGCCACGCTACAGAAAAACCAGGAAGCTACGCTTCGAGCTTCAAGCGACTGCATGGGCTGACGTTTCCCCCGTCTCCCGACTTAACAACTTGTTAGGCAAACGTTGCCCGCATTCGTTTAAGCTAACGATAAAGCACAATCACGCACGCGTGAAGGAAGCCTAACCTGTTGCCTTGGCTGTCGGGTCACTGCATAAATGAGGCCGAGGCCTTAGCAGCTGTGGTGGCATTGCTCACCTGGTCGGACCGGCTGCTGCGGAAGGTGTCTTGGTCAAGGCGTACAGTTCGTCGCCGCACCTTACAGTCCTAGCAGGGCTGTTCTGGCAGGCAGTCAGGCGGGTCAAATGCTCAGCATGGGTGGGGCGCGTTCCTTCGGAACTCAACATAGCTGATGGTCCCAGCCGAAAGCATCATGCAATCTTGGAGCAGCTCCACGCTTCACAAGTCGCAGCAGTTCTGCCTCCGGCTTTCACTGCTAATTTCTTCTTGGAATTCTTACAGAGTTCCTGGGTCCAAGCAGATGCCTCTGTCAGCCACGCGGCTCCGGGACCGCGTCCCGTGCAACCTTGCGCAACTGGTGCAGCAACCGCTGCGGGCCATGGCCGCCTACAGGCAAGCGTAGCAGATGGTTCTCCTCCGCTGGCGTCATCCGACCACGCGGTCCGTCAGGCTCCTTCAAGGGACTGGGCTTCTCAAGCAAGTCGCAAGCGTCGCCACCAGGGCCAACGCTGACAGGGGAGCTGCTGCTGTCCGAGGAAAGGCGTCTGTGTCCGTGTCTCTGTGTGTGTGTGTGGGTGTGTGTTTCTTTTGTTTGGTTGGGGGGGGTTTGGCTTCGCTTCTGGTATTGCGGGGTCTCCTCTCTTTGAGTTTCTGCTGCGTTCGGAGCAATCTGCTTGCGCGGCTTGGGTGCCTTGGGAGGTTGTCTTGCGGCTTGAGGAGTTTGACAGTTCTGGTTTGGAGTTGGGGGACTTCAGGGGTTCTTGCTCGTCCCTTAATCCGAAACCCAAGTTGCTGGCGGAAAGTTGCTGGCTGCCGCTCTGCTTTGACCAACCCAGGCAAACTCTGAAGATTTGTAAGCGTGCTAGCCTCAGGCTGACTTGAGGCTGCCCGATACAACAATCAGGCCTCGTGTTGGTAGGTCCCAGCGCTGCCAAATATACATCCATGTGTATGGGGGCATGTTACATGACATGAGACATACATATATATATATATATATATATATACATATGTGTGGTTTGTCTAAGAGATTTTGGCATTTTGTAGCGCTTCCTTTGACGGCATGCATGTATGTTGTGCCTAGAGGGGAACTTCCATGGAAGCGACGGAAGCTTCAGCAAGCTTCGGTGGCAGATCCGGAACAGAGGCGGCAGTTACACAACACAAAGGTGCACTCAGAGTCCTCCAGTTCGAAAGCTGCGTCCGCCAGTGATGTAACGTCGAGTGCGGCAAATGCTTTCAGACTGGCGTGCGCAGAACCTTCAGAGTTGCACCAGGCTGTCGGTATATGCTTCCTCCCCGAAACCGCAGTCAGGCAGGACCGACCCCGACACAAGAGATCGTTCTACTGGAAGACTTGGCTCGCAGAAAATTTCCGGTGGGTCAGATCTTGGATTCGATTGCGTCAGCAAGGGCTCAAGCGGCAGTGGCTAAAACAACTTCGACCACCTACGCCTCCCATATTCGCATGATACATTGGGCGTGTCGTACTCTTCGCCAGCGCTGGCAGCTTGGAGAGACTGGCATGTACGGGAACGTGTTCCGTGGGCAGGGGATGCGGATTTGTTCCTCAAAAAGCTACGTAAGGGAACTGTACGCTTAGCTCCAGAGGCGCCTCCGAAGCCACGCTTGCAGTTGCACTGGTGGCGCAAGCTTCTCAAGCTAGCAGCGGGGAACCGGGACGTGGAGATCGGTGCCATTTGCAATTTGGCATACACCTTTGCTGCAAGGGTTCCGTCAGAGATCTTTAAGCAGTTGTCTTGGTCCAGACTAAGTGTAGGAGATCGACGTTTAGTGTACTCCAACATTTACCGCAATGGTAAGCCCCACCCTTGTACCTTGCGACGCTGGTGTGTTTGTAGCCGGTCGCCCTTGCTGTGCTGGCATCCATGGCTTGCAGCCCTACATGAACTACGAGGTCCTGCTTGGCCACAAGAAAAGCTGCTTGTTACCATGTCAGTGGCTACTTTCACCTCACGGCTGCGCAGTAGCTTGGTCACTTGCGGAACGTCGGCAGAAGAAGCACATAAGGTTTCCTCTCATAGCTTCAGAAGAGGCGCAGGCACAGATGTTTTACATGCATCTCCAGTGGCTTGCGCGCTCCTGGCAGGGTCGTCGTGGCATGCTTCGGCAGCATATGGGCTCCCTGGAATGCTGAGGATGGGAGATTGGAGTACGCCGGCATCAGCGTCGCGCTACGCCACGCAAGATGAGCAGCAAGCAGCCACATTGGCCTTCCAGCTTTTGGAACTGTCAGAAGATGAATCATAGATCTCCTCTCGTTCTGTTTTCCCCCTTCTTCCATATACACCAAGGGTCCCAAGGGCGATCATATCTTCGCCTTGGTATATCTTACCCTTGGGGAAAACAGAGTCCGCGGCAGCTTCACATCTGCATTCAAGTAGGGCTAATGCAGTGCTAAAGGATTTTAGCATAAGTTAGCTCGGGCACTTGAGCTTTATCTCCTCAGCCTGCCAGCGGCTCAGAAATGCAAGATTTCACCCAGCCCGCCCGCCCGGGGCGATCACATCTTCGCCTTGGTATATCTTACCCTTGGGGAAAACAGAGTCCGCGGCAGCTTCACATCTGCATTCAAGTAGGGCTAACCCTTCTCTCTTCTCCCCTTCCCACTCCACAACAGGCAAAATGGGGGGAGCTGCGCCCCCTCTAACCCCCCCGCTCTTTACATTTAGAAACAAAAAAAGTTTTCGCTTGTACTCCTCTGATTTTTCAAATAAATAAAAGACAAAAAACCAAAACAAGATTCGAGGGGTGGAATTTAGAATAAATTCCCTTCTCTCTTCTCCTCTGATTTTTCGAAAGATGAAATACAAAAAAAAAGATTTGAGGGTGGTGGAATTTAAAATAAATCCCTTTTCTCTTTTCCCTTCCTCCCACTCCACATTCAAGAAATAAAAACAGTCTTGTCTCCTTTCAAGATTGAACTTAAATTCAATTTTTTTTTCCGAGTTGAGCTTGGTTTGCGAGTCCACCGTCTTGGTGTTTGGGACCGGAGTCCGTACTGCTAAGTACCACTACACTATCTTGAGCAGCAGAGGCTAACTGTACAGGTAAAGCCTTCTGCTACTAGTGCCACTACTGAGGGTGGGACCTCAAGCCTATGAGGTCATTGCCTCAGCCTCTCACTAGAGGGTGGCACCTCTCGCTGCTGCTAAGCTCCACCGAGCCCCACCAATCGCTCCTCTCCTAAAAGTTTAAAGGCTACTCTTAACCTTTCCTAGAACACAAGTTCTCCTCGCACTTTTCTCTACTCGCGGCGCTCCACGAGGGGCGGTGCTTGAGCCTATATACAGTCGGGCATGAAAAGTGAAATGTTTGTTACGCCCTCTTTGAAACTCGTTGAGTGAAACGATTTTCAAACACCTTCTCACTTTTCTCTCATGCTCCGTTGAGCCCATCCTTCCTTTTTCTCATACCCCTTCGGGTAAAGCTTCTTCTTTCTTCTTTGGCTCCTGGAGCAAATTGAAACACTTCTGTGCAACTGCAACTCTACGTGCACCAAATCGATTCTACTGCTTGCACTCACTTTTTCTCGCCAGTGTCGAGCTCGTCGTAGTCCAGCAGTAACTCAGCATTTCGTTTCTTTGAAACTTGTGCTTTCGTTCGTGGTGCTCCGTGGCTTGCAACAAAACCATCATACCAATTCTTCGTATCTTCTTTTGAAACACGAGACCACTGCACGCCTTTCTCACAAGCGGCTTTTGCATTGTCTCTTTGCTTTTCAAAGCACCTTCCATTTTCGCCATTGGCTTGGTGAAACGAATTGTTTGTGAAACTGATTTCTACCTTTCGGTCTTCGCAAAATGCGGTATTTGGGCCATTGCCCTCAGAATCCTGGGCTTTCGCCCTCATCCTTCTCAGATCTTCAGCGCTTACAGATCCTCTTTGTCGATCTCGGCTGTCGGCTCCTTGGCCTCGCTTCCTTTGGCCTTTTTCCTTTCTTCCTTCTTTGCCTTCTTCTCTTCTTTCTTTGCCTTCTTTCTCTCTTCACGTTCCTTTCTCCTTTCTTCTCTCTTGATCTTCTTGATGTTCTCCTTTGCTTGTTTCTTCTTCGCTTCTTCATCGCTCGTCTGGACTTCTTCGACGGTTGGTCCTGGCGTTTCTGGCTCCTTTCTCTTCTTGAGCGTCTCCAACCCCCATTGGGGATTCGGTGGCATTCCCTTTGGCTCGGCAGGTCTCTCGCTCATATCTACCATCTTCTGGACTTCATCATTAACTTCCTTCGCTCCTGCCTTTTCCTTCTCAGCTTTGACTTTGGCCTCAACTTCTTGGCCTTGCTTCTGGTACCAGCACCTTTGGTGGGTGTGGCTTCCCCACCCCGTATGCTCAGACGGGTTCTTTGTTGTGTACCAGCACCACTTGCACCACAGACCACGCTTCTCCTTCTCTCGCCAATCGAGACTTGGGACTTTTCCCGTGATCTCCTTTGCCAAATCCAGCATCTCTTGGCACTTGATCGCACGATGCGATCCCTTACAGAAAAAGCATCCGGGCTGGCGCGTTCCCGTCTCCTTTTCGCTTCGGGTGCTCCTTTCACTTGACTTCAAAAGCCACCTTGGGTTGACCTTGCTCAGGTCTTCCTCTCTCTTTTTCTCCTTTCCTTCACCTTCATCCTTCTTCTCTTCGATGGCATCATCAACGTGCACAACTTCTGCCATCTCCTTGCGCATCTTCAACGGCTTTGGCATTGCCTTTGTCTTCACTTGCCTTTCCGAGCCTGCAGCCATTGACTCTGCCTCGCTGGCTCCTTCGGCCAATTTCCTTTTGCGCATTCGCTCGAGTAAGGACACTCTCGGTCTTTCTTCGAAAATCCGACCGTAGTCTGGTGATGCTTCCACCAAACACTTCATCACTTCTTCACTTGTCTCTACAAGCATCCTTACCACGCTCAGCATTCTTCTCGAGTGCTTGAACTCATTGTACTCCGCCAAATGTCCTTCAGCTTCCTTCTTCTTCTTCTGCATCGTGGACTTAAGGCTTTTGCACTCTTCCATCATCTTCTCAACCTCGCGGTACTTTTCGCCATATGCCCGTTCGGCATCTTCCGCTTCCTTTTCTGCATTGACGACATCTTCGTACATCAACTCGTCCGAGTCCTTCTCATCTTCTTCCTGCTCCTTCAGGGCTGCCAACCATTGTTGCACCCTTGTTCCATATCCCGTTGGAATCTTCACGACTGGACTCTCCATCGTCTCCTTGAACTCTTGGAACATTCTCTGCGTCGCTTCGGACCTTAGGGCGTCGCCATCGATCCCTGTCGCTTCGAGCATCTTTGCTCCCTTTTCGTCCAGCTGCATTGAGCTTAAGATCGTTGGCCATAGGCCTTCCTTTGCCAGGAGGACGTATCTTTCATCATCGTCGGCCTTTTCGGCTTCTTCCTCCTTTTTTCCTTCCTTCTCAGGCGCTTCTTCCTGGTCCTTGACTTCTTCCTGGTCCTTGACTTCTTCCTGGTTCTTGACTTCTTCCTGGTTCTTGACTTCTTCCTGGTTCTTGACTTCTTCCTGGTTCTTGACTTCTTCCTGGTCCTTGTCTTCTTTCTGGTCCTTTTCTGCTTTCTTCTCCTTTTTCTCGTCGCTCGAACTTGACTCGCTTGAAGATGACTCGCTTGCAGAATCACTGCACGACGAATCCTTCTCCTTCTTCTTTTCTTTCTTCTCTTTCTTCTCCTCCTTCAGTTCTTCTTTGGCCTCTTCCTTTGGCTCTTCAGCCTGTTCCTCTTCTTTTGGAGCATTCTCCAGTAACTTCTTCCTTCGCTCCTCGGCTCCTGTCTTCATCTCCTTCAGCTCTTCCACTTTTTCTTCCATCATTTGTTCGTGGGTCTTCTCTTCTTCCATCGTTCTCCTTCCTTTCTTCTTTTCCTCTTTTCCTACTCGTTTGAGCAAGAAAACGGCTGCGGGATAAACTGTGCAACAGACCATGCATGTCACACAACCAATCATGATACACATGACTATTCCCAGTCCTTGGTCTTCTTCCTTGGCTTTCTTGGCTTCTCCCATTCCTATCAACACAGCCATCGTTACAGCTTGTATGATCTTCGCCAATCGCTCATCATTCATTCTTCGGCCATTGCCGCTTCGGCCATTGCCGTTCGTTCTTCGCACTTGTACATTCCTTTCAACTTCTTCTTGGTCCACAAACTCTCCTACATATCCGAGGCTTGTCATGTACTTCCGGATCTTGTCTTTGCTTAGACTCTTTGTTCCCAGATCAGCTGGGTTGTCCTTGCCTTTGATCGCTTTGATGATCAACCTCGGGATACTCTGGATCCATAACAGATCAACGTCGAGATGACGGGCTTTCCCCAGTCCTTTCCGAGCAATCAGTTGTCTTGAACTGCTCGAATCTGAATACATCACCATCTTTGGTTCTTTTCCGAGGATTCTCGTCAACAATGCTTTCAGGAACACTCCTTCAGAAAGTATTGACGTTGCGGCGATAGTCTCCGCTTCGCATGAGCTGAGAGCTATGCTCTTTTGCCGCTTGCTCTGAAAATGAATCAGATTTCCGTTCAGCATGATCGCTCCACACGACACGCTTTGCCTTGACTCTCTGTCGGCTGCCCAATCAGAATCCGTCACTATCTCCAGCAGTGACTCTTGCTCATAGATATTTCTTTCGACTTCTTCATCTTTTCTCTCGTTTCTCTCTTCGATGGAAACTTCTTCCTGGGTAGCTCTTCTTGTGTATCAACGACACGTCGGGTGTACCCTTCAGATACTTTGCAGCGTGCCTCAGCAGTTCCATGTCTGCTTCCACCGGCGCTGCTAACTTCGTTCAAAGTTTCTTCAGCACGTACATCAAATCGGGCCGTTCTGGCGCTAAGTACAACAGTATACCTACACCTTTCCTGTACGTGTGATGATCCGCTTCCGATAGCGGGTCCATTCCTCCTTTCTTCGCTTGCATTGCCCTTCCATTGTCCGCTGGGCATGGCAGTTTCTTTGGATACGAATTTTCCAACTCCAACACTTCGGTCAATCCTTCGATGTACTTGGAATTCATCGTGATCTCAACGTCTCCATCGTTCACTGCGCTGAATCCTCTCTTCAGAAAACTCATTGAACCTTCTTGTTCTCGCAACGGTCCTTCGACCTTGATCTTCAACTTCTTCTTTCTCAAGAACTCGATCAATCCTTGGAACTCTTTCTCTGTCGCGTACAGTTCCATGTCATCCACGTGCGATAACACAATCATTCCAGCTTTTCCTTTTTCTTGTCTCCTGTAAAACAAGGCTGGTAGTCCTTCGTCGGACTTGAGTCCATACTCTTCGAGGTATCCTTTCAGCTTGTTGAACCATGCGCTTGATCCTATCCGTTGTCCTGGCAACGTGAATCCGAGTTCATAGTACTTTCCATCAACTTCGACGACTGTTGGTTCTTCTTGCTCCACCATCAAGTAGGCATCTCCTACATCGATACTTCCAAGGATGTGGTCGTTCGACGACACAAACATTGCTGAGAGTAACTTCACTGTGCTCGCAACTCCCGTTGGGGAAAATAACGATGCGATGTCCGTTGACTCCAACCATTTGAACTCACGGGCAACTAACCGGCCACGCCGTTGCCATTCACTGTCTCGATGCCTCCAATCGTAGACAACTTTGGTTGAGAGGTACTTGTAGTTGCTCACACTTGTGCCTTCAGGCAGCTCTTTCAAGACTTTCATCTCTGTGAGTCGGCGTATCTCGTGCTCTCTTGACACAACGTCGACCTTCGTCAGCTCATCTTCGTCCAACTTCGGAGGTCCATCTTCGAACTTGTTTGACCACTTTGGCATGCTTTCCTCGAACTCTTCGTCTTCTCCGAGCTCTGAGCTTCTTTCCTCTTCAGGCTCTTCAAACTCGACTTCGAGTCCTTCAAACTCTTCCAACTCTACCTCTTCGTCGTCATGGTACTTCGGCAAATCCTTCCTAAGGAATGACGCAACTTCTTGCACACTTCTTGTGGCCATTATCCTTCTCACCGTTCCTGAGGGTTCTCCTCTTTGGATCTTCTCAGGTCTTTCTTCAACTTGTCCGCTTCCTTCGTCGACTCTCGGCCTTATGGCTTCAGGTTCTTCTGCGGCTGCTCCTTCGAGCTCTCTTTTGCTCGTTCCTTCCGGCTCTTCTTCCTCGGCTTCGCCCGAGGTCATACTTGCTTCATCTCTTTTCCTTGCCGCTGCTCCTTTCCTGCTGCTTGCTTCAGAACTTCTTTGGCCTTCGCCGGGATCTTCGTCATTGTCATCATCATCACTTGTCGGTGGATCAGATGCCATTGCATCACTTGGTCTTTCCGATGCTGTTGGGCTATACTGTGGTGTCTCCAGACCAACTGCTGGAGTTCTCGGGACTTGTACTGGAGGTCCTTCGATCGGCGCCACTTCGATTCCACTTGATGGCGGTAGCCTCTTCGGCTGCTTCGACCGTCCTGTCAACTGCTCTTGACTATAGTTCCACGGCGTTCCGCATGCATTTGCCAATGTTTCCACCTCGAACGTTGGCGAACATTGTCTCATTGTCCGACTTTTGATGATTCCACTTCTGGTGCTCACCAGATTCATGTTCGAAACCATATCTTTTCCAACGAAGATTCCTTTCTTCCATGCTTCACCTTTCTCCTTTGTCTTCGGTAGTGGTTTCGCCACAACCACACTACCCCATGGTACCAACGTTCCTTTGTACTCACGGTCAAATACCAACTCGAACGGGGTTTTCCCCTGTTGTACAACAAACCTGTTCAGTAGGAATGCTGCGTGTCTCGGTGCCCACGGATACAGTGTACTTTCGCTCGTGATCTTTACCTTCGCTTCTTTCTCCACTCCATACACCAACGTCTTAGATAGGTTCCTCACTGTTTGTACCCATCTTTCAACTTGCGCTCCTTGGTGCGTGTCTGGTGCAACATCTTGGATCTCTGTTTCAAGCTTCTGCATTTTCCTTATCGTCTGCACCTTCTTTCTCAAAGCAATCATCGCTGGTTCGGTGTCTGTCCTCAGGATTACTTTCGGCTGCATTAGCATCAACACTCTGCAAACTTCTTCCACCAGATAGTTTGTCACCTCCTTGCTTTGGACTGGATTTGCGTGGACAAACTTTGTCTCTTGGTCCACCATGACCAAACTTATGCACAATGCATCTTTCACGTCTTTTGCATCTTCTTCGTTCCTCGTTCCGGTGAACTTGAAATCCATGCTTACCAACGATGCTTCATACTTCTTCTCTGTTATCTTGAAATCATCTTCTCTACTTCTTGTTGCCGAACAACTTTCACACCAGTCTGCCTTCGGTAAGTGTGTCAGCTCGTGTCTTTTTCTTTCTTCTTCGCTCGGCGCTTCCGGTCGTTTCTCTCCATCTGGCTCTCTTGAGAACTCAACCTCTAGTCCTTTCGAGATTTCGACTAGTTCCTTCATCTTGTTTGACGCTACAGCTTCTTTCAGTCTCTGCCAAATTTGAGCTTTACTTCCTGTCTTTCCTATCTTGAGGAACTCGCAAGCATTTCTCAACTGCTTTATCGTACTTGCTGGTGTAAGCTCGATTCCTCCGATCTTCATTCTCTCTTCCATTACTTCTCCAAGTTTCGGAAGTTGTTCTTCAACTTTCTTTCGCTCACTCTCATCGTTCTCTTCTTGCATATGCGGTCCTGGTGCGAACCCAGAACTTGGCGCTTGTTCCAATTCTTCGATTCCTTTTTCAATCTCTCGCTGCAACTCCTTTTCTGATCTCCCTTTCCATAAGTCGTCCTGCTCTTGTGTTTCCATTTCCACATCACGCTTTTCTTCTGATTCCTTTCTCTTGTACGGACTACTGTACTCTCCGTAATCTTCAACACTTCTCGGAAATCTTTCCATGATCGTGATGACCACTGCTTTCTCGATCTCTGGTACTATGACCGTTGTGCCTTTGTCTCTCCACTCCTCGGCACACTCATGAAATTCCATTTCTTCCCAGACTATTTGTTCTTCTTCGTATCGCGTTCTCAGTGTGGTTCTGAAATTGAACACCTTTCCTTCGTCTCGTCCAAGGCTGTACGTCGTGTTCACGTCCCAGTCGATTCTCACTGGCCGTCCGTCAGTGGGATAAAACCAGCCTTCTTCGTACTTGCCATTCTCTATGTCATCTTTCAGTTCCTTTGTCAGAGTAAGTTTCCTGATTGAGATTGGCACATCGTCTCGTCCATTTTCCATTGCCGCTCGGTAGATCCTAAGGTCTGTCACCGTTGAGTTTCTCGAAAACCTTATCGGGACATACGATACCGACGTTCCATTCCTCCGCTTCACTAGCTTTGTCAGGAAAGCGCTGTAGGCATCCTGGGGCTCGATGCCCCATCCGACCTTGTACAGCTTCCCCACTGCGAACAGCGGTTGGGTCACTTGACCAAACACGGCGGTGTCCTTGACCTTAATCACCTTTCCATCGGATCTTTGGAATTCGAACGTTATGTTGGTCCTTGCTTCAGTCGTTCTGATTGCATTTCCTTGTGCATCCGTGATGACCATCTTCAGTGCTGGAAGTTCCACTTCTCCGAGGTCTTCGCTGTAGTAGCTTAACGGCAAGACATGGCAGTCTGCTCCACTGTCTAGGACAACTTCGATCAAGTCCTCATACCCTGGTAACCGAACCGTTCGTACTCGATCCTTACTTGCTTCTTGGACACTTGGACTTGGACTTGGATTCTCAATCGATTCCTGTCTGACTTCTGGTCGATCTTCTTCTTGAGCACTTGGACTTGGACTTGGATTCTCAACCGATTCCTGTTTGACTTCTGGTCGATCTTCTTCATACCACATTTGGTACTCGTCCAACTCGTTCAGCTCTTCATCTCCCTGGCTTATGTCGAAAACTTGAACTTCTTTCATCTTCACCATTCTTGCGTGGGGCTTGTTCCCCCACTCTCGAAACATCTCGATCAGGTCTACGATCTCCTCATCGTCTTCTTCCTCAACTTCTTCGATTCTTGTCATCGACCTTTCATTGACTCTTCTCACTTGTTCACTCCCTTTTGCAGCTTGTGCAACTCGCACTTGCGATTGCTCTTGAATTCGGTACTGGCTTGGCTGTGAACTGGCGCTTGACTGTGATGGTGCATTCCACACACCACTTGACCATTCTTGATCTTGGTTCCAATCTTCTTCGCCTTCACGTACTTGTCGCATCTTTCCTTTTGACTTTCCTCCTTTTCCGGAGTCCTTTCCTCCTTTTCCTGACGTCCAACATTCTGCTGCGAAATGACCATACTTTCCGCATTTGTAGCATTCTACACCAGATCTTGATCCTTTTCCACCTGAACCTTTTCCTTGACTTCCGTAGCCACCACTCTCCACTTGCCTCACAAACCTTCCTCGTCCTTTGCCACGGCCTTTGCCGCGACCTCTTCCTCTTCCGCCTTTTCTATCTTTTCCTTTTCCTTTTCCTTTTCCTTTCTCAAACTTCCCTTTTCCTTTGTAGCTTCCTTTGTATCCTCCTTTTCCTTTGTCATGTTTTCCTTTTCCCTTCAGACGGTCGATCTCCATTGGGATCGGTCCTTGGTACTCCTTGGAGCTTGAACTTGTTCCTGGGGCCTGAACGCTCAACGATCCCAGGATGTTCTCAGCAGACCACGTTTGGTTGCTTCGTTCGTACTGTAGCAGCTTCGTTCTCAAATCGTTGTAGCTTGTCTTCTCATTGATTCCTACCATGATGTGCTGCTTCAGATTCTGCGGGATGCCCTTCAGCAACGTTCCGATCTTCAGATTGTCATCGTACTTCGTTGTCGATAACTTCTCGTACTCATTGACCAACTTCTCGAACGTGAGGACATAATCCATCAGGCTAGCTCCCTTTGCCATTGCAGGGAATCCTACCAAGGCTTGGGCCATTGCCAGACTTCTAGATCTTGAGGATGGCTCGAGCTCCATTGTGAGTCGCCTCCAGACTTCGAATCCATCCATGTTGTCGATACCTCTTAGCACCTTCAACGGGCGATTCTTCAAGTAGCTGCTCAAGACGGAATACAGCTTCATTCCTCGTATCTTTCGTCCTTCGCTCGCTGCATAGAATCCATCGATGTCGTCCTCGATGTCCAACACATCCGTTGATGCTTCAGCTTTCTTCAGGTCTGCCAAGAACTCATAGTCCATGAATGCTAGAAAGTTCTTAAAGGCGAAACTCCAGTCACTCCATTGAGAGACTTCTTCTTCCAGTGTTGCCGGGTTGAACACTTCTGGCGGCTTCAAGATCTTTCCTCCGGTGTCGAACGGGACACCTGAGGGTTGCGCCCTTGGCGCTCCTTCACCTCCCACACTTCTCGGGGAGTTCCTCGCAGCTTGGGCAGCACCTTGGCTAGCTGCCTCGGTGGCCTGGCCAATGCCAGCCAACATTGCTTCAAAGTTTCTTTGTTGTTCCGCCATTGTTCTGACGATCTAGGCAAGTCGTCCAGACTCAAGGCTCCTTCTTCTTCACCTTCTTTTCTCTACTGATCCAACAGGGCGTAGTTAATGAACCTTAACTCCTGTTTCCTTCAGCTTCAGCAAGGCGTAGTTAATGAACCTTAACTCTTGCTGTCTTCTTGACTTCCTTCCGAATTTCCTCCGGTGATAACGCCCACCGGAACACGAACTTCTACTTTCGCAGGGCGTAGTTGAGAAACCTTAACTCCTGCTTTCCCTTTCTTCCTTCCAGCTCGCTAGCTGGCTGCCAGCCCTCTGGCTGGGCTTACCTTCTTTCCCTGGATCTGCTTCTTCAGCTGCTGGCCGTTGCCAACAGCTCCGCTACCATAAAAGTTTAAAGTTTAAAGGCTACTCTTAACCTTTCCTAGAACACAAGTTCTCCTCGCACTTTTCTCTACTCGCGGCGCTCCACGAGGGGCGGTGCTTGAGCCTATATACAGTCGGGCATGAAAAGTGAAATGTTTGTTATCTCCCCAGCACTGAGCGAGAGGGTAGCCCCTATCTGTGGGTGCGGATTGCCTCAAGTCCGCTTGCAAACTACCCTTCTCCCTTTCCTGTCAGTAAGAGGGCATCCCTCCTGGTGCACAGCAAGGCATATACATTCTGCACTCAGAACCTGCGACCCCTCGGCCACAGGCACCAATTACCTGTACAAATTGGTTTGGCCCAGCTACAGGGTTGTCCGCCTGCTTCAGCTGAAAGGAAAGAACTGCCGTAACTGCTCAGCCTGCAGCCCTGTGGGCCCTGGGCAGTGAAGCCCGCCACTTCACAGCCCGAGGATGCCACCTCCACACTCCTGGCGTCTGGCACTCCAGGACACTGTGTGGAGGGTTCCAGAAAGCACCTCCTGAAAACTACCCTGTGCGAGGGTGGATGGGACCACCTGGACAAGGCTTATGTCGACAGGCTTGGGGACACTGCACCCCTCAACTTGGTATATTTGGCGCAGGGTCGACGCCTCCCCTCAACAAGGCGCGGGGACCACGCTTTCCCCTCAATTCCCCCACGCACGAAGTGCACTGGCGCGGGGAAACACGCCAGGCAGAAGCCAAACCCATAAACATAAACCTCAGGCAGCGCCTATGGCGGAATCTTGCCTCTGGTAGCTATCCCACTCTCAAGCACTGCCGCCAGTGTGGATTTACTGTAGATGAGTCCGACAAACTAAAGCTCCTGACACTAAGCTTGGTAGGACTGGGCATACCCCAGCATGACAAAGGTCAGGAGGGCCTTATACCACTCAACTCAAAGAGGATAAAACCTCTGGCTGTGTGAGTCACGAAAGAGCCCGCCAGATCTATCTCACACTTCAAGCCAATGTTGAACTGGTTAGCAGCCAGTGTAGGCGATAGCCCGTTACAAGCCACAGACAATGTAGCAGGCTTCCAGACGGGGGCATGTGCTTTCGGCCTGCTGGCCACTGCATCACGTTCCCTAATCGCCACTGCAGACTCCCAAACTTCCAGCTTCCTAACTCCAGCTCTCCAGGGATTGCAAGCGGTGGCAACAGGCTGTACAGACCAGTTGCTCAAGTTCGCCGCAGCTCCGGCTTTCACTCTCTTACTAACCGTGCCTTGCGGTCCCCCCGAGCATACTGGGCTGATCCCTGCCCGCCGGCCCTTGCCCCTATCTGTTCGGGTCAGAGGATCTGCACCTCTCTGCTGCCTCGGTGCCACTTGGCCACGAGGCCCATGGAAGGCATCCCTGTTTGGCACGCTCGCTGAAACTCTGCTCCAGGGACTGGGCATCGCGGAAGTGCCCTGCCCTGGTAGTTCGCTCCAGTCGAAGGATGCACCTTCCCTCTCGGCTCACCTCTGAGGTTATGATAGCCAGGCTATCCCTCTTAGAGGGTGGGCTCAATGGCATCTAGGCAGCTACCCTACCTGAAAACTGCCTACCACTTTCTCACTCGAGCCGAGAGCCTTGAGCCAACTTAAATTCAACCCAGGTTCAACCCAAGTTCAACCCAAGTCCAACCTGGGTTTCAAATTGAACCCAGGTTAAATTATTTTCTGAGGTGTGATTGGTTTGCGAGTTCCCGTCTTGGAGTCCGGACTGCTATGTACCTACACTATCTTGAGCAAGCCTATGAGGTCATTGCCTCTCACTAAAGGGTGGCACCTCTTGCTGCTGCTAGCTCCACCGAGTTCCACCAATCGCTTCTCTTCTCTGTTCTCAGTGAGAGGGTAGTTTTTTTTTTGAACTGTCGCCTCTTTACTGCATCAGCAGCCCAGTAGGCCGTCCTTGTGAGTCTCAACACGAAGGGTGAAACAAACTGTACAAGCCAGCGAGTGAAAAAGAAGTCGTGACTACAAAGAAGCAACCGCTAGCGCAGAGGCCCTTATTGCAAGACAACTTAACGCAAGGCCAGCATGGTGAGACCAATGCAAACAAGAACCTACCGGCACCAATCACTCAGCAGCCCGTCACCCATAGCAATGCTGCGCCACGTCTGGTACAGACATTAAGCGAAAGTGTGGGTAGGCCGTAAGGCAAGGAACCTCCGTCACCTAAACTGCTCAACGCGTCCGTAGAGACAGTCCCCACACAAGCGCCAGGGCCGTAGCAATAGCACTCAGGACTCCATTGTAGGTTGGCAAGGAAGTTGCAAGCACGCGAAGCACAATGCACACAGAGTGCCAGAAGAGGCGTCCTTTTTTCCCTTCCCCCCGACAAGCAGGGGCAGACAAGGGGCTGGTGTGGCTACACTATGCTGCCGTCTGCGCTGGGTGAGTCCGGGCCTCCTCACGTAGCTACGGCCATAGGGCAGGCCTAAAGCGCTGCTTGCAAGAGGCCATGTTCTTACAGCCCCGCGCAGCGGCCGATTTTTGAGACGGCGCAACAGCCCCAGAGGCTGCTGGATGGCACTTGGCAAGTGTGCTTCCCAGGTACCAGGAGCCTGTCGACTTGGCGTGCTTGCCTGCAGTTTAAGGCCCACAAGGCTGCGTAACACTCTGCAGCCAACCGCGCGTCAAGTGTGAGAGTCAAGGGGCCTTAGAACTTGGAGCCCCGCGCAGCGGCCGATTTTTTTATGACTACACCTGATGCAGAACCCACAGCAAAGTGCTAGGCCTAGTCACTTCTGGACCTGCTGGAATAGATCGAAGCAGCAGTTCCTCATCCCTTCTGGGCCTTCTGGCGAAGGTCCGGCAGCCGCTTGCGGGGCCTAATCACTTCTGGGCCTTCTAGAGAAGTTTTAGGCAGAAGTTTGAGAGGCCTACTCACTGCTGGGCCTTCCGGAGAAGTTTTGGGCAGCAGTTTGAGAGGCCTAATCACTTTGAGCCCTCCAGGGAAGGTTGAGGCAGCAGTTTGAGAAGCCTAATCACTTTTCTTGGGCCTTCAGGCAACTGTTGGGACAGCAGTTTAAAAGACCTAATCATTTCTGAGCCTTCTGGGGATGTTTGAGGCATCAGTTTGAGAGGTCTACCCACTGCTTCTGCTTGCTACAGCGCAGGAGGGCGCCCTCCTGGCCGGGCAGTGAGACTGGCAAGGTGTCCAAGATGCCTGTCAATAGATGCGACGTCCTGTGATCACTCAACTGCTCCGCGCAGCGGCCGATTTTTGCGACTGCAAGCCTGTCGCAGAAATGGGCAGTTTGCGCAAGACGCCACACATCTCTGCTGCTCTCAGGTCCTGTGAAAGCCGATAGGCTCGTAATATCTCTCCGCCTTGCTCGCAGGTCCCGTAGGCCAATAAGCTTCAGGCTCGAGATCTCTCCCTGCTGCTCCCGGCCCGGAGAGCCCATAGGCTTTAGGTTTGCGATTTATCTGCGTGCTGCTCCCAGGTCGCGCAGGTCCATAGGCTGCAGGTTCGCGCTTTTACTTCATGCCAGGTCCTGATACCCGATAGGCTTCAGGTTCGCGATTTCCCTCCCTGCTGCTTCCAAGTCCCAAGGGACCACAAGCTTCGGATGCACGACTTAACCTCCTCTGGGCATTCTGGTAGGGCTAAAGCAGCAAATCCGATAATCCCCACTGGGCCTTCTGGCGAAGGTGCTGGCAACCGTTTGCAAGTTCTAATCACATATGAGCCTTCTGAAGAAGTTTTAGGCAGCAGCAGAGATAGAGGGGCTGTCATGAGTTCACTGGTGATGGGGACATGAGTGCGATTCCTAGTGCTTTTTGTTCCAGCACAGATGAATCTCAAGATCCGTCCCTTGTGCCCCAATATTAAATGTACTGAAAGGATCTTACTTTAAGGGCAATGAACAGCGCGCCTTTTAGTACATTTAATATGGGCCCCTTTCACTCTTTATAAAGCCAACATTAAAATCATTACGGCGCGCGTGAACTTGCCCGTAATTTGATATTGGATTCAGGGTCTACTCACTGCTGGCACTCCAACATGAGGGCACCCCTCCAACATGAACAGACTTTGTTCCTGCCGGTTGTTCCAGGCACTTTTCCAGCAGAAACAGAAGCGTTACAAGCCTGGATCACCGAAGCCTGGTCGCTAAAGGGTTTTGGAATTTTGCCAAGGTCTTGCAAGGCCTCGTCGAAGGTCTTTGCTCGGACAGCCGAGACCGGCGAGATTGAGATCCTAGTGCCGGATTCTCACGCAAAGGAAGAGCTTGAGGCTTCTTGTTGTGTGCCTGCAGCTGGTGTAGCCGAACCGGCCCGGGAGGCTGCGGAGGCCCCAGGCTATGCGGGCCTAGTTGGGCCATCGATGCTTGCTACAGCTCTTGCAGTGGGTCTCTTGGACACGGGCGATTGGGTTTAACCTGCCACTCCCTTTGTACCTTTTGGACTTTGTCTGGCCGTCGAGGTCGTTGCAGCAGCTCAGGCACCTTCCGGGAGAAAGAGGTGCCAGTGGTTACGTGACAGCCACAGAAGGCGAGCAGGCCGAGGATGTGGAGCATGGGGCTCTGCCAAAAGCTGCCCGTCAAAAAGTAGGCACCAAGGCAGACCACAGGGTGCCTCCCAAACCGAAGCGCCAAACTTTCGCCAGCCTTACCGACCAGCACACCACCTGCGAAACCTCGTGGAGGCTCTTGCTTTGCAGGTCCAGGCGGTTGCGCAGAAACAGGACCAGTTGCTGGGTGCACATTCGGGCCCCCCGGACCCGCTCTTCGCGTGCGTAAACCTCCCTATAATTAGGTGCTTTCTGGAACCGTCAGACACCATGAGTTGGAGGATTGGCAAGGGTAAGGCTTTTCGAGGCCTTCCGAGGCCTCAGTCATGGGGTTTCCCTTTCAAGACCGCAAGGCCTGCTCCATGGATTCTGGTCTTGTTCACTGGGCCATGATACTAAAACCAGTGCAGTGTCAGAGTTCCTGTCACGTAGAAAGACTCATGATGGTACGGTTTCTAGGGGCGGTTACAAAGGTACGTTCATAAGGTACAAAAGGAGAATGTTGTGCCTGGGCGTTCACTTCTCTTTAAAAGCCCGGGATAATATTAATAATAAAACAAAGAGAGTGAGTGAATGCATTTATAAGTGAAGCGCATGAAATGCATGAACGATTGAACCAAGAATTTCGCCCCCTCAGAAACTGCAAGGGCTGCAAAGGGGTTGACGACTCCATTTAAAGACCAAAAAAGTGTCAGAACGTGGTTGTACTATTACTGCTACTACTACTACTGCTACTATTACTACTATTACTACTATGACTACTACTACTACTACTACTACTACTACTACTACTACTACTACTACTACTACTACTACTACTACTACTACTACTACTACTACTACTACTCCTGCTGCTACTACCACGACGACGACTACTACTACTGCTACTACTACTACTACTACTATTATTACTTCTACTAGTACTACTACTATTACTACTACTGCTACTGCTACTATTATTACTACTACTACTACTACTACTACTACTACTATTACTACTACTACTACTACTACTACTACTACTACTACTACTACTACTACTACTACTACTACTACTACTACTACTACTACTACTACTACTACTACTACTACTACTCCTACTGCTACTGCTACTGCTACTGCTACTGCTACTGCTACTGCTACTGCTACTGCTGCTGCTGCTACTGCTACTGCTACTGCTACTGCTACTGCTACTGCTACTGCTACTGCTACTGCTACTGCTACTGCTACTGCTACTGCAACTACTACTAGGTGACAGTGCCATAATTGACGCCATGCTTTTCCTCACTTGAGGCCCTCAAACGTGTGGTTTCAGCACGAAGTCGAAGAAAGAGTGGATTCTTTTTTCCTGCCAAAGATTCTACGTGTGGCTGCTTTGGTTTGCTTTGGTTTCTTGGGGGGGCGGGGGGGATAAGAACGTCATTCATATTACGTCCATGCCCAAAACACTGGTATTCACAGCGTTTTCGCCTTTTTGTACAACATAGCACAAGGATGTGGAACAAGAAAATTTGTCGCAAGCGTCCATGCCTTTGGTCCTCGGGTGTTTTGCCGTTTTGGTAAGGTTCTTGATAGGGGCTGCGGTTGCAAAACATTTCGGGCTTGGTACATCCTTGCGCAGTATGTTGTACTGAGAGGCGAAAACGCGGCAAATACCAGTGTTTTGGGCCTATCTCCGTACTTTGTAACCTCGGACAAAACACCTGAATCCAACCCTCGTGTTTGCTGCTCTTGTTTTCCGGAAAACGCTGTAAATACCGATGAAAACTCGTCCTGACAGCCACAAAAACGTGGCGTCAAAAAGGCGCCTGGCGCGTACTATTACTCCTACTCCTACTCCTACTCCTACTCCTGGTCCTACTCCGACTCCGACTCCTACTCCTACTCCAACTCCTACTCCTCCTCCTACTGCTACTGCTACTGCGACTGCTACTTCTACTGCTACTGCTACTGCTACTGCTACTGCTTCTGCGCGTGCGGCGAATGCATTTCCGCGCACGGAGAGTGTAGCAGGTCTGCGCGCGCAAGTCAATTTCAGTTCTGCACGCGCGGTAGCGGTAGCTTTTGTTTGATGCCGAGCCCCTTTAATGCGTCAGCAATCCAGTGGGCAGTCTTTATGCGGGAGTGGCAGCGCAGGTGCGGTGCGCGAGTCGACTCTAGTGCGTCGAATGTGCAGCTGCGAGGCGAATTGCAAGCTCTTTTCAGCCCCTCGAATTGCGCGCTGCAGGGGCACGAGAGTTCAGAATGTGCGCGCGTGGAATGTGCCGAATTCGTGTCAGGAACCTCAAGGCTGCTAATTCTTCATTTTTTCATCCGAGCAGCGCTTGAAGGCCGTGTGTGAACGCTGGAATTGCACACATATGACCCTCGCGCAGCTCGACTTTGTGGTGCCGGCGCGTTGAATGACACCGGCTTGTCGCGTGCCTATCCGATGAACTCCCGCAAGAAGTGATTGACTGCGACGCATTCCGCCCTCCTGAAATTGTTCAACGTTTCAGTGGGTGGATGGCTTTGCTGGATTCAGTGGCTTTTGTGTGCGGGGCTCTTGCTGGGCCCTGCTGGATCTCCAGCATTGGGCTGCTTGCTGGGCTCTTGCTGTGGGCTCCTACAGGTCCTCCTGGGCTTCTGCTGACTTTTTGTTGGGCTTCGCTCCTGCTGAAGTTCTGCTGGGCTTCTGCCGGGCTCCTGCTTGCTGGGCTCGCTGGGCTTGACTCGCTTCCACTGGGCTCCTGCAAGGGCTCCTATTCCTCGCCGCTGTCTAGCTTGCAGCTGATGCTGTAAAAAGGCGCTTGAAAAACAATTTCTGCACAGTTTTTGCAAGTTGCCTTGCAAGGTTCAGTTTTGAAGCCGTCACAAGGCATTCCAGCAGTTCATAACATTTACCTTTTGAAAAATGGTGCCTCCACCTGCTGCCATGGTAGAATTTCTCTGCGAATGCATACATGTGCTTTGCATGCGTTTGCCAAGAACCACTCTGCGTATTCAGCTTTTTTTGAGCAATCTTACCTGCGAATATTTTTTCAGTGTGCTTGCGGCTGAAGCCGTCCAGAAGCAATGCAGAGGTTCCAGCAGCCAACGTCAAGGTTGAGATGGCGGTTGAGAAGATTTTGTTTTTCCTGAACCTGCCGTCTACCTGTGCGCAAGTGCCACATGACATGAAGTCGAGACCGTGCGAACAGCGGCTCGCTGACCTTGAGTTGCCGATGCTGGAACTGAGCGATGCAGAGAATTGCAGAGCGGACAGTTTATGCGAACAGGGTTATGCGCATTAATGTTGACTTCGCATTAATAAACCCCCCCCCCCCCGCCCCCCTTGATTGATCAATCTCTCCGGCCAGGGCCTCCTCAATTGTATTCGCCTAAATCCTGGTAGGACGTACTATTTGTTTTAGTATTAGGTAGTAGCACCACGCCCGTAAAAAACGGATTTCCCGGGTCGGATTTTACAATTGTGGCGGGTTACAATATTGTGTTCCGGCAGCTGGATTTTACAATTGCGGCGGGAATCATTAATGTGAAGTCAACATTATGGCAGGCGTGAGTGTGCACGCGAGGAAGAATCATCAGATCACAAAGACTGCGGCGGCGAGGATTCAAGCCATGCCAAGTGTGTTGCGAGTGAGCAAAAAGTACCGTCATCTACAGATTCTGAAGCCAACACTTTCGCACTTTGTGCAACACTTTCTTTGAGTTGTGAAGTGGCTTTCGACATGCGAGTCATCGGCCTTTCAGGCCTCGGGCTGTGGGATGTAAGGAACGCTTTCTTCAAAATGATCACGACGCCCCACAGTATTTGTAGCTTCGGTTGTGCTCTCAGCGAGGCGGTTGCTGCGGGGTTTGTGGGTTTCGAGCCAAAGTGTAGCAAGAACACGCATATCCACAAGACTCAAGACAAGTGCGAATCGACGTTGCAAAGTGTGGACCGTGCCGTGAAGCATTCTTCTGAAGTCCCACACACTACACGGCTAACCTGTCGAAACTTGATGTTCAACATGTGTTCGTGCAGATAGCTCTGGATCAAGGTGTACAGGAAACCTTTGAAACTTTAAAACTCCTCAACAAACATCCAAAGACTTTTGATTTGGAGCCGCTTCCTGACGCTTGCGCATGGCTTGTTTGGGGCCCAGAGGCTTCCGGATGTGTCCTTGACAACACTTCACAACTCCCAGACAGAAGCTGAGGTGTGGGTGCGTCCCTAGCCCGTCATGTCTCAAGCCTCGCACAGCAGCTGATTCAGAGTCGGCTGGGCCTGCAGGCGCAGGTCCAGGTGTGCGTTTGGCCTTAGGCACAGAGGGCACAGAGGGCCTTGTGCCACTTCCAAACATTGCGATCTCAGATCACGGCACGGAGCTGCTAAGGCTTTTGTGACGAGCGAGTCAATGTCGAAACTGATTCCAAGCGCACGTGTTCAGACCGTCCGGCTTCAGCGGACCCCTTGCGTGTCAGGGGTCGGCGGTTTGTCGAGTTTTCTGGCAGATGGAGAGGCCCAGAAAGGCTTTTGGGAGATTCCAGGTGCCCATGCCCCAAGCGTTGAGAGGCGCGTGTGCGAGAAGGCTGTGGGGTACCGCCGGACAAATCTCCCAAAACTCGGCTGAAGACGAAGCCGTGCTTCAGATCAATACAGCAACTGGCCAAGAAGGAACTGCGCTCCAAGAGTTTGCGCGACAGACGCGTGTAGAGCTTCAGTTGGCGCAGGCTTGGTGGAGTCTACTCATGTCAAAACCGACAGTTTTATTGCAATCTCACATGGGCTTTTTTGTGTTGCATGAGCCACAAATAGTGCGAGCACTTCCACAGAAAGGCTACGGAGGACCCGGAGTTTGGATGTCCTTTGCATGTGTCGATGATGGTGACCACTTTCGGTACAAGCCCCAAAGATACCCAGGGCCTGAAGCCGTAAGACGTCATGAGGCACTGAGCTTGCATCCCGGAAGACACATGAAACTTCTGTAGCTTGAAGAGCCTTGCAAAGAAGAGCATTGCAAGTGTTCGACAAAACCTGCGGTCGCTGTTGCCTCTACCATCCCTATGAGTCCGCCTGCAAACCCCGCTTGATCTGGGGTGTGCGTTGCCCGGCTCGGTGAGATTGCGCCCGTCGACGCAGGTCCCAACAGAGCCCATGCGTGTGGCGCTTCAAGCGCAACTTGCCCCCGTGGCTGCCGGCTTCCTCGTCAGGACTCAGATTTTTGGGCGTAGGCGATGCCCAGCTGCACTCGGATGTTTGTTCTGGGCGGCTCTGGTGGCTTTGGGATCTTGATTCCTGAGCTGGTCTTAGTTGTCAGCTCCTCAGAAAGACATACAAGTTGACACACGTGGTCGGTGATGCAAGCCTGCTCCAAGCTTTCCCACGTGCACAGCATGCCTTAGAGTGTCAGGACTCAGGCTTTTGGGGCCCTGAAACGCCCTTCGGCTGCCCTCGGCTGTTGTCCTGAGTGGCTCAGGTGGCTTTGTCCTGGTTCCTAAGCCCCCAAACTTTGCCAATTCCTGAGAACATGCTGCCGCTGGACCAGCTTATGAACGGCGCACGATCTTGCTCTTTCCCTCTTCGTGCACAGTGATCGGTTTTTGCACGTGCCACCCTGAAGCAGCTTCCGGCAACTCTTCCGTCATGCTTGTGCAGGTTTACACACCCTTTCTCCTTTGCTTGGGCCACACCGCTGCACTGTCCCCAAACCATTAGCCCATAACATGGTTCTCGTTACCTGCTCTTCACGTGCTGACCCTTTCGTGCTCCGCAATGACCATGCTGAAGCACGCATCCTGATGCGGGCACGCTGATGCAGACGTGCTGATGCGGACATGCTGATGCGGACCTGCTGGGTCACTGTGGCGCTATGGCAACACAAATTGGATAAGACTTGGGAGCACGAGGTCGTGCTGCCGATGTAGTACGGTGCCTTCCGTCGGTCCCTCTCTAGTAACCCCAAGATAAGTCATGTCTGTAGGCACACTGCATGTTGGTTGGACAGTGTGACCTAACCCACGTTTCAAAAGCTGCAAGTACCGCTGGCCCTGCTGCATGACCAGCGGCTCTGGCAGTGACTCTTCTTTGCTGTGCTAAGCAGGGCTGTGTGTGCGTGCTGCTGGAGTAGGGTACACCGTAGGTCGCATGGACGTGCATGACATCGCATGGACATGGGCGGGTCTTGAAGGTCACAGTCTGGCCCTTCAAACGCATGACAGCTTTCCCGAAGAAGACGACGAAGGTGCGTGGCATGTGAGTTTTCCTTCCCTGCCAAGTGCTCGGAGCAGTATGTCGCCTGCACGTGCACTACACGACCAAGATCGGAGCATCCTGGTCTCGCCGACCATGTCGGCCCTCTTTTGGCACGGCTCGGGAGCACATGCCGCACTCCTGCGGCCGTCTGCGGCCAGACCACCGTGTCAGATGTGCTGCCACAGAGTGTGTGCATGCGTGTGCTTCAAATGTCAGAGTTCAGGTGGGGGCCTTTCCAAGTATGCAGATGCTTTGGTTCGGGGCCCGAGGCCAGGCCGGGCCGAGCCGTGTTCTGGCATTCATGGCACGGCCAGGAGGCGAGCGTGGCGGTGAAGTGCGTGGGGCTTGCAGATGAGGGGGTGGTTGGTGCGACCGCGTTCTTGGCTGTGCCACTGCAGCGTTTCCACCCCCTGCGGGCTCAGAAGGCCACGATGGGCACGATGGGCTGTGTGCGCCGACTGCCAGGGTTCCGTTTGCCGATGGTTCCTTTCGGTGCATGGGGACATGTGTGGGGCTTCAGGATGGTTGGGGTTTGTTGGGAGGTTGGTGGCATGGCGGACGTAAGCCAGCAGTGGCGAAGTCCATGTGAGTTTTTGCAGCTCTCAGACGGGCCGTGATGGCTGCGCACAGCTAAAGTGCTGCAAAATGCGACAATACAGCGATGCGTGAGGCATTCCATGGCATTCCCTAACTTCGCTCTGAAGGCCATCCGCTTCAAGCAAATTGCCAAGAGTAGTCTGGCCCCAACCGAGGCCTTGAACCTCTTCAAGAATCGCTGAGCTTGCCCCTGACAATGCGGAGCCTTCCCGACACGCTGGACACTGAGCACCGGACTCCCTGACAGCCTGAGGTCTCGCGAATTCTGAAGTCAGATTCGCTCATGCCCAAAGCCCTTAGAGGCAGCCTTCCAGCAGGCCATGCTACGCTGAGCAGAGCCGAGGCCTGAAAGTTTTCAGGAATGCTTGGGTACTCCACAGGCGCGGTCGCTTGCGCTTCGCACGCTGAGCACGCTTCGTGCACTTGGCACGCTCTTGCCTGCTGGCAAGTGAAAGGCAAGGCCTCTCTGAATGCAATCTCTGAATGCAATGGTGGCTGGGACGTAGGAACTTGGAAGTGTGCGCCTGTAAGCCTTGCTGTTGCTTGTGCCGGCTGTAGAGGCTCTGATGGCCTTTGACCTCCCAAGCTCGCGTGCGAGCAAAGCTGATTCCCGATCAGCCAGGGCTCGCATGGCTCGCCTTGGTGAGCGAAAGGTGCGTGCTTGTGACCGGTGCAGTCGGGCAAGTGCTTACCTCCTTTCGAGAATTCTGCTGCTGCACGTTTCGCAGCTGTTTGCCATTGTTTCATTCGGCTCCGTGCCTCGGGGCATCTCCTCTGAGGCAGTGGGCCTCTACGTGGCGGGTCATGTCAGCACAGTCGCGACCCACAAGGCCCCAAGCCCTGCCGAATGTTCTTGCTGGATTGTCTCCGGATGCCCTCCTCAAAACGGAACCGATCAAACGGTTGGAGCCCTCAGCAGCTAAGTGCCCCTTAACCTCATGCAACCTGTGAAGCCTGGTGTCCACGGTGGTCTCGTGATGCAGTTTAGCTTGGTCACTTTACCATGGCTGGCTCCGAAAGCCTTGTAGTTTTTTGGGACAGGGGCTTGGGGAGAGCCATCGTTTCCATGCTGGCGAAGGTGAAGGTCAAGTCTTCGTCCATTAGTCACTAGCTCCTGGAGGCATCCAGGCCCATGAGGCGCACGAAGCAAGCAAAGAAATCAAGGTTACGGAAGTAACCGAAGTCCTGCACAGATTGGCAACAGTTGTAAATCGCCTCGAAATGGATGGCTCTCCCGACAAGGCTCTCTTCCTCACGCTTAGAGGCACCCGTCGACAAAGCTTGGGGCCTCTGCAGCCTTAACGTGCCGAATTGTGCAGGCTGTTCAACCTTTAAGGACAGAGGGACATGCAGTTCGCCATGCTTCTTTGGGCCAGTGACCATCGCACTCAGGTGCAAGGTCGATGTGCCAACTCTGAGCATCGTGCCGACATGCTGACCTTGGGACATTGGGCGTGTGTCGAGAACACAAAGCTTGCTTCATCGGCCGCGCACGTCGTCCGCCTATTCAGCATCCAACAGCCCCCCTTGAAACTGCACAAGACCTGCCTTTGAGCAAAAGAAGCTGCGTTGTCCGAACTTGCCCTGCCTGCCCGATTAGAGCACGTTGGGCAGCACCATTCGGGGCGTTGCTCCTGGACTCCGAAGTTTCAGAATCCTCAGAATCCTCTGTGTTCCTTCTGGAGTCTTAGAGGCCTGCCGGGAAGGCCTGCCGGGAAGGCCTGCCGGAACGCTGGGGCGCCGGAGCGCCGGAGCGAGGATGCAACAGAGCCGGGACCTTCGTGGGCCCTGACCTTTTGTGGGCCTGAGCTGATGTCTTCACTTTGAGCCATAAAGATTCAGGGGGTTTAGCCTGGCAGGCCCTCTTGTTTCTGAGCAAATCAGCCCTGAACCATCGCATTGGGATCAGTGAAAATTTAGCCTGGACCCACCCCAGATTCCCAGCACACGCTGATCCAGTTTCTTTGAGCTGATACGTCCTGTTAATGATCGCCACACGCTCTGCGACAAAGAGCTGTGCAGCTTTGAGTGCAACGCTTTGCAAGCTCCCACAGCCTTGTCCGCACTCTGACGCCCTACTGGTCTGGCCGCCTGGCCTGTGAGTGGGCCGATCTGTTCGTGGGGTGCGGTATGGACCGACGCCGAGTTGCAGCTTCCAGTTGCAGGCTAAGCCAGGCGGCCGTCATGCACAATATCATGTTGGGCCAGGCGTTGGTGGACGTGCAGTAGTTCGCCCTGGCTAATTGGGTGCGAGCCAGGTCATCCGCGGGCGGCGTTCTAGACCCTCTGCTTGTGATGCAGAGGGCTCTTTGCCAGCGTGAATCATGGAAGCAGGAGGTATCTGGGGTTTGACTCGGACTCCCGAATCAGCTCCGCCAACAGGATCACAGAAGCCCACGAAGTGGACCACGGCCCCGAGGCCCTTGGCGGAAACCATGTTAGCTGATGTGGCACACCAAGCGGATCAGGAACAGTAGTCTCTTGGAGCGCTGCGAAACTGCTGCTGGGAGGAGGCACATGTTGGACTCGTCAAGTGGATCTCCCAATTAACAACCCCCTCATCTAGGTGCAACGTCGAAGCACGTTCTCTGTCCTGACGGTTTGAGTGCTTTTCCGGTCCAAGTTTTTGTTTGATCACGAAGAACAGCTAATCCCGAATCCTACATTACAGTTTGCTTGGAATTGTTTATCGAGACAGCTTCACGAACATAGGGCGAGCAGAAGTTCTCCTGTGTCAATAGGGATGTACTAGGGTTTAGGGGTTAGGGTTTGGGGTCTGAACCTTAAGGCCCATATCTTCACTTTAAACCAGAAAGACTTAGCCCGGCAGGCCCTCTTGTTTCTGAGAAAATCAGACCGGAACCGGCGCTGTGAGATCAGATAGGTGTTAGCCTGGAAGGTTCGTGCGTTGCCTGATCCCGTGACCCCTCCCCAATTCCCAGCACGCTCAAATCCAGTTTCTCTGAGCTGATACATCCTACCGTTAATGATCGCCATGTGCTCAGCGACAAGGAACTGTGCAGCTTCAAGTCGCCCAGCACACCACAAGATGGCACCGGACCTGACTTTAGCCAAAATACGGGACTTGGCGAAAGCCTTGAGGCTTCGCATGCTTCTGGTCTCCGAAGTTTGAAAATCTTGTGTGTTGCCTGACCTTGCAGCAGCAAGGCATGGCTGGCTGGCAACATCAAGGTCCGCAGGTCTGCTTACAACGCGCCCAGCCGCAAAGCCTCCGGGGTTTTCAGGCCCCTGTGCCGTGTTGTCGCTGAAGCGCAGCCTTCTTGCACGGCTGAGCGAGCAGTACCATTTCGGGATCTTTGGTCCGGCCTTCAAAGGCAAACGTGGGATTTCTCGGCAAGCTTTCCGACTCATGCGCAACACTTTGCAAGCTCCCACGGCTTTGTCCGCACTCTGCCATGCTGATGGTATGGCTGCCTGGCCTGTGAGTGGGCAGACCTGTTCATAGAGTGCAGTACGGACACACGATGAGTCCAGCTTCCAGTTGCTGCAGGCGAAGCCAGGCGGCCATCATGCACAATATCATGTTGGGCCAGGCACTGGTGGACGTGCAGTAGTTCGCCCTGGCTAAGGGGTGCGAGCCAGGTCATCCGAACGCGGGCGGCGTTCTAGACCCTCCGCTTGTGATGCAGAGGGCTTTTTGCCAGCGGTCATGATCGCGACGTGCTCAGCGACAAAGGCGATCTGCATTCTCTGAGCATCGCGGCGGTGTGCTGACCTTGCAGCGCACGTCAAGAGCTGTGCAGCTTTGAGTCACCGAGCACACCACAAGATGGCACCAGACCTCACTTTTGCGGCTGTCGTCAGACCACGCACTTCACGTGTGGACCGAACTCCCATAAGGAACTTGGCCAAAGCGTTGCAGCTTCGCATGCTTCTGGTCTCCGAAGTTTTGAGAATCTTCTGTGTCGCTTACAGTAGCAGGTTCTGGAGTGCTGTGGCGAGGATGCGATAGCCAGGACCTTCGCGGGCAGCGACCTTGCGGGCATCATCGGCTGCACCCCGTTGCAAGGCACGGCTGGCCGGCAACGTCAAGGTCAGCAGGTCTGCTTGCAACGCGCCCAGCCGCAAAGCCTCCGGGGTTTTCACGCCCCTGTGCCGTGTTGTCGCTGAAGCGCAGCCTTCTTGCACGGCTGAGTGAGCAGTACCATTTCGGGATCTTTGGTCCGGCCTTCAAAGGCAAACGTGGGATTGGCGGCAAGCTTTCCGACTCGTGCGCAACACCTTGCAAGCTCCCACGGCTTTGTCCGCACTCTGCCATGCTGATGGTATGGCTGCCTGGCCTGTGAGTGGGCAGACCTGTTCATAGAGTGCAGTGCGGACACACGATGAGTCCAGCTTCCAGTTGCTGCAGGCGAAGCCAGGCGGCCATCATGCACAATATCATGTTGGGCCAGGCACTGGTGGACGTGCAGTAGTTCGCCCTGGCTAAGGGGTGCGAGCCAGGTCATCCGAACGCGGGCGGCGTTCTAGACCCTCCGCTTGTGATGCAGAGGGCTTTTTGCCAGCGGTCATGATCGCGACGTGCTCAGCGACAAAGGCGATCTGCATTCTCTGAGCATCGCGGCGGTGTGCTGACCTTGCAGCGCACGTCAAGAGCTGTGCAGCTTTGAGTCACCGAGCACACCACAAGATGGCACCAGACCTCACTTTTGCGGCTGTCGTCAGACCACACACTTCACGTGTGGACCGAACTCCCATAAGGAACTTGGCCAAAGCGTTGCAGCTTCGCATGCTTCTGGTCTCCGAAGTTTTGAGAATCTTCTGTGTCGCTTACAGCAGCAGGTTCTGGAGTGCTGTGGCGAGGATGCGATAGCCAGGACCTTCGCGGGCAGCGACCTTGCGGGCATCATCGGCTGCACCCCGTTGCAAGGCACGGCTGGCCGGCAACGTCAAGGTCCGCAGGTCTCCTTGCAACGCGTCCAGCCGCAAAGCCTCTGGGGTTTTCAGGCCCCTGTGCCCAGCTGCAATACCTGCCAAATCTTCAGGCCCCTGTGCCATGTTGTCGTTGAAATGCAGCCTTCTTGCATGGCTGAGTGAGGGGTACTATTTCGGGATCATGGGGACGAAGCCGGGTCGACTTGCAAACGTGGCATGGGCAGCAAGCTTTCCGACTCATGAGCAACACTTTGCAAGCTCCCACGGCTTTGTCCGCACTCTGACACGCTACTGGTCTGGCTGCCTGGCCTGTGGGTCGGCAGATTTGTTCCTTGAACGCGCGAAGGATGACGAGTCCAATTCCTAGTCGCTGCGTGCCAGACTAGGCATTCTTCGTTCGCAGCGTAGCGAGTGTAGTGTTGGGTCAGTTATTGGTGGACGTGCAGTAGTCTGCCCTGCCAGCCGCCCGACGCCCCCCCCCCCCCTGCGTGTCGACAGACAGAGGCCTGCTGTTTTTCAGGTATCCTTGGGGTTTGGGGTTTAGGGTTTAGGGCAATGAGGCTGCAAAGTCTCATCCTGCCGATCTTCACCAGACAGACCGCCTTGCTCCGAGCTACGCGCTCTGACATGTCACAGAGAGATCTGACAAGGTCACAGGGAGGCTTGATATGCAGCCCGCATGCGTGGGTTCGCTGGATCTTCCTGAAGCGCAGGGCAGTGTCGTCTGCAACGCCAGCATTGGAGTGCACACCTATCAGTTCGCTGCAGCGGTATGGCACCACCTGGAATCCAAGCACCTGGGGCAAAGCCTGGCAACTCGCTTGGCAACGCAACCATGGTGCAGAAGCCGCAGGGTAGCTCTGTGCCCTCACTCACACCTTGTTACAATAAACCCTTCCGCCAAAGCAAAACGACCAGGCTTTATGGGGCTCGCAGCAGCCGATCTTGATGTCAGTCTTCCATTCTGAGTCCGGTCCAATTGTTGGGTGTTCTGCTTCTGGCCCATGTCATATTCGCAGTCGCGGCCGTCTCAGCCACTTCGGCATGCGTTGTGGCGGTACAGGGTCCTGGCCGATCAGCCGTGCATATCATCCCAGTGCCGCCCACCCTCCATGCACCACGAACTGCATCCTTGCTGCAGCTGCCTTGAACACAGGGAGGAGGTGCCCTGTTCGAATTGTGCTGCCTCTTCTCTGCAAAGTCTAAACATCTTCTGGGCCGCTTGCGTGCGAACTCCTGTCTTTGGCTGACGGCCTAGTGATTGTTGAGCCGGGCACTCGCAACACTGTCTCATAATGTGGCACTTCTTGCGCCGCTACCCGCAGGTCCTGAAACCTCAAGCAGGGTGGCATCCATGTGGGTGACGCTCCGGTCGCTGCGCAACATCACCCGGCAGCGCTCCCAGTAAAATCCATCCTGTTGAGCGAGCTCGTCACCTCTCCGTAGTCACTTTGCGCAATCGCCGGCCCGTTAACTGCCGGGCGAGCCACTTGCCTGAAACGGCCACCTGTCAGATCTTGCCAACTACCCGGGCCTCCGAGCGAGCAGTTTTTCACCGTCTGAGGTGCGGAGGGGCCAGCCTCTAAGCCAGCGCAACGACCTCGTTTCTCGCACCACGTGCCCTCACTGTGCCGCGCCGGATGTGCCATGACTCGGCTCGCCTCGGTTACACGGCGATGCAAGGAAGGTCCACAGTGCAGGGCGAAACCACGTTTCAGTGTTGAGCTATATGCAGGCTTGGCGGTGCAGTGCCCTCTCTAGGTAAGTTGCTTGGACCAACTTCGCGACACCAGTGAGCGGAGCATTGGTTAAGATCAGTGAGATGCTTTCTCTGAGCATCGCGTCGGCCTACTAACGGTCCTGTGGCGCGTGTCGAGCACTCATCGGGAACTCCTTTGGCCTGTGCGAGGTGTGAAGCTCTCAAAGAAAATTGTGCCAGGGTTGACTGCCACTTGTCAGCCCAAACACTTTCAAAAAATCCTGTCCGAAAACCCCACGAAGCCTTGTCAGGAGCCCCGTGCAATATCTTGTGTGACATCAGCAGAGAGGCATGAGGGGCTTTGGGTGCTTCTGTAATCTTCGAAGTTTCCAGGCTCTGCGCTTGCAAGATGCTCGAGCTCCCTTGACGAGACAGGGCGTGGTCCGCTGAGGGTATAAGATTGGGTTGAGGGTTGAGGGTTTAGGGTTTAGGGTCTAGGGTTTAGGGTTTAGGGTGCCTGCACGCGGGGGTAACTAGTCGTGTGATCCAATCACTCGACCCTCTGGGTGCATCCGGCACCATGACACACCGCAGCAAGAGACAGCGTCTCTGCAACTGTCGCAGGGCGATTCTTGAGTACTGAGCAATTGGGTTTGCATTGGCAGTCTAGGAGTGCATCATCTGCCATCTGCCCGCAGTCTTCGATGCCGGTCGTTTTTCACGGATGGTGTAGAACGAGAATCACACAAGAAGCCAATATTTCCTGCGACGCCATGCGACGGCATGCGGTGAGCACCGAGAAGGCGGATGCCATGCAGCCCTTCGACTGGCTCAGCCTTGTCGATGGCAGCTTGGTGCAAGGAGACGGGCTCTGAATGCCCAAGCTCTCCCAACCTCTTGGCCAAATTTCGAGGCTTGGCCTATATCTTGGTGTACATCTTGGTGCAGCTGATCTCTTGGATGACTCCAATTGTCTTTGTGGCTGATGCCAGGCTCCTTTTTGTTTGAGGTCCTAGCAAGACTTGTTGCTCTGCCGCTGTGAGCGTCAGTGCAGAGGCATGGGGCCTCAAGGCAAGCCATGAGCTGCCGACAGCCAGCTTCCATGAGCTGAAGTGCGCTCCAACCAGGATGGGCGCTTGCCCTATAATTAATCCCCACAATCAACCCCATAAAGGGCCTTCTTAAAGCGGGTTATGGGGTAGAACAGCGCGTCCATGTAAACCCTAAACTCCGCATGGCTGCTTGCATGCCGCACGGCTGCTGCTTGCGTCCACGACTGCACGATGTCCCACAGGCAATTACTGTAAAAGCATGTAAAACCTAGCGCGCCTGAAAAGTCGGAATCCGCCCTTTACATGAGCTGGTCAAACCAAAACAACAAAACAGTGGAGCTGCATGCGGGCATACCTGAAATGCTTCGGGATGCTGTACCGTGTTGAACCACCAAGCGTAAGGTGAGAAGTGGCGTCCTTATGAGGAGATCATCCATGTCTATGCAGGCTATGTGCACCGGTGCTGCTCTGCCAACGTGGCACCCCGTCTGCAGTCAACTTGCACAGAGCTCTGTCTGTGGGTCCTGTGGCCAGCCTCACTCTTGGAGGCCCAGATTGAAAGAACATTCGGCACTCTGGCAGACTAAGCGAGCATAATGTTGCTCTAACAGCGACATGTACAGCAAGCCGTGCGCCCAGCACCCTGCCCGGATCCTTGCGCGGGACACTTGGCGGGGCAGCTTGGGTTCTGCCGGCTCCCTGAGACTTCCTACGATGCTGCACTAGACTTGTCTTCGTCTTGCCGCATGTTGATCTCCTTTGACATTGAGGTGGAGCATCGAAGACAGTACGTCAGGTGTACGTGTGCCATGTTTCCGCGCCCGCCACGGCTGTCACTTCTGGGCCGTCAACGGGTCTCATGCTCAAGACGTTCAAGGCCCTACTGGCGGTACCAGGATGGGCGATTAGGCCCTATAATCCCCATCATCAACCCTATAAAGTGCCTTTGTAAAGGGTTATGGGGTATGATAGCCCGTCCTGGTAGTGACCTGAGTGCTCAGATCCGATCTCGGACCTCGCAAATGTCACAGCTTTGACAAGAACTGCTGCGCTGCAGCGAACCTTTCAACCTTAAGGCCATATGCCTGTAGAAAAGCACCCGTAAAAGTTGCACCTTCGTGAAATTCATGTACGATTGCACGTCTCCGTGGCATGCAAGGGCCAGGATGCCCTAGAAAATGCTTTCCAACACGTGTCACTTCTGTTCTTCCCTCATCCGGCTTCTAGACTTCATGCATGAGCTGTAGCCTGTGTAAGCATGCGAACTCGTTCCGGATCCTGTACGTCACATTTCAACGTTGCGCATTTTAAGTTCAAGCGTGTGCCCTTGTTTGAGTTCATGCACCCCTGTACCTGCCAGGGAGGGGTTAAGCTCCGCGCACAATGTCGCCCGGCCTGACTTTGCCGCCCGTCCTTCTTTTCCCGCTTGCAGGGTCAACCTTGGATGCTTCGTCTCTCACATCCATGGGCTCTCAGCGGACACGGCGTGCACTTCAAGTGGACTCGGCACTCAGTTGGACGGCCGGTCTTCCTGAGAATCCATGGTTGCACTTGTTCGAACCCGTCTACAGCTACATGGCGAGTGCAACATACTTGTGCGGCTACGGCTCCAGTTGCTTTTGCATGGTGCCGACAGGCCAACCCACTTGGCCCCGAACAGGCACACAAGCTACGGAAGGTGGGTGCAAATGGAGTGGCCGTGTCATGCTTGAAGTGTGCCCTCCTGACGGAACGAGAAACTGAGGCTAAGAAAGTATCTGATTCTTTGTCCTTTGCCTTAAGTACAGCTGTTGTTGCATACCGCGCAGCACTAAATAGAGAGGGCCAGGGCGAGTGCATGTTCGTGGGAACGACAAGTGTATCAACACATAGGTTGGCTCTCGAAGCGAAGCTGCGGTGGCAAGCACATCGATGCTGCGAGCGTCGGATCGCTGGGACGAGCGTGCAGTAAGTCGCTAAGGATCCGGGCTTAGCCGACAGAAACCTCCCGAAGATATTGGGAGCTCGTTGGGCCATTTCCGCCGTACAGTGCCCAAAATAATCCTGGGGTGCATAGTTCAGTGCACCCCCGAGCTGCAAAAGCTGGGTTGACCTTGAAAATTTCGGACGTCTGGCTGCTGGACGCCGGGGAGGCAATCAGGCTGGGAGGTGAACTGCTTGCACCTGAAGTCCCTGAAGTAGGTTCTAAAGGCCCCTAAATATGAGGGTTTGACCTCCAAAATCCTAGGTCCTAGGTAAATGGCCCCCTTATATTCTCAGCAGCTCCCTGTTGAGGCTGCCCCCTCAGCATGAAGGCAGTCCTCTCTCGCTTCCCTGCGAACAGCATGCTCGGCCCGTGTTAGATTGATGCCCTCTTAGCAGTCTTGTATAACAAGTGCCCAGCCCGAAGGCCTCCGCGTCATCATGCCGCCCTGAATCCTGACCTCATGCAGCAAAGAGCTTGTAGGAACTTTCGCAGCAGGGCCAGGCGCTGCTGCAAAGTGCTGAGATCTGGTCTGCGTTGTCCCTAAACGTTGGCGTCCGAAACGCTGGAAGTCATTCCTCGACTCACAACATATTCCTCTGAACTTGCCAGAAAGATGCCATGCACCGTTGCCGGGATGCGCGCAGTCGGCGGTTGAATTCGGGTAGAGGACGCGACTCTTCTGTCTCTCGAGCAGTCTGGCAATGGACAGGTCAATTCTACCCTAAACCCTAAACCCACTGGCCGCCACTGGCCTGTAGTTCTCAAAATGCCCTGGCGTTCGGAGGCCAGCTGGCTAACCTCCGCAGAAGGTTCGCGCAAGCGAGGTGCGGCTTCTGACAGGCCCGTCCAAATGCCCTGCAAAAGTGTCTTCAGATGTTGCCTAAACCCCAGACCCTTTCCCTAAACCCTAACCCTAAACCCTAACCCTAAACCCTAAACCCTAAACCCGTAGATGGCTCCTCAAAGCTTGTGGCGATGTAGACTCGTTCACTTCAGGACGGGACACGTTGCTCGGTGGTTTTCCACAGCGCCGCCCTTTTCAGTGTGGGATTGCTCTTCCAGTGACCGTTGCCAGCTTCGCCAATCGCAGTGCTGCGACACAGCTTCGGCCTATGCCTATGCCCTGTTTCACGCAGAGTGTCCAAGGCAGCTGACTGGCTCGGTAGTGACATGCGTGTGGCGCAGCAGGCATCCAGACGCCCTCCGTTAAGCATTCTTCTGCAACTGCAGGAAAGCATACGGTACCCAGACAGAGTTGAACCCGACACCCCAAACCCGAAAACGCGAACCTTACTAAATCTACTGTCAGTGACACCGCCGGCTCGTGTCGCCAACGTCGCCGGCACCTGCTGTTTGCAGGCTGCGCAGGCTTCACCGTGATTTTGCAGTGTCGGTCCGATCGACGCTTGCTTTTGTTGCACTCTAGGATTTGTGGCATCACCAGCTATCAGATTCCGAAGTTGACTCGTACGCCGCGGCGAGGGCTCCGCTTCAGGAGGCAGGGGGCGTGAAACTGGGCATTCCGACTCGGTGAAGACGTGTGCATAACATTGGCACTGGCCTTCCGTTCTGCCTTCCATTGCAACAGCACCTGCCTCAGGCGTCAAATGTTCTGAGGCGTTCGGACGTGCGGAGGTCCAAAGCTTGAGCTTCGCTTGGCCCCACCGAGGCTGAAGACTGGCCTTTCCCGCACCTTGCACAAACGGGCTGCCTCATGTGTTTGCGGCTTCCTTGGCAGGGCCAGGGGCCTGTACACATGAATGCAGCATGGAGTCGGAACACTCTTCGAAGCATGGCGATCAGTGGCAGCATTGATGTGGGATTGCCTGTCAGAGATTTTGGCAACTTGAAGGTGGGGAGGCTGAGATACCACAGCTGTATTGAGTCATTTAGGTCGGCACAGAACGCTTCGCCTTGCACTTTGCTTGACGTTGGCCTTCTTGGCGTGTCGCATTGTGCATTCCGTTCAACGATGGCTGACATGGGTGGCCGAAATTCCTCGATCGAAGCCGTGTGACAAGCCCGCCCCTGCAGAAAGCAGACATGGGAACATGAGAGACAGCTCAGATGCTCGGACTCGAACATCAAGCTGTGCACTGTAAAGCCTTGCTGATGACTTTTGCCGAGTCGGTTCTGGCTGTATGCCTTCCATTGCGCCTTCCGCTGCCCTGCCCCGACCTCGTGCTTCACAAGGGCTGATGGCAGCGTGCTGCTTTCGGACGTGAAGATGTCCAAACCGAGGCTGAAGACTCCCCTCTCCCGCACCTTGCACAAACGGCTGCCCATGCCTCGCGGCTTCCTTGGCAGAGCCAGGGGCTTGTACGCATGAATGCAGCATGGAGTCAGAACACTCTTCGAAGCATGGCGATCAGTGGCAGCACTGCTGTGGAATGGCCTGTCAGAGCTTCTGACTATGTGAACTTTGGTCAGCTGGGGTACCACAGCTTCACTGAGGCATTCAGGTCGGCACAGAACACGCCGCCTTGTAGTTTCCTTGACGTTGGCCTTCTTGGCGTGTCACATTGCGCATTATGCCACTGTGGCTTCCAATCATATCCATCCCTAAACGGCGCCGCTGTGGCAAGCCTCCAGTCATTTGCTTCTGCTGCAGCGTAGGCTACAGAGTCTTGCTGCTGCTTTCTTGGTACAGCCAGATGCCTTCATTCGTGAGGATGCAGTCAGAATTCCTCTCGCATGGTTGCAGAACGAACGCCGTGCTGCCAGGTGCCGGTTTCGACGTTGCCCCACAACAGTGCCGTTCTGAACAGTTGCTCAAGTTGCTCGATGCAGCTATGGTTGACGCTGTCTCACGTTTAGTTGTTGCTGGCCCATGTCCTCTGTATCCTTTGTGCACGTTGGCTGCAGAAGCAGAAGCCCCACTCCGTGAGCCATGAGCGCGAGGTTCTCACGGCCAAGCCCGATGAGCCTGGTGCACAAAGCCGGCACAGGAGCCAGCTTGGCCGTGGCACCTGCCCTTCGCCCATCACGTCAAGAATCAAGCATGTCCAAGAAGATCTGAAGAAGATATAGAGCGTCTGCAGCAGCTTGTCGGTTCGGGTTCGCTTTTTGCTGCTTAGAAGGTCCCGCTGCTTGTGAGCACGTTGCTTTATGTCACTCTTCACGGCTTTCCAAGCAGATGTTGGCCGCCAGTGGCAGGGGCAGAGGCGAGATAGTCGAGGAGGCTGCTCAGGCTGTTCGTTTAGATTCCCTTCTGGTGCAAGCAGCTTCCGCAACTTCTGCAAACCAAAGCTACAGTTTCATGCCCATGAAATTGCTACATAGAGGCTTTCTCGGCTTTGTGTCCGGCCTTCGGTGTCCACCCTTCATCTGCCGTGTGAAGCTTCCAGCCATGACGCGATGAAGTGAGTCGTTGTGCGCGGATGCATCGATGACAGAGTTTGGTAAGCTGTGAGCTTTGCCGAGGACAGCTCGCTGCGGCTGTGAACGCGTCCGATGCCAAACATGAGGTCGCTTCCTTGGCCTGCTCCATCTGCCTGACTCTGCCTGCCGGCATCCTGTCCGTAACCTTTTGCGCCAGAGCTCCTATGCCTAGGAGCTTATCGGGACTGTCCTGCGCGCACATTTGTTCAGAATGGAGAGCCGTTGTCGCAACCTGCTCAGCAGGAAGGACGTTCGGGTGAGATGGGGATGGGCGTTCTCCCTCAGACTCACTCCCTTCACTGCCGTGGCGGCCAGCCAAGAGGACACAGCCCTAGCCACTTCATCTGAAGCCAGACGCAGATGCCGGTCTCAGAGATCCGCCCTGTGGGCACCCATGTCGGTAAAGCCTGCGGCAGCATTTGCGCAGGTACATCGGCACATCTGCAGAGCAGCAGCATCTGTTGAATCTGCACGCGCTAGGCGAGGAATGTTTTTAGTCCAGCTGTGCTCCAATGCCTCTGTGGGCCTTCCTTCCACGAGCCTTTCGTGAGCTTTCACGATCTTCTTTCTCGCCTACCGCTGAGAAACCAATTGCGTGCATCTGCTGGATGGTTGTGCGGCTGTCAGGCACGGCTTTTGGGAAGCTTTCTTGTTGGAGTCATCTGATCTTCACTTGCTGTGAATGATGGGATGTGATGGGTATCGTTGTCAACAAAACTGGTTGGGGTCTTAGGCCCCCCAAATGCAGGTGCTTTGTGTGAACAGTGTTGCCGAACATTTTCAAACTTCCGCCCACACTTTGGCATTCTGCAATGTGTCGTTTGGTTCGAGGTCCTCTTTTAGTCCACGCTAAATCAAAGTACCACCATGCCCTTGCACCTGCCTCGGTTGTTAGTGTTGGTGTTAGTGTTAGTGTTCGTGTTCGTGTTCGTGTTAGTGTTAGACTTAGTGTTAGTGTTAGTGTTTGTGTTCGTGTTAGTGTTAGATGTAGTGTTTGTGTTCGCGTTCGTGTTAGTGTCAGTGCTAGACTTAGTGTTAGTGTTAGTCTTTGTGTTCGTGCAAGTGCTAATGCTAGTGTTTGTGTTCGTGTTCGTGTTAGTGTTCGAGCTAGTGTTATTGTTATTGTTAGTGTTGGTGTTCGTGTTCGTGTTAGTGTTAGTGTTGCTACTTTTTGTTGCTAGTGTTTTTGTTTCTGTTTGTCTGTTTGTTCGCTCGTTTGTCTGTTTGTTTGCTTGTTCGGTTGTTTGCATGCGTGCATGCGGGCGGGCGGGCAGGCGCGCGGCTGTGTGTGTGTGTGTGTGTGTGTGCATACCTGTGCAGGGGGCAGGAGGTGCCGGAGAGTTTCCTACCAACGAAGACGCTCTCAGTGCACAGTGATATGGAGCAGGGACGCCATTTCCACATACCTGCAATTTTCCAGGTATCAATCAGAGATTCCCGTGGATCAAGGTGACGAAAGCTCGTGCAGTCGGCACATCCTCTTTCTCCCTTGCGCAGGGGCGTACGGTGTCATCTCCTACCGTACTCAATGAAGCTACAGAGATTGATGGGAAGTGCTGGTTGGCCACAAGCGTGTACCTGCCTCAAAATGCTTGTGACATCATGTACCCTCAACTCCCGACTTGTTCAACTCGGCAGCTGCATCTTTTCGCAAGTGCCTTGGTCTGCAGATACTACAGTTCTGTTTGGGTAGCCTGACGGCTTGAGAACGACAGTAAGGGCAGCTGATGACGCTCGTGGTGCTAAGAAAACACTCCTTGCCTGTGTGTGTGTGTGTGTGTGTGTGTGTGTGTTTTGGTGGGTGTGTGTGTGTGTGTGTGTGTGTGTGTCTGTGTGTGCGCGTGCGTGGCTGCGTGCGTGCGGCGGGCGGGCGGGCGGGCAGGTGGGCGGGCAGGCGTGCGGGCGTGCATGCGTGCGGGCGTGGGGGCGTGCCTGCATGCATTTTGGGTTTTCGTTTGTGTTATCCACCCCGGTTGTTTCTGCTATATGTCTTTCCTCGACGGTTTCGGGTTTGGAGTGAGTTTAAGGCTTGGGAGAGGTGTCGAGTATATCTTAAGAATTATGCTTGCTTGCTGTCTAGTCTAGATCTTGGGCACGCGTGGGAGTTGTGAAGTACCTTCTTGCCCGGTCTCAACAGCTGAAAAATGCTGAAAAGGTAGATTCAAAACACACCCTTGGTGGAAGCTGTGCTTTAACCTTCCGCACATGTTCGAATTTCACTTCTCCAAATCGTGGAAACCGCAACGATTGCTGCTGCAATGTTTGGCTCGCACATGCACCAACCAGTTCGCAATGCAATGTTGACGTTAGGCCAGGCACTTGTTCTGAGTTGCATTTTCATGTCTTGCCGCCTGCAGCTGACGGTAGGGATGGTGTGATTGTGATTGTGACTGAAGGCATCTGCCATTGGCAGTCATGCTGCGAAAGCTTTGGAGCTCCACTGGGGATACTTTCAGTTCGCAGGAGGAGGCAGTGCTACATGGCATGTGTCGACTCCCATAGCACAGGAAATCTCACGATTCTTTATGTGACAGGCTGCAATAGTTAACTTGGCTTCGGCACATAGCCGATTGGTGATTGAGAGTGGCCGCGTGAACACCAAGAGCGAGGCTGGTGACTTTAGTTTTCCAGCAGCAGAGTGCTGCAAGATCACCATGGTTGCTTTGTGCACAGCCAGGCTGGGTTCAACTCATGCGCCTTGTTTCTAGAAAGTTTGGATTCCACTGCGCGAGTTTCGAGCTCAGCATGGAAAGTTGGAAGTTTCCCAGGTCCACACAGCCAAAGGCCTTCTTGCAAATGTTCATGTAAACGCATTTTGCAGGTCATGCACATCGATGCAGCGCCTCGGAAGTTCGCCCAGCAGATCTCATGATTTGTGCCGCGCATGCTTTCAAGGTCCTTGGTATGCTGTCCGTGCAGGTACCGATCTTCCTTCACAATAAACTACCGGGCACTTTTTCCAGATGAGGCCGAAGCGACCAGAAGCTTTTTTTATGCGAGATGTTTGGCTCGTACATATTCGTCCGTCAGAATGGACGGCAGCGCTCGAAAGTCCGGTGCTGTTATGGCGGTTGCATGAACAGGCAAGGAACTACCGTGTCGACGTGCTTGAGGCTGGATCAGCGAAGTCTTGTTGTCGAGTTTATCTTGGCTAGCCATCGCTGGGAAGGCAAGTGTCGAGCAGTATGCGGTTATCTGGGTCAACGGAGACAAGGCCGACCATGCAGAGCTATGCAGCTTTCAGATGTTGCTGTTTCGGTTGGAAGTGAACGAAGCAGCCAGAGGCTGCAGATAAGTTCAGTTGGGAGTTTCAGTGACTTTGGTGTGTGTGTGTGGTCATCATGCCACTGAAAACAGCCTTGTCAGTTCGAATTCAGCGCGGAAGCCATGCGTCGCGCAGAGGCACAGTGGGGCCAGTCAGCTCTGAAAGCTACCTTCTTGAGACTTCTAGGTTGTCTTGCTGATTGCATAGATGTGTCTATGAATCCAGCCTGCGTGGTCCTGGTTAGGCTCTGCAGAGATGCTGGGCTGATTTGGCTACACTTCTCGAGAGATGGAACACGGAGCAGGCTTCATGTGCATACTTGTGCCATTCGCTGTAAAGTCTGGAGTCTAGATGCATCTAGCGTTTGGTGTTTATAGAAGGTCCGTGCTTCCCGACCATCAAGAAGCGACTTTCGAGATGCGCTTGTGCCATGACTGTGCTTGGGGGGCGGGGGGGATTTGAGGCCATTGTCCATCGCAGCTCATGTCGCTAACCTAGGTCGCTCTCGACGTTGCCTGGGCAAGTTTTGAGCACAAGTGCCCTCTTGCTTGCGGTTTTCATGCACAGTAGCTTTTCTCACTTCTTCGCCTCGCGCAAGCTCTCTTACGATTGACAGCGCATGACGAGAGAAAACTTTTGAAGATAAGTCTATGACGTACGTGCTCTCCATCAGGTGCAAGACATGATGTAGCGTGATGGAGTTAACAGATTCTGAAGCCACATTGGACCTCTTCTGCGAGCCATGAGCTATGGTGAGAACGCCAACTATGGGTATGGCATTCAGGACATTGAGACATCAAGGGGAGCTTCCGTGATGCAACTTTTACCTGTTACATGCAAAGGAGCCCGAGGAGTCCCCGCCTGCAGGTTCTTGGTGGCTTGCGTCGCAGTTCAGAACAGCGGGTTGTGCTGTACACCTAATTGTATCAGCATGTACTCGTACCTCTAACAGCGAGTCAGAGGCGAACCAGGTTTGAGCTTGTCTCTTCCAGGGCAGCCTGTAAGCAGCTTCCTCGGAGCAAGCGACCAAGCTGATGGCCTTCCAAAAGGCCTCTGAAAGGCCGATTTCCCTTATTTGAAGGGCCGTCCCACACGAAAACGAAACTGGCACTGCGAAGGATCTGGGATCTGTTCCCAAGGCTTCCCAAAGCCCCCCAGCGTCTGGTAGCATGTGAAGAGCAGTTCACTGGTAGAAAGTGAACCGAGACATGGGGCACGGAAGGTCAAATGAGCGTCTGATTTGCAGGCTTTTGAATCTCATACTGTAGTTTGAGCATGCTGATGTTTGTTTGGGTGACCTGGGGGAGTCCCAAGTGGCTCTGCAGCCATGTCCAGCCCGACACGAAAGCCCGGAAGACCCGAAAAGCCCAGAAAGCCAGCTTGTCAACCTTCCTCATCCTTCCTCTGCAAATTCCTCTGCCTTCCCTGCCTTCCCTCTGTGTGTGTGTGTGTAGATGTTCCAAGATCCTTGATCTGCCTCCGAGGCCACGGGACTGGAAGGCAGCTTGGACCATCTTGGGCCTTAGAAACTCATCTTTGCTACTGGCTGGGGATGCGTATCGAGTTCTACGGTGTCTCGCAGTTCATTGTTTCGTACTCGGATAGATTCTGTGCCAAGACTTGTCTCAACCGTGTGGTCTTGCTGGCGCTGTCGCCAAGTCAGCTTCACCATTCGTATGTCTCTCCCCCTCACTGAACTTGCCGTCGGTTGTCATGATAATCCGCCTGCTGCACTTTTCCTGTTTGCGACTTTCCATCAGCTTTTGCTTCTTTCGATTTCAGCATTGAGCCTTGCTTTTGAAACATGATCGCTTCTGACCTTCATTTCTTCGAGCTCCTTGAAGCTTACCTGAGCTCTTGTTTGCTATTTTTGTTCTTGGGCCAAGCTGAGATTCAGGGACCCGGATTTCAAGGTCTCTGGCACGGTTCGAAGATGCCGGGGCGGGGTGGGGAGGTGGGGAGCAGGGGGTGGGAAGCCACTGATAGTGCCGCTCCCTGCAAACTTAGTTACATGTGTTTGCGTGTGACATCTGCTTTCGGCCGGCTGGTCGTGTGGTTCCTTATGAGAGCCGTTTGTGTGTGCCCCAAGGCCGATGGGATGCTCACCAGTAGCCGCCCGCCGTAACCCCAGTGATCTGCAACGCAGTAGGTCAAGATTTTGCAGCATGCGGATCAGATCTTGGGACATTTCGTTCGACTCGACAGTGCAAGCATGAAAGGTGCCGAAGTTCTTTCACCGCTGGAGGTGGCAGCTTGATGGCTTGATGTTGGATTTGACATTGAGATGCGCTGGTGGACTTGTAAGTTGCAGGTGCCCCAGCTTCCGTGCGTTACTCAGACTTCTCGCGAAGTTGTAAAGAGGGAGCGTTTCCGACACACACATGAGAAAACATGGGTTATCAGCTGCACCGATGGCCAATGCAGATGGCATCTTTGGCATCCTTGGCATCTGTGGGCTCCGTCCGATCACTCACGCAGTCGGTTGTGGCCGACTCCAAACATGACAAGGCACGCAGGGCGCACGCGGAAGAGCAATCCGGAATTTAGGGAGGTGGTAAGGTGGGTGCTGTCAAAGACGAGTTGTGGATCGCAGCAGGCAGCCAGTGCATTTACTTCTGCGGAATTGTTGGTGAAAGATTTGGAGCTTGTGCGCAAGGCGCGTGCCTGTCGGTCCAAGCACACCACAGCTATGACCCAGGATGCATGTTGATTCAGGAGCGGGCAGTAACCTTGCAACGCCATGCCAGGCTTCAAGGCCTTGAACCCAAGATTTGGCCCCATGCTCGTTGTTGCTCGTTGTTGCATGTTGAGCTTCCGAAGCGGAGATCAGCTCAGATCAGCTGGAAGTGATGGAGAAGATCCTGGGAGTAGATGTCGTCGACCAAGAGACTGGCCCTTCATCCAAGCATCCAAAAACAGTTTGCTTCTGGGTTGGCTTCAGGCTGCAACGGTCGATGGCAGCAGTCTTGGCGCAGCATTTCGCAACAATGCAGTGGCACGGTGTGCGTAGTTGTCTCTTCAAGCTGTTCTTCGTGGTCTATATCTTTGAGGTCTTAATTCCCTAGCCGCCTGGCGCCTTGTTCCTGGAACTATTGATGGCTTCTCTATCGATGCTGACCGTCAGCATCTGAGCAGTCATCCGCTCGCAATTGCTCTTAACAGTCTTAACATGGCGCGAAGTTGGGGCTCCGAGGCGTGTCGGCACGAGAGGCTCAACTTGCAGAGCGGCAAGGTAACTGGGTCACTTCATTTGCAGAATCGCCTGGACCCAAGCGTAATTCGAAGAGCATTCTTGGGTTCCACTTGTAGAACAACTGTTCTCGGGCATTTCTGAGAATGGATGGGTGCTAACATGAGGCTTGCGGGATGTCCGAGCAAGGCCGGACCAAGAAAAGTCAAGAGGTGTGAAGAGTTGTCAAAGGTGTCAACTCTGGGAATCTTCATTCGAGAGTGGGCAGGCAACAAACATAACAAGTCTGCGACATGGCGGCCAAGCAGCACCCCAGGTGGGCCATCTCATGTGCCACGTGTGCATTCACGAGCTGACGGTCAATGCGGGTGCTGGTTAACCACCGCCTCGGCAAGGGTACCGAGGCTAGTCCAGGGGGGGGGGTCTTATTCCGAACCAAGAGCCATCAGAATTACGGCGTCCGTACCGCGGGGGGGGGGGGGGGTGCTGCTCCATTTGCAAACACGATGCTCGCATGGATTTCAAAGAGATTCATACACCCTGAAACAAGCTTGCACGGCTTAAACAGCGAGGGGGTTTGCAGGACAATGCCCGCATGATGGGTTTGACAAAGCCAAGGGGGGGGGCAGCCCCCTCCCATTTGCAAACACAATGCTTGTGCGTTGGCTTTGAGAAAGAACGCATATGCTTTCGAGCAAGCTTGCACGGTTCAAAAGAGCGGGGGGTGGTTGGGTTGGGTCATGTTGGGTCCCCCATTTGCAAACACAATGCTTGTATGCATCAGAACAAGCTTGCACAGCTCAAAGAAGCGGGGGGGGGGGGGGGGGGGGTAGTCGGGTTGGGCGGAACACAATGCTCGCAATCATGGCTTTGAACAAAAACTCATATGCTGTGGAGCAATGCTCGCATCATGTGTTTAAAAAAGTTTCATATGCTTCTGAAACAAGCTTGCACGGCTTAAAAACCCCCATTTGCAAACGCAATGCTCGCGTGATGGGTGTCAAAAGATTGTGGGAGAAACAACGGCACCAGTCTCGGTCTGTCTTGTCGCTGGGTTTGGATGCAGTCACGTGCATGCAGCCATGCATGCGGCCGACTGCATTGCGATGCCTACACTTCATGTTGCTTGGGCTCGCAATTTGTGACTGGCGAGGCAGGTCACCACTAGTTGTATATAGTCATATATGTATGTATGTATGTATCCACCCCTCCCCCCCCACTCCACCCCGCCCCCCATCCCCACAACCCGCACACCCCCCTCCCCGACCCCACACCCAGTCAGAGTTGCGGAACCTAATTCCCAGCTCGTGAATATCGCCGTTCTTCTGTGAAAAAACCGGACTTACCGCGTGTGGGGATTTTCAGGAGGTGAATCTCCCATACGCCTCAATGCAGGACCACTCGGAGAGAAACCTCCAACAATATGGCCGTACACGGCTGCGTTGCTGTCGAACCTTGTGGGCCAAAGTGATGTGGCCAAAAGCTTCCTCGTTGCGGCTTTATTGGGCTAGTGTAAGAGAATTTGTAGCCTTGCAGCTGGTGTGGGAGGCTGATGGAATGCAAAGCTTGCTGACAGCCATGGACCAGTGGCAGAAGGCAAAGCTCTCAGCAGAGCACCAGGATGACATTATAGAAAGTGCACCGTTCAGTGCAGGTGTTTGCAGACTGACAGAGAGGACCTTGCTGATCCTATCAGACAGGGCAACCCACACAACTTTGATGGGCTATGGAGCTGTCCAAGTCCATCTTCGCCTGACTTTGCAGCATCGTGAATAGCATGAACGCTGCAACTGTCCCGGCTGTATATCTGTGAGTGGCAAGCGCCTACTGTGTGCCGACGGCAAAAAGACCTTCTGACATCACCAAGCCCCACGCAACTTAAATGAGGTGTTTTGACATGAGCAGCTTTCGATTGCCAATGAGCATGTGACATGAAGGTACATCATGGAGCTGATTGAGATCGAAGAGAAAGCCCGACGACTAGTCGTTCAGGCCAAGCTTCATGATCTAAGCCAAATTCCCCTGTAACAGTTTCCAAGCGCAGCTAACGTGATCGGTGACGCAGGCCATTGAACGTGAGAAGAAGCTCCAATCGATTGAGGCTTTTTGAGGGAACACAACTTCAACGGCGATCGCATCTGCAACGTGTAGGGTCCTGTATGCTGTAGATGTTCATGGGATTAGGTCCATGAAGTGCTGTTCATGAGCACCGCAGGCTCGTAGTGTGGAGGGTGACGTCTTTCAGCGGCCTGATTACAAAGAGGCGCAGCCCTTCTTGCTGTGAGATTTCCTTGGCCCGCTGTTCTTGTTGTTAAGTATGATGTGCGATGCACGCAAGGAATTGAGGCGATTTGTGGCTTGCATTGCCCATCTCAACTCCGTCGCGAACGTTCGTCGCAAGGCGGTCAACGGGACGGAAGAGAGCTAAGAGCATGTACAAAGCTTACAAAGCAGAACAGGGCCGGGACGACTTGAGCATGGATGTCCTCCTGGACGCGATGCAGACGTCCACAACTTGGCTTTTGTCGTGCAGCTGCACAAGTGGCTGCGCCGGGCCGTGGCTGAGGTTGTCCAAGTGTGATGCAGCAGAGAAAGGCACGCAGTGGCACACAGTGGCACACAGTGGCTCAGGGTCCTAGGCCTTGCCAAGATGCACGTGGACAGGTGGTCAAAGCTCGGAAAAACTGGCAGCTGCCAGAAGCCTTACCAAAGACGTGTTGGATTCCTTCACGGCGATGAGGGAGTACCTTCGAGAGGCGGGGTGAAGCGCAGCCCATACACACAAGTTTGTTCAGATGCTTTGCTTTGGAAGGTCGGGCGATGTCTTGAGCGAGTGGACCCGCACCTCTGCGGATCCCTCAAGCTCGGCGTCCTTCAAGAATAGCAGCATCTGCAACTCAAGCGTGAGGCAACAACGCCGGTTTGGTGGCCAGACTTGTGGACTGGGAGGAGAGCTGGGAGGCTGCCATATAAGTGCGGTTGAAACTACCTAGATAGTGCTTGCCTACAGCTGTGCATTCATGCCGCAGCTCCTTTCTGCCTCCCCTGCCACCTATAGTCAGGATTAGCCAAAAGAAGTGTGTTCCGCAGGTTGGAACTCGCTACGTTCAGCAAGAAAAGATGTTGACTGCTGTTGCACCCTCGGTTTGGACGACTTGTCATGCCACACCTGGGATGTTGTCCTTCTGGTGCTTATTGCATGAGGTTTGTGATCTGGTAGCAGAGATCCGGGCAGCACAGCGGCTTGCTCCCGTGACACGGCGGCATAGAGCGTTTCAGGGTGATGCAGTCACTTGAAACTTCACATGGCACGAGGTCCTCGCACAGATGTGTGAAGAATGTGACGTCGAAATGTTTATGGTCATGCCCAGGCGCGACTTCTACGGTTGCACAATGTCACATGTGCAACGTTCAGCAGATCGTTCGACTGCAGAGGTTGGCGTGGCTACGATACTTGGACAAGTGCAGACCCCAGAAACAGCACTCAGCGAGTGGAATTGAGAGTAAGCTCTGTGCAGATAAAGATATGTGTTTGTGAAGAGTATGCCCAACATTTGCGACCAGGCCATGCCAACTCTACGGTCTCTTCAAGAGTCTTTTGCCTCACAGGCTTGGGCTGTGGCTTCTCCTTGCGACATGCACAGGCAAGAAGAGAGGAGTTACCCCAGTTACATGTGCAAGTGCAGAAGGTTTGCTGACTGCAACATGCAGAAGGAGGATGCACCAAGTTTTGCTTTGCCTTGCTGTGTTTTGCGTTGTTCTTGCTGCCGCGCATTCCAGCCCTCACAATGGGTTGCGCAGAAGCCGGAGCCCACTGACGCAGAGCTAGTCAGCTTGATGCAAAGGCCAAGAACTGAGCCCTTGAGCTTTCTGCATGGTTTCTACACTTGATCGCTGTGTGCACATAGCGTGCACACCTGTGCCGTTGCTCCGCTCCTCCGCTCTTCGGGTTTTAGGGTTTAGGGACTTTAGGGGCTTGGGGTTCAGGGAGGGTTTAGAGGGTTTAGAGGTTCAAGGGTCCAAGAAGGGGTCGCTGCCACGGCGCATCGGCATTAATCCCGCCCACGTGTGGTGCTTCCAGGCTGCCAACTGTTGAGCCGAGGTTTGGAAGGACCAAGGAGCTCTTGATGGAAACCATGAAGCCGAGCCAAGGCCACCACATGATTGGCACCAATACTGGGTTGCCGTGTCTCATGCCTCGAGGCGGAAAGCTCACCACAAGTAACTTCGAAGAAGCCGCCTGGGAAGCGCTCGTCAAGCGTGTCGTGAATGGAGCCAACGAGGAACTCCGATTCATGCCCGGCGTGAAACAAGATTCCCTGTCTCCTTCTAATGTGCTGATTGCAGGACATCTACGCAAGGGTCTCTCCCTCCCTGAGGGAGGCTGTCGAAAAGGAAGTGGAGGATGGTGCTGTTGTCCGGCATTGTCAGACTGAGACATCGCTGACATCGCTGGTAGATCTTGCTTCTCTTGCACTTGAGGAGCTCATGCGGGATCTAGAAGCCTGGAGCATGGAGCTTGCCAGGCACTGTCCGGAGGACCCCTGGCATGGAAGATTGTGCATGTCCTTGGTTCGTGTCAATGGTAGCAACGACCACTGCAAGGACTGGAACCAATGCTGTGGTATTCTTGTGCAATGTTTATCTGGAAGTGAGAAAGAAGGAAGTAAAGGACCCTTTCGTGTCATTGCCTCAGAGTCATGGAATCTGGTCCAGTCAGCCTCGCACTCATAAGAAGCACTCTGACTGACTCGTTGGAGGTATGACGTGGTGCAGACTTTGACCTGCTGTGATCTGAGCCCCTGTGCCTCTCGGGAGTCACGTGGGGTACACAGACGCACCCAGGAGCCCCGATTCACGCTCTTCATTATGTGGTACATCTATCGTTTGGACTTAGCTGCTGCAGGGGTCGTTCCCCTTGTAATTTGCAAATGTGGATCAAGCTGCCAATGAAAGTATGAACGAACACACATAGCGTGGAACTTGCTAGCAGTCGCACAAATGCGTCTGCCCGCAAATGATCCTTTGGCTGGCCATTGTATGTAGATCGGGCTAGCACTTAGTCTTATTCTTGGCATTTTCATGTGGTGCAGATATCGGCTCGACACAAAGCAAAGCAAGTCGACACATGTCCAGACGCGCACCACAGTTGCCGCAGATGATAATGTGATAGCTTTCCCGAAGGGAAATCGGCGGCTGGCGCGGATATTTCATGCAAGAGTACCTGGTCACCTGATGCGTGTCAGCAGCACGTTTGTGTCTGATGAGGAGCGCAGCCGTGCACGAATTTTGATATCCTTCCTCGCCCGCAGGTGGTGGAAGGAGAGGTGAAGTATGCACCGGAAACCCAGTCTGCCGAGCAGCGCGTGGTTCTGGCAGAAGTAGGCCGTCCTTTTCCTCAGTCTTTTCGCGGAACGACTTCACATGCAAGTCCAGTATGGTTTACTCTGCAACTGTAAAGCAGTTGACAGCTTCCGAATATTTCGTGTAAGACCAGGTCGTAGATATCATTGCTCATTGCATTTTACATGTAAGATGGCTGTTGCTTCTATGAGAAGCGAAGCTGCCAAGATACGTGTATGCTGCCAGTTGAGGTCAAGGCTCCGCAGATTAAAAGCTGTGTTCTTGCGCTACCCTTCGCACAGGGTTCGAGCGATTGAGCGGCCAGCGCAACGAGTCCCATCTGCTCTCCTTGTCGACCTTCCTCTGTAAATGTTAGGCGCCTGGCTCGGGAGAGATGTTTCATGGATGGCCATGGCAGGCTCCGGATCTGGACCTGTGCACCAGAGCTTTGCACAGGCCTTCTGGGCCTCGCTGCTTCTGATCTTGGCTGCTGCCTCCGGTCATGCGGCAGTCTATATTTGTGACCAGGGTCGTAAACAAGTTATCGAGATGGAGCACGTTCGCACAAGACGGACGGACGTGGACACTTTGCTCCGACAACTGCCCGAATCGGTGAGTAAAACAATTCACCAGACGTCGACTCCGCATGGAACAATCTTTCAAGTACTTATGCTGCTGGCTGCTTTGCTTATTCTAGTCTCGGAGTTCCCAAAGTACGAGTTTGTGCACTTGGGTGTCAGCATCCGGTCCATTGGCTTTGAGGTAAGCCGCTGCCTCTGCCCTGTTGCGGGGATTCTTATGCTCATCTTCATTCCTATGTCTCATGATTTTATTCTCATGACGGAACGCTTCAAGCGACCAGGGTATCAAATCACTCGAGAAGACAAGGCGGTCTTCTATGCAAACAAGCTGCAGGAGGACATGCACACATTTGCGGGAGCTCTGTCCTTCGCTATAACGCCTGCCCTTGAAGGCCCCATTGGGATAGTTCTGAGGAAAGTTCTTAACATATTTCCATATCTCATAGCATGAGTCATGCATGTGCTCGTGAGCTTTCAGCATGTGTTTTTGCTCACAGCCTGACCGACACCCTGTTGGCCTGCAGGCTATGCTGTCGGTCGCGCGTATGTGCAGTTTTTTGGAACGGGCATCGGCGAGCACTACGTTGCATGGAAGGACGCTGACGTGCCGTCCTATATGTGGCTGGCCCTCCTCATCGCGCGCACTGTCATGCTTGTCGGGACCAACGTTTGTTTTTGGAACATGGCGTATGAGTGGTGGTGCGAACCCACCGCGAGGTGTACCCGGAATCCTTACTACATCTACACGACAGAAAAGTCATTGATTCGCCATTTGCTAAATTACATACTGCTGCTTGGAATGTCAATCTGGTTTGTGAAGTCTTCGGAGTTCGAGCGGATCAACCCAACATCGCAGAAGCTCCTCTTGGGGGTTGCAATGCTGACCACGGCTGCTTCTTGCTGCTATTCCCTGGGCACTTTCTGGTTTTTGGCATTCAAGGAGAGGCAGCTTGTAGATCAATGCCGCGGCAGTAGATATTCCAGCAGATGCATTGTTTCTTAAAGACACTGTTGAACCTGCTTCTCATGCATGCACAGTCACGCAGTTTGCACATGCTGGCAAGGTACTTGAACGACCACCAGATGGAGAAGACTCTTCGCAAGATCATCGCTAAATCCGAGGATCGCATGGAAAGGTACACCTCTGAGCTGGAGGCCCTCCACGACAAATGGTCCAAGTGCTTCGTGGATGAGCAGGACTTGGAGAGCGACTCCTCAAGCGACGGCTTTCTGAAAGGAACGTGTTTCAGCTCCGAATAAGGAAATTCAAAATCGGCTGCCCTGGTGTCCTGCCCGCTGCGCGGTAGTTATGCGGAATGGGTGGTTCCTTTGCCCATGTTACAGCCAGACCAGCCACTTGCTCAAGCATAGTAAATGGACAGCCGCAGGCACGGGCTTGTTCAGGCAAGGTTGCTTGTGTTGTGTCTAGGCAGGCATTTGGTTGCAGAAGCTCAGCAATGCATCCTTAGCTTTGTATTAGGACCGTTGGGTCATCACCACACTCCACCACGCACAGAAATACATAGAAATACATAGAAATACCCTGCACGGCAATTAGTAGCTACGGCGCTGATTTTGAGGATGGGACAGTGTCAGAGTGTTGCAAGTGTCTCGCAAAGGCCAAGGGTTGCTTTCCAGGACCAGCTTCAAAGTCTGAACACGCTGATGGAAATTCATGGAGCCTGGCCCCAGCTGTTTCATGGGCTGATGGTCGGAGTACACTATCTGCATCTTATGGCTCATCCTTTAGGCGCAGACGGAGCTGCACTTGGACGGTCTGGGAATCCGCAAGATCGTCGAGACCCCGCCTGGAGTGAAGGCATCCCATTGCAGCCGCTCTAAATGCACTTGCATTTTTTTTGTCAAGGGCCTTCTCTCCATCTGTCTTGGCAGGTGCTGTCAATCAGCGGAAACCGGCTCAGAAGCTTGGGTTCTGTGCCACCGCCAGGTTTTCCATGTTTTTCGCGTTTCCCGATTCTTCTGCAAGAGCCTGCTGCACCTGGAGTGCTCCCCGAGATTGCGGCATGCGTGACGCTCGAAGAGATAAACCTTGCAGCCAATAAGCGTGCAACCCAGTGGCCCATCGCCCACCCTCAGGGGCGAGTCTAACTTCTCACGTATCATGTTGACTGTCGCATGAGTCATCAGAGTTCCACCACGCGGTCACCGTGCTTCAGGCTCAACGAGGATGCCCTGGCACCGCTGGCGGCGCTGCCAGCTCTCAGGGTTCTCAACATTTCGAGGACGCCTCTGCGGCAAAAGAATAGGTAGGAGGACATGCCTCGCCTGTTCTTGGCCGAAGGAATCATGTCCGGGATCTTGGGCCACTCTTCTTGGCCCCTGCCTTATGGGACAGGCCGGAGAACACGGGATATGAGCTTGGAAGACCGAGCCGTGGTTCCCAGGCACCGCCCGCCTTGGCTGCGCAAAGTCGGGCCTTCCCTGCCCTGGAGGCCTAGGCCTTATCTGTTGAGAGGCGATTCAGCAAAGTTTGACGTTCTCGAGACCAGGTGCTGAACATTTCTGCAAATGCCGCGCTCAATGACATCACAGCCGCAATGTCCCTTCAGGTGCCGGGCGCTCAGGTGATATGTGAGCACGTGAAGCAGCTATGCCAGGGGTTAGAATGAGAGAACAGCTCGATGTGAGGCTTCGAAGCCTTACAGCTACTGGCCTCAACGTCACCTCCCTGCACTGCGTCCACTGCAGCCTAGAGGCACAGACACCGACGAGTGGTTTGTCCAGCAGTTTGAACTACTTGGGGCGGCTCTGACTTTATGCTTCTGTGCCCGCCGTGAAATGAAGGTTGTAGACCTGAGGGGATGCTGCCTGCAGACCATCTCCCTACTGAAGGCACCAGAGATGTTTTTCGTTGTCATCTGCCCGACCTTAAACTTTTTGCACTCTTGCAGTGTTGAGGCGGTACCGTATCTGTCTGAGCTGATGTTGGACGGCAACGCGCTGTTGTCCTGCAAGGACGGAACAAAGTTTAGGGTCTGCCGGTTATCTCGAAACCTGATTTTGGCTGGCCTTTGGCGGTCAACCCGTCAGGCCGCTACCCAATTAGCTATTCGACTTAATACTGCAGCACTCCTTGAGCTGGGGGGTGGTAGGGTGTGTGAAGATTGTTCTAACTGTCTGCCTGCCTCTAGAGTTGCTGACATTAAAAGTTCCTTTCGCCCGTGTGCAGGATTTGCTGGAGCACCCTATGATGCAGGACCGTGAGTGCTGAAACTGGGGCATTCACACGGCCGTGCAAGCAATGTGTGCAGCCTGAGTGGGTATCCCGGAGACCCTTCGTCTGGCTCACAATGCCATCGAAGAAATCAGCGCAGTAGCTTTCTCAGAGGTTTCGAAGTTCCTGAGGACTAAGTGCAACATAGGAATGACTGGGCCCAGGTGCAGCTGCCTTCTCTGACGGAGTTGGACCTGGCATCCAACAACATCTCTCAGGAGCGGCTGGCAGAGTGATCCAAAAGTGGACCAAAAAGTCACCAATCAACAGGTGGAATCAATGAGTGCAGAAGTTTTCTCTTTTCTGGCATTCCTTTGCCCTCAAGGCGCTACATTTGGCGGGAGCTCCGCGACTTGTGTCTCTTGCTTCCTTCCCAGCGTGGAGAAGTATGCAGAGTTACCAGTGAATTATCATAAGTGTGTGCGTGCCTCTCTCTCTCTCTCTCCCTCCCTTACTTGCATGGCAATGTGACAACCGGAGGTCGTCCGTGGCAACCAGCTGACCTCCTTAGGCTCGTCAGTCACGAAGGGTTGTTGTGAGAGAGAGTCCAGCACTGCAAGCGCAGTTGCCTGGAAATCCAAGTTCTGGTACACAGTATAGTGGGCCGTTCAGGGGCCTCTGACCTTCAGAGCCTGTTCCGCCAGTTCCATTGTCGCCGCTGCGCAGCCTCACTTTCCTCGATGCCTCGCAGAATCAAATACGGGCGCTGGAGCCGCCGCCTCGGAGCTGTGGGTTCTGGGGCACTGCCATGCTCAACACGCTTCCTTGTCCCTATAGTTCGAATGGGAACTAGCTGGAGCCGGATCTGCATATCTCCACCTTGCTTGCATCCCGAAGTGTGTATCGGATCCAGAGTATCGCAGAGTGGAGGTCTGAGGTTGGCTAAACGTTGCTGGGTTGCACTCCTCAGCATTGGTATCCTGGGCATCTTGCGTTTCCTAGGAGCGATCCATACTTCTGCACCTATCTCCGAAGCTGTCAGCTTTCTACATGTTCGGCCAAAATGGCTCTTTGAAGGCCGTCTTTGCGCTGGAGTGTCCGACCATTGCGGGTGCTGTTGCTCAATGGTGTGCAGCTGAGACAGACCCCTGTTCCCGCGGCTCCAGCCGAACATGATCTTTCCGTAACCTCAGTTTCAACCTGAACCGAGGCAATGAAATTACAGATGTAGAGGTGCCAGGAGGCAGTGAAGAGAACGTGCAGACTGCGCAAGTTGCGAAGCTGGAAGGACGTTGCGCAGACGCTGGAAATGGCAGGCGGCTTGAGCTTGGAGCCGGGACCTCTGGCACCACAGGCATATTCGTGGCGTAGAGATGTCGTCGTCGTCGTCGTCGTCGTCGTCGTCGTCGTCGTCCTCGTCCTCGTCCTCGTCCTCGTCCTCGTGGTGGTGGTGGTGGTGGTGGTGGTGGTGGTCGTCGTCATCGTCGTAGTAGGAGTCGGAGTAGTAGTGGTGGTGGTGGTAGTGGCAGTGTAAGTAGCTTTTCCATACTACGAGAGGCGATGTCGGAGACGATGGAGCTAAGACATGCAGAAAACACATATATTCAACAGCGTGCAAAGAAAGAAGCAAACACAAGCAATAATGCCTCAGGCTCTTCCTTGATGCAGGCATTGTGCAAGCATCTGCATGTCCAGGCATTTGGATCTCCGAAACAATCCTCTCAGCCGGATCCCGACGTGCGACGTGTGTTGTCGATGTCATGGGCACCTCAGCAGCCCAGGCATCGACCTCTACCCATTTGCAGACAAGCTGCCCACATGGACCTCGAGGGTTATGGTGAATGCGTCACAAATCGCACGGCATGCAATGTCTGTGCTTGTCGTAAGGACCTGGGAAGCAAGTGCAAGCCTGGAAGACTTGATTTCCGTCAGTGCCTGAACTTGAGCAACTCTCACCATTTGCGCGCGTTGCACGAATTGTGCAGCGTCATGTTTCCATGGCCGGGCGTGCTGGGCGTGCTTCTGTGCCAGGCGCAGACATAATCCGAGCATCTGTCTAATTGGGCCCCCCCCCCCCACCGCAATAAGAAAGGCCGGGTTCCGCAATAGTAACACCGTGGCCCTGTATTGATTCTCCATTAAAAACAATTGGCCGCAGATCCCTGAGGTGCTGTAGCTTCGCAGCTCAGCAAGCAAAACAAGAAGCCTGCCGACAGATTTTGGAACCTCCCCGAAAACATTTTCTTTAAATGTGGTGGTATTGGCCCATACGAAATCCACCGTAATGGAAAGTAGTCTTCCGGCGGGCTTCTCGGCGAAAAAGCATTCTTTAAATGTGGGGGTATTAATTAAACAGATGCTCGGATTATGTATGGATGTTGCGCATCTCGTGCCGCAGATGACCTCGAAATACTTCAACCCATTCGCAAGAATGCCTTGCGCTTCCGCAGACTCCACCACTTGAAGTTCGGCCTGCATCAAGTGAGGCGATGCCGTTGCTCGGGGACTCAAGCTGTCACAAGAGTTGATCCACTGCCGCCAGTATCGAGTGGCCAAACCTGAGCCAGTAAACAGGGGAATAAACCAGAGGCACGGCGTCTAGATGTACCTGCAGTATCGCCCACTTCTCCAAAGCGCGAGACCTCTCGGGCCAGCGCTGCCTCCGAGTCTTGGCCGGGGGGGTCTCGCTCTCACTGCACCTGCGCAAGTAGCGGGATGTTGACAGACCAGTCGGCGGCACGGCCGCAGCCGTCCCGTGGTAGGGCTCACTTCGCACAGGCCAAGCCGCGATCTCAGTCCGCTGGTGCCCACGGAATCTCGCAATCCGATGTTCTTCGAAAGTCAACATCGTTGACAGAAGATGCACTACAGTCCGCAGTGTGTTTTTGACTAACATCACTTGACTGTTGTCAGCGGCACTTTCTGCTTCCGCTTGGCCCATATCTAAACTTGTGACCCATAGCTGGCAAAAGGGGCGTTTCACATTGTTCAGGAAAAATTACCAGTGCGGAGCAAGTGCGTGAGGGACTCTGCGTCTTTGTCTGTTAGCCAAACCTTGGCCATAGCCCCCTTTTGTGCGATGGCCTCAAGCGCTATGCTCGCTCGACGGACTTCACGTGCGTGCGGAGTTCATGTCACGGCATGTTTCATCTTCACAACGTGCAGCGCACCTTTCGTTTCTTGCAGGTTTGTTCCACTCGACAAGAACGAATGCATGTTCATGTGAACTGCAAGATTGAAAGCCCAAGCTTGTTGTTCCAACCAGTTAGTTGGCTTGCTCCACTGGAGTCTGCTGCTGCCGAGGATGGTTTCAGTTCAGTGCCTCGCAGTATGCGAGACCGTGGCGACCTAATTTCTCCCGGCGGCAGATTGTGCCATAGCTACACCAATCTTTCGTGCTAAGCCCTACAGCCCAGGTTACTGGCAGCGGCTGTGTCTAGTGATCCCTTCGCTGCAGAGCTGTGGCCTCTGACTCCCTGATACTCCGTGATACTACACATTGTGGGCCTGTGGGTGGCGCATTTCGGGCTTGGACACCTTAGGCCTCGATGGGATCCTGAGGGATCCACGGCGCCTGTCGTAGCCCCAAGCGCATCCCGGCGCAGGTTGCAGTCCCTGTCATGGTCATGGCCTGTAGGCCTACTGTGACCCTCAAGCAAGAAGATCCTTCCGCTACCGTGACACTTCAAGGAGCTCCTCTGAGCTGATGGCTGATATGCTCTGATTCAGTTTGTGAAGTTGGAAATGTTGGAGTATTGCGGGGTCATTGCGGGGTCAGAGGAGCAGATGGCGATGAGGTCATGTACTGCACGCCAAGGCAGGGCTTAGGCTTAGGCTTAGGCTTAGGCCTTGTGGCACCTCGACGATCAATCTTATGATCAAAGCAAAAAGCCATGACGCACAGCAGTCGCATAGCCAACCCGAAGTCACAAGAATTTCTGTCACCCAAAATATCTGTGGAAGAATCGGAAGAATTCATGGGAACACACATGCAGGCGCAGCACTGAAGCCGCGGCGCAGGCTTCTCTGGCATGATTGCTGTTGCAGGGGCCCAGGCAGTCCGTAGGCAAGCCCAATGTCCGGAGTCCCATGGAGGACTTCGTGGCCGGCATCTCGAGGCGAAGCTTGGACCGGATTGAGCAATTTTGGCAGCATGATGCAGTGCAGGCGCAGCGAGAGAAGCCTCAGCGCAATCCTCAGTACTTCGATGTTACTTCCAAAGGGTTCATATTCATTCCTGGTGAGCGCTGAGCCCCTCCTCAGAGGCATCGATCCACAGCTTCCGACGCAGCCCCTGACAGTGGACACTGCTGATGCAGAGCCGGCCCTGGAGCTACCTCACTAATCTCACTACAATGTAGTCATGGACTGCACGGGCGTGCGTTCCATTTCCATTCCATTGGTCCGACTTTGCAGTTTCCAGGCCACTTCTCCAGTCTTTCGAGAGCACGGAGGCCGGAGCCAGGGAGATTCAAATTTGGCGGGACTCATTCCACGCGAGGCTCCAAGGAGCAAGCTTCCAGTGCGATGTCGACCGAAGCCCTCCTGAATTTGGGTCTGGCGTCTCGGACCCAGAGCCCCGTGCCCCCTCTCTGCCGAATGAGCTCCCCTTTGGCCTCTTTTGGTGCCTCTTGGCCCCGTGGCTTTAAGGCCTGAGCTGCTTGGCGAAGCGCAGCGGAAAGCAAGGAGAGAAGCCCAGCCGGTTGTGCTCGCCATGGAGGCCCCAAGCTGCCAGCTGGATTGCAGGGAGACTTTGAGTGCTTCTCCCGAAGCCGGTAGTGGTTTAGTTTCTGTGGAAGAACGATGCCGTTTGTGCCAACATCTTTTGTACATGGCCTTGATCTCTGTGCATCTTTGTGCAGCCTGTAGGTGGCAGCCGCGGCAGCAGCGGCGGCTGTATCCGCTGCATCAACAAATCAGGCTTTACTCTCGCAGAGCGTGGGCCACAACGACTTGGGGGAGGTTTGTTTGCCTCACTCAGTTGTTTTGTTGACTGCTTGTCATTCCGCCTCACAGGTATGTGCGTTTGTTCGTTCAATTCTATGTTGACAACGTTGTGCTTGGCGGTGGACGTTGGTGAACGTCGGGCAAAGCCACTTGAGCTTGAGCATTTGCTCGGAAAGGATGGCGGCAGCCAGAATAAGATCGGCCATTGCTAGCCCAGATGTTGGTTTCGAGTCTGCCATCCATGATCCCTTCATCACAAGAGAAGCTATGGTTTTTTTTTCTCATCGCAGTTCAACGGTTTGCTTCTTTCCCAACCCTCTGGAAGCTGGCGGAGGAGGGGTACCTCCCAAACCATACCGGTTTTCTGGTTTTGTGGCTCCCAGATTTCCTTCAGGAGACCCGCAAACATGCTGATCCAAAGTCGGAACCGCAACAAAATCGGACCCTCACTCAAATCTCTGTGTTTCCCGTGCGGCAAGCTATCTTAGGTGCCTGGCCAAGTGTCTTTTTCGTGCCTGTTGCCCCAAATAATCCTGGCAAGATGTGCGCCTTTGGTGAGTTCGGGTGGTTTATCTCGTTTCTTTTTTTGTTTCCTGCTGTGCTGGTTTAGGGAGTGGCTCTCTCTCACTCTTTCTCTTTCTCTCTCTCTTTCACGCGCACAGCCTGGTTCTAAGCAAAGGGGACGGTATTCTTACAAGTCGGGACTGAGTTTTCCGAGGGGGGGGGGAGTTCAGGCATGCACGGCACAACGAAGACACTGCCGAAACCTGGCCCGATCAGCCAGATGTACGGGCATTTCGAGATAGTTCAGTGATCTCTTGCAACATCCTCGCCGTGTTTCTCTATTTTCCCCACCTTCGGTGTGGGGTTGTTAGATTTTAAACTCTACTCTTCTCCTCGCCCGGAACTCTTCTCCTCGCCCGGCCTACTCCTAGAGCCTCCCTGGAGTGCCCAACCCCAGAGACTCCCTGGAGTGCCCAACTCCAGAGACTCCATGGAGTGCCCAACCCCAGACACTCCCTGGAGTGCCCAACCCAGAGACTCCTGGAGTGCTCAACCCCAGAGTCTCCCTGGAGTGCCCAACAGAGTCTCCCTTGAGTGCCCGACCCCAATTGCAAGCAAAAACTAAGAAAGCGTATTTGAATCAATATGTCTTTGCTTGAACATCCTATTCGCGCTCTTTCCTTTTAACGAGGAGCAAGGTGGGGATGTTCGAAGTAGAATATTAATTTATTTTGGCCTTCGGCTTCTTCAAGAACATGATCCCCCCCCACAGAAACCCAAACGGCCCTATCGTGAGGCACTGTAGGGGCCTCTTTTGCCTAGAGCAGGCCCGAAGGGCCGCACTCTACTACGAAAGTAAGAGAGTGGTTGAGAGTCTCCCCGTGGGCTCCTTTTGACCGCTTCGGGGAGGAGCAGCTTTTTTTGTTACATGAGTGCCCTCGTATAGCCAAATCTTTTTGGGAGTTCTGAAAATCCCCCCTCTGACGAGAAATATGAGGGTGTGAAAGGCTCTCCTCAACGTCCAAGTAAGGCAGGCGATGTGGCGCAGACCAGGCCACAGAACCTGAAACGGAGGCGAGAAAATCGTGCCTCTGTGCCGGCATGAGATTGTTTGCTCGGCTTTCGTATTTCCAGGCCGAAAAACATGGCCCACAACATGTGTCAGAAGGTTCGGCTGTGTATTGTACATCTTCTGCCGGGAAATGACGAAGCTAGCAGCAACGTGACAGGCGGCCAGGGCTCGGGCACCTGGAGTGTGCATCAGCAACGGTGGCTTGCTCGATTGGAAACCCAACAGATGCTGGAAGGAAATGGTGTAAGAAAGGGCGGTATGGGCGAGCTCCCAGGACCACAATTCAAGAGATGACTGAGAGGTCGGGAGCGGATGGTCAGGCCGTGCCACGCCGCACCATGTGCAGCTAGAGGGCTGGAGGCCATGTTGCCCGATTGCTGTGGACAGGTTGATGAGGCCATAACGTCGAGTCAAGGCTCCTTCTTGCCAGTTGTTGACCTGAGTGCTCCGTCCTCGGCAATCGCGTGTGTGGTGTTCTAAGTTTGGGGCCTGATATGTCTGACAGGGGCAAAGACGGCAAAGAGCAGCCAGAGAGCTGTAACACAGTCCCAGATTTTGAGGCTTGTGCTGGGCGTGGGCCACTCCCAGGATCAGACGGCCTGCTTGGCACTGAGCTTCGCTGGATATGCACAAGGGATGGACGTTCGTTGGCAGCTCGCAGGTCTGCCTGGGCTGCAGCCGCGCAGGTCCCAGGCACGGTGACAATCGCGGAACAGTCGCTCGCGATGTCCAGTCGGGCTTCTGAATCCCTTCCTGGAGCTGAACTGTGCAAAACACAGTGCACACACAGTGCAAAACACCGTGCACGTGAGCTACACCAAAGGTCACCGAATGAAAGCGCGCGCTGGACCTTGAAAGTCTGTATAAGTGTGGGTGGAACAGTGGAGCTAGAACCTTCGGCCTATAAGTACAAGCTGGCAACAAGGCTTATGTAGCCTAACACTGTGAAATGAGTGTGCGCAGCAGTGGGCCCAGCTGAATCATGGGCGCGGCCAGGATCAATGGAGCGAGCCCACAGCCACAAACAAAGTCTAAAAGCCAAACAGCAAGTTCGAGCATGCGTAGACAAGACACGATGCGCTGAGGACTGGAAGCATACACACCCTAGTGTTACGGAGGGTTGTACAAGTTTGACAGTCCTCTTCTTCGTCTTAGAGATATGTATATATGTATATGTATATGTACATGTACATGTATATGTATATGTATATATATATATATATATATATATATGAGCCTGAGACCTTTAGGGTTCTTTTGGCTTAGTTTTTACAGAGCCCTTTAAACAAACAAAGCCAAATCCATAAATATAATAATATATATGCTATTAAATGAACGCGTCCATCGCATGTCTCCACCTGTCTGTCTGAGCTCATGCTTCGGGCAAACTGTACATTGCAAAAACCAACTGCACGGTTGATGTTTTAACCTTTAAGGTTTAGGGTTTAGGGTTTAGGGTTTAGGGTTTAGGTTTAAGGTTTAGGCTTTAAGGTTTATGGTCTAGGGTGTAGGGTTTAGGTTTTAGGATTTCGAGTTTAAGCTTTTGGTAGAGGTTTAGGGTTTGTGGTTAAGGATTCGGTTTAAGTCGCTACTCATCTGCACCTGGCCAGTTAGGGTTCCAAAAAGACCTTGTTCACTAAACCGTAAGCCATACACTCTAAACGACAAACTTTAAACCCTAAACCTTGAACTCTAAGCTCTAAACCTTAAACCCACAGGGGCCTTACTTTACCAAACAAACGCTTCGCGTAGATGAAGATAAAGATAAAGAGACTAAGCTCGAGCTCGCAGCTGCTCATACATCTCCGCATGTCCAACATTCCTCATCAATTTTTACTCCTTAGATTTTAAGCCTTACACCCTCAACTTTAAATTCTTAGCTCTGAATCCAAAGTTGAAACATTTAACCATTTACCTTGAAAGACTTTGAGCCTGAACTCTAACACCTTAAGCTCTTATATATAAACCTTAACCCTGAAGGTCCTGATCCTAATAACAGATGCGTTCCAGCTTCTTTGCTCAGAGCTGTGCTTGGAAAACTGACATGCTGCGAGTCTCGGCAGCATAAATCATCTGCTCGATCTGTTATGTGAAACGCTCACTCCACATCTTCTCCAAGCCATTCACGGCGCAGCTCGGAATCGCGCCATTGATTAACCTAAAGTGTGAAGGGCTTCTTGGCTTTGAGAAACAAGGATACGATTTTTTTCAGGTTTTTTAACTCTTATAGTTTAAGATGTAAGTTCAGGGTTTAAGGTTTAGGGTTTAAAGTTTAGGGTGTAGGGTTTAAGGTTTAGGGAACGGGCCGCGCGCCACTTCCAGCCCTTCTATCAAGCCATCGTCTTGGCCCTGGTGGACGGTTTCATTGGGTTTAGGATTAAGGGTTTAGCGGTTTAGGATTGAGAGTCGAGAGTTTAAGCTTTCGAGTGTAGGGCTGCCATAATACAAGACATCGGCTTGATTTCAAGAAGCTTTTTCAAATGTAATGTTTGTGATCTAGGTTTTAATACATAGGTTACTAGAGGAATGCTTTTTAAAAGATTTACTTGCGGAAGTCGAGGTCGTCAGCCTTTTTTTTTAGGCGCTCAGCAAAATTAACGCTTTTAGGGTTCCTTGGCTGTCATAAATAACGAGGCGATTGCCTTCAGGGTTTATGACTCTTATAATCTAAGATTTAGGTTCGGGGTTTAAGGTCTAGGGTTTAGAGTTTAGGGTTTAGAGTTTATGGTTTAAGATTAAGGGTTTAGGGTTTAGGGTTTAGGGTTAAGGGTTTAAGATTTAGGTTTAGAGTGTAGTGTTTAAGGTTTCAGGTGTAGGGTTCAGAGTTTAAGGTCTAGGGTTTAATGTTTAGGGCACGGGCCGCGGGCCTCTTCCTCTGCTTCTAGCCCTTCCATCAAGCCGTCGTCTTGGCCCTGGTGGACGGTTTCATTGGGTTTAGGATTAAGGGTCTAGCGTCTACGGTTTATGGTTGGATATTTAAAGTTTACGGTTTAATTAATCTGTTTTATAAGTTTAAACCTCTAACATCTGGGTCTGAGCCTAAACGTTAAATAGTTTTACGTGCTCGATTCACTGCGCGGGCCGCGCGCCTCGCTTCCATCTTCTTCCAGCTCTTGCTTCAAGTGCTCGACTTCGACCTGGTGAATGGTTTCACTGGGTCTAGATTAAGGGTGTAGCGTTTACTGTTTATGGTTTGATGTGTAAGGTTTACGATTGAAAGTTAAGAGTTTTACGGTGAGAGTTTAAGCTTTCGAGTGTAGGGCTGCCATAATACAAGACATCGGCTTGATTTAAAGAAGCTTTCTCAAATGTAATGGTTGTGGTTCAGGTTTTAGTACATAATTTACTACAGAAATGCTCTTCTAACAATGTAATTGCGGAAGTCGAGGTCGTCAGCCTTGTTTTTTTAGGCGCTCGGCAAAATTAACGCTTTCAGGGTTTCTTGGCTTCAAAAAAAATAAGGAGGCGATTTCCTTCAGGTTTTATGGCTTTTAAAGTTTAAGATTCACGTTCAGGGTTTAAGGTCTAGGGTTTAGGGTTTAAGGTTTAAAGTTTAGGGTTTAAAGTTTAGGGTTTAAGGTTTAGGGTTTAAGGTTTAGGGTTTAGGATTTATGGTTTAGGGCACAGGCAGCGCGCCTCTTCCTCTGCTTCCAGCTCTTCCATCAAGCCACCGTCTTGGCCCTGGTGGACGTTTCATTGGGTTTAGGGTTAAGGGTCTAGCGTCTACGGTTTATGGTTTGATATTTAAGGTTTACGGTTTAATTAATTTGTTTTATAAGTTTTAACCTCTAACATCTGAGTCTGAACCTACACGTTGAATAGCTTTACATGCTCGAGTCACTGCGCGGGCCGCGCGCCTCGTTTTCATCTCCTTCCAGCCCTTCAAGTTCTCGACTTCGACCTGGTGAATGGTTTCACTGGGTTTATATTAAAGGTGTGGCGTTTACGGTTTATGGTTTGATGTTTCAGGCTTATGGTTGAAAGTTAAGAGTTTACGGTTTGAAGTGTAACGAAGAGGGTTCCGTGTTTGAAGCTTGCAGTTTAAGGCGACACATTTCAAATCTTTCTAGAAAGCCCCTCCTCAAAACGGAACACTGAGGCAACAAAAAGCCCCCGAGATCCTGAAAAAACCTAAAGCTCCGAACTCTTAGACCCCTGTCTATTAGCTTGACAGTTCAAAGAACTACTTTATATCTAAGCCCTGAAAACTCATCGCACTGTACGGGCCGCGCGCCTCCTCCTCTTCTTCTAGGCCTTCCTCCAAGCCCTCGATTTCGCCCTGGTGAACGGTTGCACTGGGTTTATGGTAACAAAAATTGGAGGTCCGCGATTTATGGTTTGATGTTTACGGTTTGATTAATCGGTTTTAAAAGTTTAAACCTCTAACATTTAAATCTGAACCTAAACCTTAACTAGTTCTACATGCTCGATTCCCGAAGGACTTCATATGGGTTTTTATTTCAACACCTTTGCTGGGTTCTGGCCATACACTCACAATAAGAGTTTCGGATTGAGGGTCGAGACTTTAAGCTTTCGAGTGTAGGGCTGCCATAATACAAGACATCGGCTTGATTTAAAGAAGCTTTTTTCGAATGTAATGTTTGTGGTCTAGGTTTGGGTTCATAAGTTACTACAGGAATGCGGAAATGACATAAACTTAACCTTGGCTTTAGGGTTTCAAGTCTAGGGTTTAGGGTTTAGGGTTTAACGCTTATGGCTCATGGTTGTCACAGGGAATCCAAACCCCGTGTCTGTCCCGAGACATCGGCCTTGTCGAGTCCCTCATCATATTCGATTAATCCTTTCGTTTTAGATAGAATTCTTAACAAGATAACCAATAATGCTTCGAAAATAAAAATAGCTTCAAGACTACGCTTAGTGTAAGACACAAACAGGGTCCGCACGGGCCCATTGCGCTTCTCCACTTCATCCTCACACACACAAATTTAAAAAAAAACATACAGTGACGTAAAATGGTAAAGCCAGACGTCTCCTCACTGTCGCTCTCGACAGCCCAGACCTTGAACATACATGAATAAAATTTATAAACGCAACATAAAATAATAAGCCAGTGGCCGTTCCGGAGGCTGTGCGGACGTACTTCTGGCCGTCTCTCTGATACGCCTTAGTTGGCTTGGTTTTTTATATGTTATAAATATACAGTTGCGGGCCTCTTCTCGTTCTTGATTGTCCTTTCTCTCCTGAATGGCAAAATGAAACGTAATACAAGTATTATTTAGTGTTGTATTCTTGTATAATTTTGCTGTCCTCGAACCACTGCCTCAGCAACTGGCGGTCTTCATCGCTGATGCTCTTCACCTGCAGTTTTTTTTTTATTAAAATTATATAACTTTGCTGAAGACATAAAGAAGCTAAGGATGTGGCGGGCTGATAATGCTTGGCCTGCATCATGAATTAACGATTTTGCTTTGGAATTTATATTTTAGGATTTATACATACTGTTTTCCAGGCCAGTACGGAGCCGGACGTCGCGCCTGCAGTGTTTGCGCATAGTATATATAAATATTATTTCTTTTTAAAACTCGCACCAAAAAAATCAGGCCAGATGTTAAGGATTATAGTTCAAAAACACGCATTGGTGACTCAAGCATGACATGTTTAGTTGCTCAAGCTTCAACGACAAATCTAAAGACGAATGAGGCTCGCACGCACTGCTTGTGCCATCGATTGGTTGCCTCAGCATGCACATACTACTATGTGTTTTAAGCAAACGAATATTTAATAATTAAATATAATTAAATAAAGGGCATATAATCCAAACTTCATGAGTAGACTTGGCGGCAGACTCTAAAAGCGGCTGGAAGGCGACTTGTTCCATCTTCCTGACTAAACACAATATATACTAATTTTAAACTTTAGTGACGCGTCCTTCAGGGAACGCTCCATAGCCCGCAGAGCCTGTCAAATTCAACAAAACATATCACGGTCATTAAAAAAAAACTAAACACAAACAGAAGGCCTGTCTTTGCTTTTCTTCGATCCGCCATGGAGGCGGCAACACGACCTCAAAGGCCATTATATACATTATCACAGTAAAGTTTGAACCACGGTACTGGCCTGTGGTGAAGAAGACATGGCGCTTTCAATAAACTACTTTATCTCAGCCAAAGAAAAAGGCTACGAGACGCATATACCTGGCTTCTTGTAACCCTAAGCCCTAAACCCTACACAATATCCCTTGAACTCTAACTCCTAACCCTAAACCGAGGACATTCACCGAGGCTAATTTCGAAGGTGCCGGGAACTCGCGGCTGAAGGTTTACAGTTGAGGGTTTAAGGTTTAGGTTTTAAGGTTTAAGGTTTAGAATTTAAAAAATATTATGAGTTATGATCCTCTAAACCCCAACGCAAAGAAGAAATATTTGAAAGTGTCCTTCGTGGACTGACCCTTAAACTCTAAACCTTAAACCGTAAACGCTGTCGATCGACTCGACAGCTTTTTCCACTTTACTGAGCTGGCCCTTAAAAGATTTCGGTCAAAGGTTTAGAGTTTAGGGTTTAAGGTTTCAGGTTTAGGGTTTAAGGTTTCATGTTTAAGGTTTAGGGTTTAGGGTTTAGGGTTTAATGTCTAGGGTTGAGAGTTTATGGTTTAACGTTTAAGGCTCAGAGCTTAATAAATATATTGAGTTCTGACCTTTTGTCGGCCTGCCCACAGATGTAGACCGCGCCAACTACTCGAAACAGCCTTGGATGACTTCGCAGCCCTTTACAATGTTGCACTTTTTAGGCTCCTCATTGTAGCTTCTACCTTAAAACCGCAAAAGGATAAAGTCCTGAGAGCCATCCAGAGGAGAGCCAAGAAGCTGCTTCACACGCGGAATGAACTCATGCCCGGCAGATTTCTGCAGACAAGAGAGTCGCTGGACGGATAGTAGAATCAGCCAAACGTCCTGGCTCGGAGGGGAGGGGACTCATACAGGAAATCTATAGAGGCGAAGACTTAGGGTAGTTCTTAGGATGCAGCGAACCCTAAACTCTCAACTCTAAATCCTAAACCTTAAACCCTAGACCCTAAACCCTAAACTCTAAACCTCAACCCTAAACCCTAAACCCTAAATCTAAACTCCAAACCCAAAACTCCTCCTTCCCTGAGTCCTGGATGGGATGGAGGATTTCTTTCACTAGGAGGCTGGCCGCCAGCGTGCTGACAATCATCGTCTCCATGTCCTGAAAGTATCCAAAACACCCTATACGCCCTAGTTGAGGGTTTAAGGTTTACGTTTAAGGTTTAGGGTTCAGGGTTTAGGCTTTCGCGTTTAAAGTTTAGGAACCCAACGTCGTTAACCCCCAAGACCCCCAAACCCCGCTAATCAAAGGTGCAAGACCCTGGCCAAAATCCACTAAACCCTAAAGCGTAAACCGTATACACCCTAAACCCTCAACCCATCTAAATTCTTAAAAACCCCCTAAAAAAAACTTACAAACCCTAAACCGGATACACCCTTAACCCTCAACCTCATAAACCCTAAAAACCCTACACCCTCGGCCCAAAAAGATGCTTCAGCCCACATTCCCGTCCTGAATTGCATCCGCCTGAACCAAGCCCAAAAGCCAAGTGCACAGAAGGAAGCCGGCAGTCGACAGAGAGTGCTTCGATGACGCCCGGCTGCACAGGTAGGAGCCTTCGCACCGTCCCTAAGCCCTAAACCCTAAACCCTAAATCCTAAACCCTAAACCCTAAACTCCAACTTCCCAAGGAGCCTGCAAAACCTGGCACCATGGCGCAGCTCATCATGAGCGCCGTGCTCCAGCTCACAGGGTTCTCCTTCCGGCCTGGAGGATTTGAAGCTTCGGGCGTTTTAAGTTTTAAAGTTTAGGGTTTAGGGTTTAAGGTTGAGGGTTTAGGGTTTAGGGTTTAGGACTTAGGGATTAGAGTTTCGGGGTGTGTTCATGGGACTATGCCTTGGACCCCTACGGTTGTACAGTTTGAGTATGGGACCCTTCTTCAAAGTCCTCTAAGGGAATATTAAGGTTTGAGTTTAGGGTTTAGGGTTTAGGGTTTAGGGTTTAGGGTTTAAGGTTAGGAGTACATTAAGAAGACCTAGGGGTTCATCCTTAGGGGTTCGAATATGACTCTCTTCATCTGTCATAGGGTTTAAGGTTTAGGGTTTAAGGTTTCGGGTTTAGGGTTTAGGGTTTAGGGTTTAAGGTTAGAGATGTGTAAGTTTGGGCAAGGATGTTGGAGATGTCTGCTTTTGCGGTGCCTCCCTTCCCTGAGTCGTGGATGGGATGGAGGATTTCGTTCACTAGGAGGCTGGCCGCCAGCGTGCTGGTAGTCGTCGTCTCCATGTCCTGAAAGTCCCCAAAACATCCTGTAAGCCCTAGTTGAGGGTTTAAGGTTTAGGGTTTAGGGTTTAGGGTTCAGGGTTTAGGCTTTCGCGTTGAGGGTTTAGGAACCCAACGTCGTCAACCCCCAAGACCCCCACACCCCGCTAATCTAGCCGCAAGACTCTGGCTAAATTCCACTAAACCTAAAACCTAAACCGTATACACCCTAAACCCTCAACCCTATAAACGCTGAAAACCCCAAAAAACTCTACAAACCCTGAACCGTATACACCCTAAACTCCAACGCCATAAACCCTAAAAACCCTACACCCTCGGCCAAAAAAATTGCTTCAGCCCACACTCCCGTCCTGAATTGCATCCGCATGAACCAAACCCAAAGGCCAGGTGCACAGAAGGAAGCCGGCAGTCGATGGAGTGTGCTTCGATGACGCCCGGCTGCAGAGGTAGGAGCCTTCGTACCGTCCCTAAGCCCTAAACCCTAAATCCTAAACCCTAAACCGTAAACTCCAACTTTTCAAGGAGCCTGCAAAACCTAGCACCATGGCGCAGCTCATCATGAGCGCAGTGCTCCAGCTCACAGGGTTCTCCTTCCGGCTTGGAGGAGTTGAAGCTTCGGGCGGTTTAGGGTTTTCTGTTTAAGGGTTTAGGGTTTGGGGTTGAGGGTTTAGGGTTTAGGACTTAGGGATTAGAGTCTCGGGCTGTGTTCATGGGACTATGGCTTGGACCTCTACCCTCTACGGTTGTACAGTTGGATTAGGGGACCCTTCTTCAAAGTCCTCTAAGGGAATATTAGAGTTTGGGGTTTAGGGTTTAGGGTTTAGGGTTCAGAGTCTAGGGTTTAGGGTTAGGAGTACATTACAGAGACCTAGGGTTCATCCCTAGGGGTTCGACTATGACTCCCTTGATCTGTCATACGGTTTGGGGTTTAGGGTTTAGGATTTAAGGTTTAAGATTACAGATGTGTAAGTTAATGCAAGGATGTTGGAGATGTATGCTTTTGCGGTGCTGGGTTCAGTAGGTTCCTGAAAATCCCTAGAAGAATTCACGGCGCGAGATCCTATATTCTAAGACTGTTCACTCGAAACCCGAAATCCTCAAAGGTTTAGGGTTTAGGGTCTAGGGTTTAGGGTTTAGGGTTTAGGGTTTACTCAAACCCTAAACAAAACACCAAACCCGGAAGCCCTAAACCTTCGAACCCCAAACCCTAAACCCATTGGCATCGTTCCTGACCTCCCAGGGTGCAGAGTAATTAATCGAGAAAAAAAACATGGGTTTAAGGTTTAGGATTTCAAACTCCCAAAAAAAGTGAATAAGGGTACTACTAGGCATCCTAGTGTCAGAATACGCGTCCACGTTAGTCCCGGCAGCAAGGTCGTGGCGACTAAAAGATTCATTATTCCTTGGATGGCCCTTAAAGCCCTCTGCAAAATGTATAGGGTTCAGGGTTCAAAGTTTAGGGTTTAGGGTTTAGGTGTTAAGGTTCATCTTAAACCCAGCAAGAGAAACTACAAAATCTTCTCGGGGCCTTCTTAGATTCGAGTACATGAGGCAGGGCAAGCCGTCAGCGCACAGCAAGCCGCTGAGCGGTTGGGAACTTTGATAGAAGCTGCAGTGGGTCATATGATACGCGCGATACACATAGTCCCCTTCTTCCAAGCTAGGCTGGCAGAGTAGGGTTCCTTAGTCTAGTAAGCAAGTAAGCAACTAAACTCATAAACCCTAAACCCTAAACTTTGAGCTTAAACCTTAAACCTCAAACCTTAAACCCTAACAACAGCACCCTTCCGGTCTTTGGTTTCGTTTATCTAAGGGAACCCATAAGCCAAAAGAGGCAAAAGTGCACCACTGAGCCAGAGTGCTGTGTTGGCTGAGATAAGGTCCCGCCCCCAAATGGAGAGATCAAAGACAGCAGCAGGGCCAAAGGAATGCCCATGTGGAAAGGTTTCGAGCTGTCTTGGTCTAGATCCCTGTGCTGCTCTGCAAGGGAGAATGGAAGGGAAAGGATTTGATGGGAACATGTTGTTTGGCAGCCCGCTGGCGTCGAATAGTGAATAGCTCACACATCTAGAGCGCAGCCGATCTCTTGAGAAAGAAACATATAATCTCTCTCGTCCTGGCTATTCGATGCAGATACAAGAATGTTTCACATTATCAGCCTTCATGAGCAGTTTGAATTGCGAGCGTTTAAGGGGCGTCTGGACATGGAATGCTTCGAGACCAAGCTACTTCGAACATGCTACTCTGAGGCTAGGCACTCTAGGGAGACTCTAAGACTACGCGCTCCAGAGAAACTCTAAGACTCTAGGATTAAGCCCTCAAAAAGACTCCGGGAATAAGCGCTCTAGAAACACTCTAGGGTCAGGCACTCCAAGAACATTTTGGGGCTGGACACGCCAGTGATGAGGGAGTGCTGCTGTCGTGGCGAAGCCTCCTGAGGCTCTGTAGATTTATCTGGTTGTAGGCCTCGCTTAAGTAAAATACTCCGCTAACTTCTCCCAGCTTGGCTTTCGTAGTTTCGGAAAAGGGAAATGATACCTCTCTTATATCTCATATATCTATATATATATGTCATATATATATGTATATATTTATTTATTTACTTACAGATGCATATATTTGCATATACATACACATACGTAAGCATGCATGGATGCGTATACAACTATATTCAATATGAAACATTAACTTGATTATACTTATTCAGAAAAAACATAGATACATGTGACATACAATCCTCTTTAAAAAGTACTTTAATTTGTAGTAGAATGATTAGTAATGAAGTGTTGGGAAGTTAAAGACTAATGCTATAGTAGTACAGATTTCAACCGCCGCGGGACGGGAGAGAGGTACATGCAGGTAGCAGGCCCGTCCGCTTCCCCCTCTCCCGTATAGCAATCCCCCGGTGCCTCGCCACACGGTTCGGCCTCCGACGGCGGTTAAAATTATCTAGTATGGTCGTGGAAGTAGTAGTGCACAAGTAGAATAACGTACTACAGTTTGTATTAACATCTTTGTGAAAACAAAAACAATCTGCGTATAGATGCAGAATCCTCCAGGTTAAACACTTCGAGTTAGACGACGTTTACTTCCGGTCTGGACAGGCAGTAAGGTCCGTGCAGGAAGCACGCAAGACCACTTTTCCGCCTCTACCCGTTAGCTCATTTTCAGCTCTAGTCACTGATTTATTAAATTTGAGTTGTGAAATAAAGCAAAATCCTTCGCAAAACTATATCTTACATATTAGATGGATTACTTTCTGAAGAAATGCACTATTGGTCGACTCGTCTTAAATTAAAAATCGCGCTGTATACTTTAACTATTCTTCTTTGCAAAAAAAAACAAGCACTTTCATAAAAAAAACCTACCATATAAATTGTTTCACTGGAAGGTTTCCATATATATTGCACCTTCGCGACGTAAAGTCGTATGAGTTCCGCAGTGGTTGCCGGGTTTCTAATGATATTTTCGTTGTGTTTTAATTATACTCCTCGCTACGGTTTGAGTAACTCTTGCTAGGTTTTCAGTAATTTGAAGTCTCTTCCGAACATGTGTGAAAACCTTTAAACCTATAACCACATGTGAAAAAACCATGTGAAAAATTAAAACATTTTGAAGACCTAAGAAGATTTCTAAATCCTTGAAACCCCCCTAACTCTAAATTACATCTGCGGGTTCTTCTGTTTCGCTAGGTTTCTATTACACGTTTCGCGGGGATGTGTCATGAACTTATCTGAGATCTCTTTTTTTATAGACAGTGACGCATGAGATTGCACAGGAGAATTCAATAGGTAGCATTTCATTCAAAATTACCATCCGGGCGCCGGTTTTCTTTATAGCTGTTTCATACAGTAACTCTAAGTGCTCAGGAATGCGAAACACTTGAATACACCGAACAAAAACGCTGACAAAAAAAACCGACATGAGCGGAAGCATTCTCTTTGCAGGTCGGACAACGTATCATGTTTTGGCTTGTTAAGAGAACTTCTATAGACTGGAGAACTACATTAAAAATAAAATTGCATGTGAATGTGTCTGAAACATTGCGTCGTTTCCGCGCAAGCGCTACAGTAGTCTAGAATCTGTGAACAAAGGCTTTTGTTTTCCTCGCTGCAATGGACGAAGCATCCTTCTGTTACCATCTCGATAGCTACAATGATATACTACAACTACACAAAGCATGAATTCATAACATAGAAGTATTACTGGATAGTTACTTCAATAAGTACAACGAGATAGCATCACTCTAAAACCCAACGCCGGTTGTGACGACTGGCTCGATTTCTCCAACGTGCTGCAAGTCCGGGAGGGCATGGAGGCGAAACACTGTATGAGCCCAGCCTACACAAGGCATCAGAACGGGCGTAAACTAAAATGACCTCGGGCAAAATGTTCAAGCATACAGTCTTGATGCTAGACTAGCAACTATTGAAGCTTCTAAATGAGTTGCCTGCCTCGGAGAACAAACTGGGACTGCCATCCCACATCACCAGGACGCCTGAATATTGCATAAAATTACCACGCTAGTTGCACAAGTTTTTCCATATGTCGGACTGACGTCTGCTTGGGGCTTCCGCCTCACCACCTGGATCATCATTCAGGTAATTATTGTGTGTTCGTCGTTCAGTTGTTTGATAATATTGGCGGCCTTATCATAAGACATGCACAGCAATTAAGAACGAAATAAGATAAGGACGATCTGCGAGGTGTCGCTTGCCTGAAATGAAGAATGCGCGCACACAAATACAGATTCTAGCTTCTGTTTAAACAACACTGGCTTAGGTACGACATTCAGAAATGAACAGAGCAAGAAAAAAAAAGGCGCGGACGATCCCGTCAGTCTGCCTTGCCTCGGATTGCAGAAATATAACCAACAAGTAGTGCATATTATATGGTCATAAATATATATAATATAAAGTTATCACTGAGTTTTCATAAAACCAAGAACACCAACGAATCGAAAGCATGGCCTGAATCTCGTCCACGCACTCGGCGCAGTACGTGTGACCGCAGGGGACGAGAACCGTGAGGTTTTTTTCCTCTTTAGACAGTTTGAGCGCGTTGCTAGTACAGACTGCTTCCGACGCATGCCTGGCCTGCATGCACACTAGACAGTCGTCCGCGCCTTCCGCGCCATAAACTCGCACCTGAGTCAGCGGTACGTGTACGGATTAAACCACGAAAACACATAAAGATCTCAACTGAGTAGTGGACTGCGGTGACCACCTCAATCCGACATACTGGGCAATGCATACTCACACTCCCTTCTTTTTACTTCCAGACACGAATTTCGAGCATGAACGGCTAAGCACTCAAGCTTGACAAGAATATATGTCCTCACGCGAACGCATTATCAAATTATGCAGAAAAATTATTCGGCAATGCCAAATGCTTTTCGTGAAGCGCGCTCGCTTTCTCAGAATCACTACATCCGAAGCACAATAACTTTGTATGACATCTCTATGATAATGTAGCAACATGGCCTGAGGCTAGGTTAATTTTCTAACAAAAGCCATCGCTTATGTTTACGTTTCACGTCTGCCTGCGCTTCATCGCGCAGCAGCAGATACTTGAGATCCGCGTGACATACAGAAAAGTTTCATTGATATGACTTGCTCTTTAGAAACCATATGCTGGATCCATTTCAGAATTCTGTGATCTCAAGAATCCAACGGCGGTTATGGTGATTGCGGGTGTGCAACCAGTGCGCTCGGCGGTTACGTGGAGCCGGCGGTGAGACGGCGTAATTGCCTAAGGTGCAAAGAGCATTGCTGTCCACGTACAGGAGCACTGCCTGCCGGCACGACAGCGTAGAACTTCACGTGGTTGACTTTTGAAATGGCCTCGTGTTCGGGATGATTCGGATGATGGCCCCACTTCACGCTGGAACCTTCGCGGTGTACTTAATTCAAGCATACAAAATAAATTCTAAAAAAAAACTAACAAGTGCATGGCCACACCAAAAGAAGGGCACGTTGAGGACCTGGAAGGCAACAACAAACATATATCAAATCAGTAGAAGAAAGACTGAGAGGCCGACAATCACTTCATTTTCATTGTCTTCTGCCTAGGCTTGCAAGGTCGTAAACAACAAACTCTTCCAACTATTCAAATATGTGTATGAGCTGTCCACGATGCTTTCGACAACGTCCGAAGAAGCTGGCTCCTGATCATTAACGTTATGGATGCATCCAGATCGGGTGAGACGACTGTACAAGACTAGGTACCGAGGTATCCAGGAAATGTTTCGAAAACGGCACGACGCCTTAGGATTGTATTTCCTATATATAATGCTCGACTTCAAACTGTGTTTGTCCGAGTCCTCGTTCCACCAGTCGACGACCTACGTGTTTAAAATGAAAAAGTTAACCTGTCCGACGTACCACTGAGAAACGATTCTTAATGGCAGCTGCCTGGTCGTCGGCGAAGCCGAGAAACAACTCCGCAGCAAAAATAAAATTGCCCACCTGAAGAAAATATACAATATGCAGGAAATCACTGACATGCATAATGCACAACATCAGGTAATATATTATATAGCAGAGCAGAAAAATCCTCGTCGGCCAGCCTCGTCATCAATCCAGAAATCCTTGTTGAACTCAGCAGCAACAACAATAATATGACGTCTCAGACTCGCGCAGTAACAATTCCTAAGTGTCCATCTGCTTGATTTGGCGGGAGATCTCCTTGTACGTCCGAGCCGATCTGCGCGCGTCCTGATTTAAAGAATAATGCACTCACGACACATCCAGGAGCACTGAGAGCAGCGCCTTCGCCATAAGCCTCGAGCTCTTTAAAATTCCAAAGAAACGACAGAAGAGGTGTCACCGTAACAATTACACTGCCTGCATCTCGGCGACGCAGGCAGCACAGTACGTGTGCCCGCAGGGAATGAGAGCCGTAAGGCTTGCCTTTTCCTTAGTTATGTGAGTCTCACATTCCTACCTGTTGCGTAACTTTCACATCAGGCCTGCATGCACACTGGACAGTCTTCTTGACCAATTGCGCCGTAAACACGTACCTCGATGGGCGAGATATACTCGCAGTGAGATATTAAACAAATGAGAAAAAAAAACATGTCCGCTGAGCAGTCAACGGTGTCGAGGACCGCATCGCGACAAACGGGGCACTGCATGACTGATCTAGGTGTTGTTTTTCTTCTGGTATAATCGCTCTGGGCCAGAAAAGCTATGCCGTGAAGAAGAATTGCGTGTGCTTTTACATACATACATGATAAGAATATGCAAGGCAGTAATTTAGGCACACGATTCATTTTCTCGTACATGTTTGTCTCTTTGAATTAGAACATCAGCAGCGCAGCAATTTTATGATGTCTGTACAATGAGACATGGTTATCATTCATAAAAAAGCTGCTGCTCATAAAAAAAATCACTTCTGCTTGCGTTTCACGCCTGCAGTAACCAGTGTGTGAGTTCTTGGCACACTGAGAGGAGTCAACTTCTTCTGCTTGCGAGATTTGCTCGGTTTTGCAGAAGGTTTTTTCAAAACCCAATTTTTAACCATAGCCTTCTCTTTGAGAAAGGCATCCACTAGAGGCAAGGAAGCTTTACTCCGCTTGCCTTCAGAATTCTGACAACTACACCAAGTCTGCCATTCTTCAGGCGACCAAAGAGAATTGCGAAGAGATCGAGCGAGCAACATTGTTTCGGTGGTGACATGAGACAATGGAAAGCAAGTTGCCAGGTAGTGAGACAGTCTTTTTATGTACAAGTAATATCGCAACTTTAAAGATAAAGTGGAGCGATGTAATGCATTTGTGGATCGAGTCCACGAATTAATTTCTGCGTGCAAGGATTCATTACTTGCAGTACCACTAGGAAGAAACCGCAAATGTTCACGAGATAACGTATGGCGCAGACGAATGTTGTTGAACAACCATTCGAGCCTGTCCGGTGCACAGGCCGACCACAAAATCTTAAAAATTTCCTTATTCGGGCCAGCCGCTTTGCGGACGACCTCATGTTCAAAACGCTTGCATAACGCTGCAATGCACTGGATGAATTCTAGTCTGCTGTAAAATGGCTTTTCGCCATCAATAGACAAGAATTTATCTGCGTCTTTTGCGGTCATTGACTGCTCAAGAATCATGCGACGATACCTTTCTTCTATTGCGGTCAGCGGCCTGGACATGTCGCCGTCATAGAATTCCAGCCAGCAATTGGATTGGACGCTTTCATCGACGGCCGATGTCTTTGCTAAAATACGTCGAAGCGTCTTAGATCCGGCAGATTTTTTATTCCAGAAACCATACTCGTACACTATGGCCAAGTGTATTGGATCCAGAGTCATCGCTTGTAAGTGAGGGCAGATTTCCTGCGCCTGCTTGAAAAATTTGACAGAAGGACTGTCGGTAGCGATATAGAAAATAGAACTCAGTTGAGTAGCAGTGAAACTGTCCCTTAAAGCTTCTGCGAGATGTTCTGAAGATTCGGACGGTAGCGGCTTCAGGAGTAGAACTGCGCCGGATCGCCCTCGAATAGTCAGTAGACGCCGCCAAGCAACATCATCTGGAAAGGGCGCTTCGTTCCTGACATTTGCCGAAGCTCTGTAGGTCGCTTGTCCAAGAATCTTCAAGCACACTTTGAAAGTAGCATCCATACTAATATAGCGCCATTCTTCGTTTTGCTGCAAGTTTGCGGTCATCGTGCTCATCTTCTTCTTGAAGGCAGTGGAATTGCTGATGTCCTCAAGCATAGGCAGCCAATGAGAAACATGCGATGGATATAAAGTGGACAGCCGATTTCCAGAATTCTGCGCGGCCATATGACATCTCGGCCATATTGTTCGAATCGTAGTAGGAAAAAAACAGGCGCAGAAACCAAATATACTAAAAAAAACATACTAAGACATACTAAGACATGCATGCCAAGAAGGCTTGAGCGTGACTCAGCACCATTTCTCGCACGAGCACATCTGCGAAGGAGTGGGTGTAATACATATTTCGAACTCGTCGAGCATGAACTGTACTTCCAATGCAAGCCAGGTTTACATACATTGGACCGGACTCGTCATAGACCAAGCGAATTTCTCGATCGATGTGATTGATTGTACATGATAAAGGAGGCAGGACAGTCTCTCGTATAATCTCTGCACTTTGCCGCAGCAGCGAAGAATGTTCCGATTGTGTGGAAGCAGCATCGTCATACAGAGACAGAATAATCTTGAGCTGCTTCGTGCCGCTTGCGGTGAACTGCGTCTTTTTTGTATGATGCTTTGTGACGTGAACACGTAGCTGCCTCAATTGCTTAAATGTACGAAAGGGACAGAACGGACATTGTCGCTTTCCTCCTGATCTGCAAGTTAAATCCAAAGGATTCGCGAGTACCGCCTCCACTTCCTTCTGCAAACCTTGCAAAATGTTGTCCGACACAAAAGGACATCCGTCCGAATCGAACTCATACTTGGACGAAGATGAGCAACCGATGGCGTCGTCTTCTGACGCGTCTGAGCCTACGTGCTCAATGTCAGCTCCGCCAAGTGTGTCTAGTAGTGCCACAGCCGTCGTCGCTGAACCGTCCTTTGCTTTTCTTCGCCAGAAAACTCACGAAAGTTGTTTGATCCACTGCATCAGCACAAGCTTCTTTGAAATCTTGTGAAGAAAGTGTCATCTTATTGCTGCCGTTGAGCACGGTGACGCTGGTTCCAGTCTGTGCAATCTGAACGTTCACGCAATGAGGAGATCCAGAGCCTTCATAGTGTAAAAGAAACGACTTCACCGAGTCGTCTGGCAAACCCACGCAGCACATGAGATCTGCTTTGTATAGCTGATGCGCAGAGCGATATGATCTGCGCTTGGCTTTCATCGCAGCAATATTTTCCGCAAGCTGTGAATTCTTCAGGGACGCTGTAATACAATTTCGTGAAATAGGCGCCATGTGCCATAGAGCGCATGGAATGCAGTTGCCAGGCACAGTGAGTATTTCTGGCACTTCCACCTGCACAGTTTGCGAGGCTTTCTGAGATGCTAGCGTGATGAAGTGATGCAGCTTCTTCTCGAGGATTTTGACTTGAAAACAAGTTTTCTCTTTGATGGCCTCCTCACACAATTTAATGTACTTCTCGACGTCCTCGATATGTCTTGTCGAAACTCTGACACCATCAAAATGCAAGGAAAGATGAGCCGGCGGACTCGGAGCTGCAAGAATGTGTTCCGTCCAGGCATGCAAAATACGATTCTCTACAGTCTGCCACATCAGTGCAAATATAGTTGCTTCAGGAAACAGTTTGGCTTTGTTGTCCTTTAAGTTCATGTAGTCGTCGTAGAATAGATTACACGCCATCCATCTCAGGTAGATAGACAACTTCCGCAAGCTGAGTATGTTGGCGTTCTGTTGCAAGGCTTCTGGCACGCTTCCACCATGAAGAACTTCATTGATGATTTTCTTCCCCTGAACAATAGATGTTCCCAGGCTAGCAATGAAATCTGATCGATTCTGGGCGAGCTGTTCTAAGAGCGTTGCCAGCTCCGCGGGCATGCTTGGCTGTGGCTGGATCTTGGCTACTATTTGCTGTAACAAAGTCAGACTGCAATTCTGAATGTCGAGGTCAGTCGTGTGTCCACTCAAAACATGTAGCTGCAGTCTCCGAGACATAGACTGCGCGCTGCCGCTTGCAGCATATCGACGACTCTTGACACTGTAGTCTGCCTCCTTGCTGTAAAAATATTTGACCTGTCTGGCAACTGTAGCGGTCTCGCTACTGTCAATTGCCTCGGCTTGAATGCTGTTTTTGCCTTTTATTCTTTTTCCTGCGAGCGCGATGTCAATAGCTCTTTCGTGTGCCTCCAATTTTTTCTGCGCGTCTTCACAGCTCTTGGTAATGGCAACTGTTTTGTGTGGCTGTCTGCCTCTTTTGCGCGTGTCGCCCTTCACAGCTTTGACGG